>CM061035.1:47888256-48491025 GCA_030763125.1 Hippophae gyantsensis
CATACGAGTGATCACTGTAGACATTGTTTTAGACTATGCACTGAGCGAAGTTAGACTAAGGAAAATAAATATCATGTTTTGAATAATGCATATTGCAAGCCCTGTCATTTTAGAGTTTACATTCTCATGTTCAAAAGACATTGTCGTTATTATATTTGATGTTTAGGTCTTTCCTTTATAAGGTTAGTTACTCGTGGCTCAGTATCACGTAGGACAAAGTTTTGTGTTTTCTTGTTGCACACACTCACTCACTTAGATTGCATATAGTTTACATTGTTTAGTATTTTTTGTTGTTATGTTTTCCCTTTGGGGACTAGGCATTTGTTTATGCTTGAAATACCCTTATGTGATTTTTCTGGTAAGCTCACCGAGAGCTAGTTAAAGTACTCATCGAGGGGTCAATGAGTGTAGTTTGTATTGCATCTTTACTTCTTACTATACATATGGTCACGTTAAATACAAGTATATGGGTCTTGTGAGCAATATAATATACCTAAGTATGAATATCGAACACATAGAGAGTTGTATAACTTATAATTGAGTACCAATATAATTATTACGAGTACTATTTAGAAAATTGTAAATTATGTAAACTAAAAAATAAATGACAACTAATTTTAAATCGCAAAACTCAATGACTACGAAGATATATAAGAAAACGACGTAGGAATCTTAATCCTCGAATTTCCTAAGCATGTGAATCACTAAAGTTTTTCTCAAAATAAATACAACCAATTATATGATCAATTGAATCAAAATTGGCATGCATTACTCTTTCAAGTAAACTACACACCATATAGTAATTAACCTAATTACACTTTCATGCCAATTAGATTGTATACTACTCGTTAAGTTCATCTATTATAGACCACAGACATAAGAATCATACATCTCTTCCTAGAAATTATGCATGTTGTTTAATTAAGATAAATAATTAAATAATTCTCACAACTCTATTTAATTATCTATATAGATTAATTGTTGACCAAATTATTAATAACATAAAAAATAGATTAAATAATATAATTGAATTGAAAACACAATTGTGGTAAAATATTAGATAATCACATGTAGAAATCATAAAGCTTAATTTTTTCATAAAGAAAGACATAAAACCTAATAAAGAATGAAGAAGAATAAGAGATACACTAAATCCTTGATATATAGCACTAATCTTATCTTGAATCATTCACAAAATTATGTCTTCATCTTGTATTGAACTTTTTCTCTTCTTCTCTCTTCTCGACAACTACTAGGTTTTTAACTTCCTTAATTGTGTGCTTTATTTGTAATAGAAAATTGTTTATTTAAAGGACAAATGACCTAATATGGACCATTAGATAATCTCTTAAAATGACCTGAAGGTTGAAGATGAAAGCTTAGAGTCATTGTTTGATTACAAATAGGATTTATGCCCAGCTATGAACGCACGCCATGACATGATTTCTTGTTCACCGCGGCATATTCAATGCTGCGTATTTTATCTCTATGAACGTCATAGCATAGAAAACTTCCTACCGTGGCATGTTGCTGATTTTTCTCATTTTGACTTGTTTTCACCCCATTTTCTATCGTTTCACCTATATTGATAATTAAACACAAATTAAGTTTTTTTTATGATATTTTATCATAAAATAAAACAAAAAAGTGATTCAATAACTCTACTTTCATAGAGTTATCGCACCCCCAATCTAAACTCTTTAGTTTCTCTCAAGCAAAGCTAAGCCTAACTAACTAAAATGATATGGGCAGCATACTCGTAAACACATATCTATTAATAAACCCCTTTGATGGAGAATCTCCATACTGTCCCTCATAATATTTAAATGGAAGATAGGACATACTTCCCACTTATCCCCATTAACATCCCAATATTTACTTAATGCAATGGATGTTAGAAACTTTGGGAAAGTTACAAGAATTTAGTTTTGAAGCCAAAAAGCAATTGGATAAGTCACTGAAAATGCTACAATCACACCAAGGTGAAGAATACCTTGACACATTCTTCAAGGACCACTTGTTAGAGCACAGAAGAATCTCATAGGTAACAAAACTTGGTACACTGCAACAAAATGGTATTGCGAAAAGGAGAAACCTAACTTTGTTAGAAATTGTTAAGTCAATCATGAGCTATGCATCACTACCCATATTGTTCTAAGGATATACTCTACAGCAACAACAACATACTTGTTCAAGGTCATTTGATGTCTGTCATATGTACTAAAGGAAAGTATGAGAAACAGGAACCTAAATTTAAAAGTATGCTTACTCATTAGATATTTTAGACTAAAAAAAGAAATTGTGCTCTTTAACACTCTAAAGAATAAGGTGTCTATAACTATGAATGATATATTCCTTTAGGAGGATTATATGAACAATTATAAACCTCGAAGTAAAATCATTCTAAAGGAGTTACAGTTTGATTAGATCAAATAATGACCACCTGTTAATAATAATACTTAACACCATAAAACCACAATTTGTAATCAAGTTCTACTTGTTGTAGCAAAAGGGTAATTAGATGGAATCCATGTATTTATGCTAGTTCTAGGAACTATAGACAAGCCCAATGAAGTACAACCCAACTGGTGTAAATAGCTCTAATTGAATCTATAGACCTTGGTTGAAGCTTGTGTTGGTTAAAACACCTCATACATGGAAAATATTGACAACCAAAAGTCCTTAAACAATTATAATAAGGAGACTTAAGATATAATATTTCAAAAGAAGAGACTCTAGACAACACCCTTGAAGGTAATCTATTCAACAAATAAGTAGCTATCAAAAAGGAAAAAATTCCAATATGTCATAGGCATGTGAGCTTCCAATAGCAAAGCCATACCTTTTTCCATTATTCTTATGGGTCTACTTTCCACTAGCTCATTTTTTTGAGAGGTAGGAGGACATGTAATCCTATGAATCACACTATCATAAGCCAAAGTAGTAGACAGTGGTTTAAATTCAGTGCATCTATCATACTGAATGGACTTGATTTTGAGCTCAAATTGTTTTTCATCCATAACCTTAAACTTAAGAAAAACAATAATCACTTGACTTTTGGTTTGAAGCATAAAACACCATATAAAACAAGAAAAATCTTAAACTATTGAAAGAAAGTATCTATCATTTGTAGTCATATCCTTCGGAGCTATCCACTAGTTCATATAAAAAAACATAAAAGGTATATCAACTCTAGTACAAAAAAAATCAAATAAAAACTTATGGAATTTAGCTAATACAAAAAAAAACATCATCATGAATACAAACTCTATTACTACTATGACATACAACATACTTCTTTAAAGCAAAATGTACAATATGTGTGGTTTATGAGTATTGAGGATATTCGTGAACAAAACATCTAAATGTAATTTAGTTTCTAGGTAAGTTTTTCAAGAATAATTTTCAAGCCAATGAAACAATCGAGCTCCAAACAAACACATCTCAGGTATATCTCTGTTTTTATACATATTAAATTTCATATTAGACACATAAAAGTACTTTGTATTTAGGTTACTCAATTGATCGAGAAATGTCTGGATCGATTGAGGTATGTAGATCAATTGAGAATCGATCTACCTTGATTAAAAATTCTTTGATTTAATTTTTAAATGAGGTAGATCGATTAAGTATTGATCACATTCGATCTACCTGATCTCGGGATTTATTTTTTGGTACCCTAGATCCATCGACATTTGGCTAGATCAATCTTTCATCCTTTAATTGTTGCTTGAGTCGATTGAAAAGGGTTTCAATCGATGAAGCTTGACCTAGAATGTTCAAGTGACCAAGGTTTCAACTTTAACCTAATTTTTACTCGAGCCAAATTATTTTATTACTATATTGTCCTTACTTTTTAAAGCTCTTTTAAATTATATAGGCAGAATAGTAATAGACCTTTGATCTAGGGCTTCAATATATTCTATTTAAACAAACCTAGAGGATACATTTTTATTAACCACAGTTGAATTAAATATTTTATGGTTGTGTTTGATTGATTAACAAGCCTACAATATTTGTGTTATTGTGCTTAATCATCTATTCTATAGTTGCTAGTGATTTTGGTTTATCTAACATTCTATTAAATCATCTAGCTATGGTTGATCATTGCTTAATCTGCTCTAGGACATACATTACACTTGTGTTTTTGGACTAACTTTTCAACTGCCAGTTAAAGTAGGTTTGGTAACTTGTGTGATTCGAGTTTATCAGAATGTTGGTCCAAATCCAGGCACCTTATATATGGAAATTATGCAAGAAAGCAAAGGCTTGTAAGTAAGTTACTTGGGGGCAATACCTTAAAAGATAATTTGAGTTCTAGCCTTGCAATTAAACATATTTTCATAGTGGATAGTTAAGTGATGTAGTGGATTGATGGTTTTCCTCTTTAGATCATTGTTATAACCTATGTTGTTTCCATCTAAAAATCTTCTATGTCAATTTATCTATTCACCCCTCTTGCTATTAGATATGTAACATAAAAAATTTCAATTGGTATCAGAGTAGGTCATTAGATACACTTTAGTATTTCCTAGGACCTTGTTATGGATTTGTCTACAACGTGTGCTCATTTATTTGATGAGTCTACCTATCCTTATTGGAAGGCTTGAATGAGAGTCTTTCTATGGTCTATAGATAAAAGTGTAATAATCTCTATTATTTATGGCTCGAAAACACTTGCGATTACCAAAGATAATGTAATCACTCTTAAACCTAGGAGCAAATGGACCATAGAAGATAAGAGTAGTAGTAACTAGAATAAAAAAGATATAAATTAATGCTATCTTTAGTGCTGTGTCTACCAATAAATGTTTTCTATATCTAATTTTGAAACTCCCAAGCATTCTTGGGATGTTTTAGAGGTTTTCAATGAAAGCACCACTCAAGTTAAATGAAAAAAAATTCACATGCAAGGTATTAGGTTAAAAATATATAAGAATGGAAGAGTGAAATATTTTTTGAATTTTATATTAAATTATATGATATTTCTAACTCTTCTGCTAATCTTAGTAAGAAAATTGAGGAATTCAAATTGGTTCGAAAGATACTATGTTTTTTACCAAATCGCTTTGATGCAAAGGTCACCACCATTGACGAAAGCAAAGATGTGGACACCATTAAAGTTAAGGAACTAGTGGGCTTACTCCTCACTTTTGAGATGAGCTTTCAAACTCCCACAAAGTACAAAGGTATTGCTTTTAAAACAACCATGATTGAAGATTGTGACAATAATGATGAAGAACTAATACTCATAGTCAGAAGATTGAGGAAAATATTCAACAAATAGAATCCTTAAAGCAAAGGAAAATCAAGTCATCAAAAGAATCAAAATCAAAGAGAACTTAAATCTATGAGTTCTGATGGTAAGAAATCTAAAACCTTTGGACCTTAATGTTTTGAATGTATGAGTTATGGTCACTTTTGTAACTGTGCAAACAAAAAAAAACAAAACTAGAAGATCTTTTAATGCTACGTTTACTAACTTTGAAAGTGACAAAGACAATCCTAATGACTCAGAAAATTACGGCACCAACTGCCTAGAATTTACTACAAAGATTGGCAGATTGGTAGACACTTGGTAATTCTGACTTAGATTTAGATAATGACATAAGTGATTCTTAATTTCTACTTAATAAATTGAATGCAAATAGTCTTAATGAATTATTAATTGATTAAATTAGCAATAAGAGACAAAATAATAGGTTACTAGTAGAAGTAACCAACTTAAATGATAAACTTAAAACCGATGAAACTAATTTATCAATCTTAGAAAAAGAAAAAATTGAGCTGTCTGAATGTGCTAATGTTTTGAATTCAAGTCTTGCAAATCTTGAACAAGAAAATAAGAATTTAATCTAGGAACTTAGAGAATTAAAGGAAACCGTAAATAGGTTGATCGTTGAAGCTGAAAGGCTAAACAAACTTCTTAACTATGGAAAACTTGTTGGAGGTAAGAGAGGACTAGGTTATGTAGATGAGCACTATTGGCCATCATCTTCCAAAAAAACTCAGTTTGTAACACCTTATAACCCTTTTTTTTCATGTAATACACATGGTCTTGGTTATAAGGATGAGGGCTCTATACCTTCAACATCAAAAACCATATTTGTAAGGCCTTCTAACTCTACTCTTACAGTTACCTATTATACCCAAAAAACCATTGCACCTATAGTAGAAAATACTGTTAAGTTTATTGTTGTATGTCATCATTGTGGTAAGAAATGTAACATTAGTCCTAAGTGTACATTTTTGATAAATGCTCATAAATTTAATAATTTTTTCCATACTTCTAGTTATAGGACTCATAATTATCATGCATTTATGAATATTTTTCCCAATAATTATAATAGAAAGTATAAAGTTGTTGATTCAAAGAGGCAAGTGAAATTCAACACATTTAATTCTAAGACTAATTATCATCATCCTACCATGCATGTTGCATCTTAATTTAGAATGAGTGTGAAATCTATAAGCAATGCAAAGTCCAAGAACATGCCTATGAAGACTAAGTTAGTTGAGTTCCAACCCCAAGAAATAGATAAACCAAAATTCAAGAAAATATAGGTTAAGAAATATTTCTTTTTCCCGATCAATTAATAGTCTCTCCTTTTCACCTAGTTATTTTATTCGGTGCTTGATTGAACTTAGATAAGCATGTTAATTTGATTATTTTGATTATTTATTTCTATCTTTGATTTTAGTTATTTGTTTCTTAGTTTTATTTTAGTTCATTTAGATTTTGTTATTTTAAAATTTTTGAAAAATTAGCAAAGGGATTAGAATTGTTCTAACATTGAAATAAAATTCAAATATTATTTTGGATTACAAAAAAATTTATTTTATATAACTTACTTTATTTTGATTGATTCTTCATTGTAATTAAGTATCTTGTTCTATGCATTTATATTTTTCCTTACATATGGTGATTGATGTTAACAAGAACTCACTGGACACATATGTATATCATGCTTAGAATTCATAATTAATCATATGAGATTTTAGGCTCGAGGTAACCTGGCTGTTAAATTATGTTTGAACTATATCTTTCACTTTATAAAATGTTGCTATAGAGAGGCACCCAATTTTGAGAGGGTTATCTACTATGATGTGTGAAGTTAACATAGTAAGTGTAGAGAGTTATCTCACAACTAGTGTGAAAGTCATCACACTAGGTATATTGGCTCGTGCATATTTCTTTCACAAAAAAATATGATAAATGAAATAGATAAATTAAAAAATAATTACTTGCACAAAAAAAGACTTACAAATAGTTATACAAAAATAAAAATAAATAACTGATCACTCATATAAAAAATTATCATAAATAATGAGAGGAAATTCAAAATAAAAAGTTTATTAAGTGCTCTCTTGATAAGCAAAATTTTATTTTGTGCAAGTTTGAATTCAACTACAATTTTTTCATGATAGGTGATTCTCCTTTTCTTTAAATATATTATAGCTAATCATGAATAGATTAATTGACATACTATTGCAATTCAAATATTTATAATACTTTAAGCAATTGTCAATATTCCACCATATGTATTGAAGAATATATGTGTACTTTATTATAATACCTATGCATACTATGAATAATTCAATTCTAATAAAGAATAATTTTTATTTCAAAATTGATTATTAGAGTGATGTTCATATTTGAATAAAACTACTTATATATATATATATATATTAAACTGTTATCTTATTTTTTTATGTGAAGAAATTGAATAGTTATAGGGCTTAAAGAGAGTAATTGCATTTTTTTTGAAACTTTGATCGATCGAACAAGTTCAGTTATATACCCTTATTCTTTCTCTTTCTTCCCTCATGAAACCTAACCTTTCTTCACCCTATCTCTCTATCAGTTTTCACTCAAACATCCACCAAATCCTCTCGATTTTGATCCTATTTCACATAGAATTCATTGATTTTTAAATTTCTAGGATCATTTTTTGCAAAAAATCCATATTTAAGTAGAAATCAATACCACATCTTATCTCTATTTTCCAGCCAAAAAACTCTAATTTTGGTTAGAAAATTCACATAAATCCTCATCAATTATCCCAACAACAGCTCCTTGACTTTCATTTTTCAATTTATTGAGAAATTTCAATCAGTTTGTGAATTTTCAATTCTTAGGGACACTTTGGTCTTTTCTAGTTCAAATGGCTACTAGGTGACGAGAACCCCCAATGGTGCTCCTACTATACCTTCTTCTCAATGGTGGGATGATGAGTTTGAAATGAGGTATCAAACTATTTTTTTTCTAAAAGACAAATTTTACTTAAGCGTGGAATAAACTAGATTGAGTTTATGAAATGGGAATTACACGAGCCATTAAGGCTCTAGGTTGGCTATCCTTATTCACACCATCCAAATTATATTTCCCTACATTGGTTCGTGAGTCTTATGCTAATGTCGACCCAAAAATTTGCTACCCTAGGCCAATGATTTTTAGGGTATTTGTTCAAAACAAAACTACTGACATTTTTGCCTAAAGAATCAACACCTTTTTATCTATCAAAAACATAGGGGATGATGGTTTTCACATGGAATGGTATATAATTTCCAATGAGGATTTATTATCTAAACTATAAGGTTCACCCAATGTCAGTCTTAATGCTAAACAACTATACATCTTGGGTTATGTACAAATCTGTTGCCATCCAAGTACTACTCTAAGATTTCTTACCTACATGTTAATATGTTGTACTGTATTATAAAAGGAACAACCTTCAATATAAGAATATTCATTCAAAATAAAATTATAAACCATTCTCAAATTATAAACCTAAAGATTAGTCTTTCTTATGGTTGCAACACCACATAATTGATTCTAGCTATGGGTGTGTAACCAACAAGGGATTCTAATTTTGTTCATTTGATGGGTGACATTGAAAATTAAACCATCTCAAGATCATCTACACAGACTTCAAAGAGATAGAGGTTCATTGATGTTGGTACCAATGAAGGAGCAACCACTAATATTGGAACCAGTGGTAGGGCAATAGATGAAACTTTTGGAGATAAGGATATGTAAGACATGCCTACTTCCAAACCTTCTTGTCAAAACTTATTTGAAGCTTAAATGTGAACGAGAATGGAAGCATTATCAACCAAAAAGGATGGTATGCAACAAAGAATGACTACCATGGATAAACGACTAGAGGCTATATATTCCATGATTAAGGATATACACCCATAGTATGGTTTTCAACCTCTAAGACAATTATCATTTTCTTATTTTATTTTCTTTGAATTCTTTCTTGGGTTGTTGGAAATTATTTTGTTTTGAATTTTCATGTTTAAAAGTGCAGTTGAAATCTGCTTGCTGATGTACTTAGATCAGATCATTCAATACACTTTATATTTGCTTCACCTACTTTTCTTTACCTTTTTTCTTTGTGTCTTTTATTTGTATGACAAAAAGGGAAGAGAATTATTAAGCATTAATAAAAAAATCAAAAAGGAAGTAAATTTAGGAGAAAAAAATCAATTTGGAAATCTTTTTTTTAGAGATTATACAAAGGGGGAGTAACATTTAAAATTTACAGTCTATTGATTACTCACTGTTTCTTCACTTATCTATTGTTTTATATACTGAACTAATGAACAATAAGTCTTTTAGGATAAGTTGCATGGTTATTTGTGTTTTTTTAATTTCAGTGTACATATAAGCTATCAAGATTCAAGAGAAGATAGTTTCACTAGATCATAGAATAGTTCCACTATGTAAAATTTATTTTTCCTATGATTATGATGTATTGAGCGAATATGCCAAAGGAAGAGGTTGTAATATTTATGAGTGTTGGTAATATTCGTAAACAAAACATCTAAATGTAATTTAGTTTATAGGTGAGCCTTCAAGAATACTTTTCAAGCCAAAGAAATAATCAAGCTCCAAACGAATACATCTCAGGTACATATCTATTCTTATGCACGTTAGATTTCATATTAGATACATAGGAATACTTTCCATTTAGGTTACTTGATCAATCAAGAAATATTTGGATCAATCGAGGTAAGTAGATCGAACGAGAATCAATCTACCTTGATTAAAAAGTCCTCGATTTAGTTTTTAAATGAGGTGAATCAATCATTTAGGTTACTTGATCAATTGAATTAACTTTTGCAACTTATGCTCTCTCATTTAAATTTGTCTTGTGAAAACTATTTTGCTAAGCTTTTTTATTATTTGATTATAAAACATTTTGTGATTGTGCTTGATTGATTAACAAGCCTACAATATTTATGTTATTATGATTAATCATCTATTCTAGAGTTACTAGTGATTTTGATTTATTTTCCATTCTATCTAGAAAGGGTTGATCCTTGTTTAATCCCCTCTATGACATGTTGCACTTGTGTTTTTGTGCCAACTTTTAGGTTCCAACTAAACAGGTTTGGTAACATATATGACTCGAGTTTATCATAACTATGGTTTAGATAGAAACACCTTGTTTGTGGAGACTTTTAAAGAAAGTAGAGACTTGTAAGTAGGTCACTTGAGAGGATTACCTTGGAGGGTAGTTTGAATCCTATCCTTATAGTCAAAAATATTTTCATATTGGATAGTTCGGTGGTTCGGTGGATCGTTGGTTTTATTCTTAGGTCATTGTTGTAGCCTAGGTTGCTTCTACCTAAAAACATCATACATAAATTTATCTTTCTGTATTATTTTATTTACACGTGATTTCATGTCTAGCTATCTATGAATTTTAATATGGCATATTTATGTTAATTTTCTATTCACTCTTCTTTAGCTAATTAGATCCATAACATAAAAAATTTTACAATAGAAAGACATGGATGTTTAAGTTTATTATGCCACCTTTCAAGAGCAGCCGAAAACATAACAAGTGCACCTTCACTAGAGCCATCACTATTCACCTTGTACAATCCATGATTACTTTGGCCTTACAACTTCTCTTCCTTGGAATGCATGTACATTACATAGAAACCAAAAGAATCAAAAATTTACTGATACATTATTATCATAACATAGTTTATTAATAGAATGAAGATTTGAAGTAGCATGAGGTGTATGCAATACATTGCTCAAGAAAATCACACACTCAACATAGGCGTGTAAATATCCATAATGAATATTCTTAATATAAATTTATGATCATTACCTAATCACACTACTTTATTTATAGTGTAAAAAGCATCTCTTGCAAGAGTTCTTGAATTGTAAGTAATGTGGTGACTAGGCCCTGTGTCTAGTGATGCATAAAAATTTAATTGACAAATTTTGTATTTATAAAAAGCTCGTAAGTGTATGAATCACTTATAGTAAGACATAATATACTCCCAAGATTGTCTCTTAAGGAATTTTGGTGGTTTTAAAAAGTTAAATTATTTTCTAATATAGTTAATAAAAACAAAAGTCCTAAACATTATAACAAATTGTTGGTTTGAAAGAACAGAATCATAAAGTCTAAATTAAATTAACATATAAAGAAAGTAAGTAAATAAAAGCAGATAAATGAAAGCAATAAAACTATGTCAAACCTAGGATGATGGATGTATATAGGATTTTAGCAAGCATAACCCTTCATAGATAGAACAATTTAAATTATTAAAATACAAGCAAAATTTTACTAGTTTAATTTCTTTTTAAATAAAACTCCATATAATCATGGTGAGTTTTCAATGATAATCAATTAATCAATTATTCCATAACCAAGATTGAAATTGATTAATTGGTAAACTAAAGAAATATATATATACACACCAAATTTTTTAATTAATTGATAACTTCCATTAGTCGAGCTTGAGAAAAAAATTGATAAACCTAAGGTATATATATTCTTTAATTATAAATCAAGATTTGGCCCATATTTAATTTATAATTAAAGTTATTTTTCAACAATTTAATTTAATACATATAAATGAAATTAAAATAAACTTTTAATTATTTTGCACAACTAAGCACAGATAATGTATCTAATGTTTAATTCTAAAATATTTTCTCTAATCATAAATCAAGACTTGATCCATCAATAATTTATGATTAAAGATCTGAATATTGTAAATAAGAAATAAATCTAAACTTTTATTTGTTTAAATTACAAAATTATTCTTCTAATAATTGGAAGCAGGGACTAAATCCCACATATATATTACAAAGAGAAATAAAAAATATAACAATAAAACTACCCTTCTTGATAAAAATGATTCCAAATCTATGAATAGGTTGTCACTACCTTGTTCAAATCATTGGATCATCTTTACAATTGGAGGGTTTTCTCTCTATATCCATACATGGTGGTGGAATGGATAACCTAAAATCTACCCTAAAACTACTCCTACGAATGGCTAGAGAGAAAAAAAATTGTAAACTACAAAACTATTCTATGTTTTTTCTATGATTCTAATGTGTTGAAACAATACAAAACAAGTCCTATTTATAGTTGAAAATAGGAGAGAAAGCACTTATTTCTTGTTTTGGTTTGCCTCAATTTGTCTAGAAAAGATCATATCGTAGAAAGCACTTATCCATGTCGTGGCTTAAGTCAAACTATTTTTTTCCTTCACTTTCACTATGGTTTCACCCTTACAAATTGGTTGGTTCACATGTAAGTTTTACATGTATTATTCTTTTATTCCTCTAAGTTAAAAATGAGTGATTTAGGTATGATTCTTCAACTATTTATCTTCTGAATTAAATTTGAAGCCAAAAATACCTAAAAAACCACAGAGCATACCTATGATTTCGAAAACATGTATTTTCTTGAATAATGATAAAATCATGCAAATTTAAATCTATTTATGATATTTAAGTGCAAATGAATTATGTAATATTAATAATTTTTAAGCACTCATCATCTTAAAGCCAAGAACAACCACTATCAGTCATGACATTTTCATTAGGACAATAAGAAATAATACCAAAAGGAGAACAATATTTTCCGGTCAACATATCTCTTAACAAGAAACAAGTTTGAGCACTATGGCTAACTTTCTCACAAAACTAACACACAAGCTTTCAAGACTGCATTTCTTGATGCTATTATTGGAAGAATTATGCCTAGAAGTCACATTATGTTGACCTTGTGCATATTGATTCAAGAACTATTGGAAATTATAGCTTAATTTCCATTTTTGTTACATCTATTAAATCTTGACCATAAAGAATTGCCTTCTTTGTAAGAAAACTTTGCCACATTTTCTTGGAAAGATTTGTCTTGATCACTAAAAAATTCTTTATGCAACATCTTTTCATAATCCTCAAGATAATTATGAACAATGTTAATGGATGGTTTAACTTATCTCATCTTTATATTAGAGACAAAGTTATTGTACCTTTACCCTAATCCACTAAGAACATACAAAAGTAAATATTTTGAATGATTGGCTCATCCACTTTAGCTAATTGACCAATAATTATCTAAGCTTTTATGAAATATTGTGAGAAAAAGAGTCTATCTTTTGATAGGTTTTGGTGTTATTTGGAATTTTATATTGTTTAAAATATCTATCTTATGTTTATTATGGCATTGTAGGTGAAAACATATCAAATAAAGCAAAAATAGGAAAAATTTGGAAACATTCAACATCACAAGGGGTTAATCGATCTAGACATCAGTCAATCGATTAAGCATAGTAGATCGATCAAGGATATAGGAGAGCTATACCTCAAAATGGGAAATGCAAAGTTGGATTGATTGAAAGGTGTATCAATCGATTGAGTATGATTAGATCAATCTAGATTTGATTGAGTTTGATCGAGCACTCTTGGGTTGAAATGATATCATTTCTAGATCAATATAGAATAGTCTCGACCGATCGAGTATAATAGATTTTGATGAGTCAATCCTAGTTTTAATTCTAAATTTCAATCTTATCCCTTGGATCAAAGATAATACGATTTAAAAGACTATTAGGAAGCTATAAACAACATGAATTTACAATTTACAAGAGAGAACATAGAGATTTCGTTGCTACGTACAAAGAGATATAAGGTAAAATAAATGAATGAGCCAGCTATATAGCTGGCAAGAGGATTATAAGAGGAGTTGGATTCTTCATCAAACTTAGATCTTTATCTTTTTCTTCATCTTTCTTGTAGTTCTTATGCACTCAATTATTTTTAATTATGATTTTTTAGAAAAAAAAGTGGCTAGATTCTTATTTGGGATTCTTGATAAACCTAGCCATAAAATCATGTGATCGATTTTATTTAGTTGAAATATTTTCTCTATTAATAATTGATCTAATAGTTTTGATCTTAATGCTTAAATTATTTGGAAAATAATTATATTATTTGAGATTGATGTCCTAGCTTAACAAAGTAGGTTTTTGAATTAGTCATAGAATTATTATCACATAAAGTAAAGCAGTACGATAGTATGATTGATGAATGTGTGGCTTGATACATGTGATCATAATTGATGTGTGAATGAAATATCATGACATTATGAATTTTTGCATATTATCTTAAAGAATACTTGAAAATATTCCTAGGTATATAAGAGCATGTAGCCAATCAAGTAGATGGGGAAACCAACCAATAATATTTGATATTGCGTGTGGAGTGGTTAGGGAATTCATAGATCCCAAGTCTCCAAATATTGTTTAATTCATCTTTATTTGTGTCTTTGAATTAATTCTAGATTTAATCTTTAGTTTAGATAATTTTCCTTTGTTACTCAGTTATATAATATCATAAAAACTACATATTGGTACTTAATTATAAAAAAAATCACTCTCTGTGGGATGATACTCATATTTAACATACTTGGGTGACCCGTATACTTTCCAAATCGCTACCAAGTTTTTGGCACCGTTGTCTGGGTGTGAAACAATTGTATTATTAATATCAGTATTTAAATCAGTATTCATATAGCAGTACTTGTTTAGGTAATTTTTATTTTTCTTTGTTTTAGTTTTGTGTATGCCCAGGAAGACATAAATAGATCTTGAACCTTTTGATCATAGAGAGAGCTCTTTACAGGTTAAGGAGAAAAGACTACACCAACTACAACTTAGGGATATGGAAAACTTAGATTCATAATAGGATATCATCGTTCTTAAAGCTCTTCGAGATTTTGCAGTACCATATGTGATGGAGTTCAATCATCCATTACTAGACCCTCTATTGATGTAAATAATTTTGAGTTAAAATCTGATGTGATCCAAATGGTACAATTAAATCAATTTGGAGAGCCAGTTAATGAGGATCCTAACTTCCACTTAGCCACATTCTTTAAGCTATGTGATACCTTTAAGACGAATCGAGTTTCCTAACATCTTCTCACTTAGGGGCAAGGCAAAGGCATTGCTAATTTCCTTACCTACAAGATCCATCATCACCTGGGATGACTTGGCCTAGAGATTCTTAGTTAAATATTTCCCACCTTCAAAAACAAAATTTTAGGAATGTTATCACTTCCTTTCAACAACTTTATGGGGAATCCTTCTATAAGTCATGAGAATGCTTCAAAGAGCTATTGAGAAAATGTCCATATCATGATATTCATTCATGGTTACATATCCAAATATTATATGGAGGATTATTAGGGTAATCAAGAACTATTCTTGATGCAGTAGCTTGAGGTGCCTTAATCGACCAAGGTGAGAGTGATGCCTTTGCATTACTGTATGATGTAAGGTTTATGAGTATTGAGGATATTTATGGACAAAATGTTTAAATGTAAATCAGTTTCTAGGGGGATTTTCAAGATTACTATTCAAACCGTAGAAACCTTCAAGCTTCAAGTGAACATTTTCAGGTATACTCTTTTTCTTAAACACATTAGAATACATGGTATGCACTTAGGAACATTTAGTAAATAGATTACTCGATCGATCAAGAAATGACTATATTTATCGAGGAGGCAGATCGATTGAGTATCGAGCTTATACGATCTATGTCCTCTTGGGTTGAATTTAAAATTGAGGTAGATTGATCGAAGTTGGGTTCAATCGATTAAGGCATTGAATCGATTGAGAATCAATCATATTCGATCTATTTGGTCTTGAATTTTTATTAATTGTTACCTGGATCGATCAAAACGGGTTCCGATCAATTAACCTTATTAGTTTGATCAATCGAGCTTGGTTTGGATCAATCGATCAGCAAAGGCTTTAACTTTAACCTAATTTTTTTACTCTAGTCAAATATTTCAATTACTATATTATCCCTATAATTTATGCTTTATGAATTGTTTAATGGACATATTTATAATTTGACTTTAATCTAGCATTAAGGCTTCAATATTTTCTATTTAAACAACCTAATTCCTCTTATTTTTTCAACCATAATTGCATTAATCTTTTCATCTTAAGCTTTCTTTCTGAAATGGTTTTACAAAAACTAAATCATATTTTGTTAGGCTTCTTTCTCTATTTAATCTATCTAGAATTATATGGTTGATTTGAATTTAGTTAATATTTTATTAAATCATCAAGGGTTTTTCATTATTGTCTAGGACACACTTTACACTTGTGTTATTGTGCTAATTTTTTAGTACCAGTTAAATGGGTTCGATTTCTCATATGATTGAGTTTATCATAATATTGGTCTGAATTTATACACCTTTCTTATAGATATTGTGAAAGAAGCGATGGATTGTAAGTATATTACTTGAGAGCATTATTTATAATGGGTAGTTAAAGTCCTAGCATTGTAATTGAACATTATTTTCATAGTTGATAGTTTGGTGGTCTGGTGGACCAATAGTTTTTCTCTCATATTATTATTATGGCCTAGGTTGTTTCCACCTAAAATATTCTATATCAACTTTTTGTTTATTTTTGCATTATTTTATCTATACACGATTGTATGTTTCGCCACGTGTGAAATTTTAATTTATCATAATTCAATTAATTAACTATTCACCCCTTTAGTTTAATTAGATTCTTAACTAAAAACTTTCAATTGTTATTAGAGCGGATCACTAGATGTACTTTGTGTTTGCCTAGAATCTTGTTATGGATCATTTGAGAAAGGGTTCTTCTATAACCCATGCTCCTTTCTTTGACGAGTCTAACTACCCATAATAGAAGGCTCGTATGAGAGCTTTTTTACGTCTAGATAAGAGTGTGTGAAACTCCATTATTTATGGTTAGGAAACACCTATGGTTACCAAATATAATACTATCACACTTAAATCTAGGAACAGATGAACCACTGAAGATGAAAATGGTAGTAACTGGAACCAAAAGGGTATTAATGCTATATTTAGTGCTATATCTATTGATGAATTTATCTCTAATGTTGATACTGCTAAGCATGCTTAGGATATTTTAGAGGTTGCCCATGGGGGTACCACCCAAGTTAAAAGAATCAAACTTTACAAGCCAGGCATTAGGTTTGAAAACCTTAGGATGGAAAAAGATGAAACCTTTTCTAAATTTTATGCTCAATTATGTGATATTTCTTACACCTCTTCAAATCTTGGACATCAAATTTAGGAATTTAGGTTAGTTCAAAAGATTTTATACTCACTACAAGATTAATTCCATGTAAAGGTTATTGCAATAGATGACAGCAAAGATGTTGACACCACTAAAATTAAGGAATTAGTTGGCTCGCTTCTCACTTTTGAGATGAATTTTTGAACACCTACAAAGATTAAAGGTGTCACCTTCGAAATTGCCATGAAAGATAATGTTGAAAATCATGATGAAGGATCGGTACTCATAGTGAGAAGACTAAATAAAATATTTAACAAGAAAAATCTATAAAGTAAAGGGAAATCAAGTCGCCCTAAGCATCATAATCCAAGAGAACTCAAACTATGAGTTCTAAAAATAAGAAATCTAAACCCACTGAACCTCAATGTTTTGAATGTATAGGTTATGATCATTTTGTAGTTGAATGTGCCAACAAAAAGAATAAATCTAGGAAATTTTTCAATGCTACCCTTAACGACTCAAAAAGTTACAATGACAACCTAAGTGAATTAGAAAATATTGACACCAACTTTCTAGCATTTACTACAAAAAATGATGGATAATCTAGCAAGTCTAATACTGATTCAGATAATGAGGATGATTCTGAATTCCTATTGAATAAATTTAATGCTAATAGCCTTGATGAATTTTTTATAGATTTAGTAGGATTTAAAAAGAAAAATAATAGTTTACTTATAGAAAAATCCAAATTGAATGATAAATTGAGATCCTATAAAACAGACTCTTACATGCAAGAAAAAGAAAAACTTGAGCTTTCTGAACATATTGATGATTTCTATTCAAGTTTTGCATTCTTAGAATAGGAAAAGAAGAATCATTTGTAGAAACTTGAAAAATCTAAGGAAGCTTTGAAAAGGTTGACCATTGGATCTGAAAAGATAAACAAGGTTCTTGATTATGGAAAACCTTTTGGAGATAAGAGAGGGCTAGGCTATTTAGCTTATCACACTATGCCTTCATCTTCAAAAACAAGTGAGTTTGTAAAATCATCTAACATGACTTCTTCACATGCTACACATACACCTTTAGCATCAAAAACTGCATTAGTAAGACTTCAAACTCTACTCCTACTGTTACTTATTAGACACAAAGAAAATTTGCATCTATGGTAGGAAAAATTGTTAAGTTTTGATGAAAAAATTCAACAATAAATGATTTTGCAAATACTTTGGTTTTATATTTGTAAACTCTAACAAGTGCACAAATCATTTTATAGAAAATGAAAAGTATACTCCCAAGGTCGATCTAAGGAAGGAATATATGTGGTTTTTAATTTAGTATTCAAACTTTTAAAAATGAAATTAAATCCTAAATATCTTGTCACAATATTTTGACTTTTATGTTTCCTAATCTAATAACAAAAAAATAAACATTGATATGATTCAATAAACAATTATGCAAAATTTTATTATTCATAATAGTGGAGCATTTATGGATATAATAATTAAGTTAATTATGATTTCTCATATTATTTACGTTATTAAAGATATAAATTGATATTTCTTAATTATCTCTTTTTAATATGAATACCACCTTTGTGTGGTTAGATATTATTTGTTAATTAAAAAATCAATTAACACCTATGGGTGGGGTCGATAATTAATTTGGTTAATTGAATTAATTTTTTTTTTCTAAGAGATTGAAAATGAACCATTTAAATGCTACATTTGGTGCGGTTAGGCATTCTAAACTTTATTCACGGTGTCCAAATTAAACCTAAGAATTTAATTATGAGAGTATTAACTTTCAAGTTTTAAAACCATTACTAAAATATGTTGTCAATATATTTTCGAATAATAGTTCTTATAAAAACTTTTGAAATAAAGCTTCACTCTAACTACGAGGCTATTATACCAACAAATAAAAGAACATTACTCTAAATCAGACTGGATAATTAAACCTTTAAATCTAATTTTTAGAATTTTATAATGAAAAATAATATATTTCTCTCTAACATCCTTAATATAGGTAGAACAAGGTTGCTTACCTGTACTGTTTAAGTCATGCTCTATGGATTTTAAAAATTTTATTTACTTAAAATTAGAGACTTGGTTATGGGTTTTAGAAAACCCACTTCTAGGTATAAGTCAAATAACTAAGGCATAAAAAAAAGTTGTACCCATATCTAACAAAGCAACTATCTCCTTTTAGCACATATTGTAATTAAAAACTTTAACATTTTAGAGATACTTTCAACAATTTTTTATTTTTTTATTATCATCTCTAATTTAAATAACATAATCAGTATTAACTAAGAGTACTCACATGAAATAATAGTGGGAAAATGCCTTCTTAAAAACCATACTCCTAGACAAAGCAACGTTCCTAGAAAAGACTAGTGGCATAAAAGCTTCCAAGAACTAGTCTCCTAGAGAGAACTCTCTTAACTCAATACTTTTCATGCTATTAAAATCTAAGTTAATTAAGTTAATAAATTATGTTAAGTGAAAATCTAAGTTAATTAAGTTAAGTGAAAATCTAAGTTAATAAATTAAGTTAAGTAAAAATTTAAGTTAATTAAGTTAATAAATTAAGTTTTTTTATATTAAAATTAAAATTAAAAGTGAAAGTTAAAAATTAATTAATTTTTTTTGTTTTCTAAATCTTATTCATTTTTTATTTTTTAGAAAATAAATTTAAAAATTAAAATTAAAAATTAAAAGAAAATTAAAAGTTAAAAATAGTTTTTGTTTTTTTATTTGTTTTAAAGAAAATAAATAAATAAAATAAATATAATTTTTTTTAATTTAAAATTTAAAATTTATATTTTTTGTTGAACACAAAATAAATAAAAAAAATCATAATTATTTAAAACATAAAATGTTTTCAAAATTTTGATAAATAATTTAAAAAGACAATTCTATCTTAGACAAAAGCGCCAAAAACTTGATGATGATAACATCAAGTCCTCAAAAAAGGTGTTAAAAATTTGATGAATCAAAATCAAGTCTCCGAAAACGATGCCAAAAATTTGATGAATAAAATCGATAATGTCGATTTTGTAAATACTTTAGTTTTATATTTTAAACTCTCGTAAGTGCACGAATCATTTTATAAAAAATGATAAGTATACTCACAAGATCGATCTAAGGAAGGAATATATGTGGTTTTTAATTTATTATTCAACCTTTTAAAAAATTAAATTAAATCCTAAACATTTGTCATGATATCTTGATTTTTGATCTAATAATAAAAAATAAACATAGATATGATTCAATAAATAATTATGCAATTTTTTATCAATTATAATAATGTAGTATTTATGGATATAATAATTAAGTTAATTGTGCTTCCTTATATTATTTAAGTTATTAAATATATAAATTGATATTTATTGATTCTCTCTTTTTCATATGAATACCACCTTTGGTAGGGTTAGATATTATTTTTTAATTAAACAAATCAATTAATACCTATGAATAGGGTCAATAATTAATTTGGTTAATTAAATTTATTATTTTTTCTAAGAGATTGAAAATGAACCATTTTAATACCACATTTGGTGGGGCTAGATATTTTAAACTTTATTCAAAATGTCCAAATTAAACCTAAAAATTTAATTATCAGAGTACTAACATTCAATTTTTAAAACCATTACTGAAAATATGTTGTCAATACATTTTTGAATAATAGTTCTTATAAAAACTTTTGAAATAGAGTTTCATTCTAACTACCGGGCGATTGTACCAGCAAATAAAAGAACACTACTCTAAATCAGACCGGATAATTAAACCTTAAAATCTAATTTTTAGATTTAAGTTTGTAATGAAATATAATATATTTCTCTCTAACATCCTTAATATAAAATTTTGAATAAAAACAAAATGAATTTATTTTATTGAAATGGTTTACCTATTTAATATTTGACAAGCATAACAATATTATTATTATATGATATTTACAAAAAGTGAGACATGTTAAATTTAATCATAGACAAATTAATCATTACATATAAGAATAAAATATAAAAAATAACTGTAAAAAATTTATTTTAAAATTATACCTCAAAAGAAACCTTACAAAACTTTGATGCTAATTCTATTGCTGGAAAACCTCCAAACGGATTTGCATTTCTGTTTATTGAATCAAAAACTAGAAATCTATAAAAGCATAACTAGTTCTTTTCAAAAAGAGAAGAACTTCAAAACTAGAAAAATTAAAAACAAAAAAAGCTTACTAGAGTGAGAAAGCTAGATAGAGAGAAAGAGTTGAGAAAATTGTGTGTGTTTTACGATGGAGAAGAGGGTCTTTTTATAGGTGAGGAAAAGGCCAAAAAAGGTGGGAAAGTATTTCAAAAATTGATTTTGGATGCGTTTGGATAGACTGGCACAAGTGTGGGGGTGAGATTTCCGGTAGATGGGCTTTTGGCAAGTGCAAGTGCGCGCAAAAATGGTGTAGTAGTGTGTTGGTATGCGTAGGACTTGGTGTTGCATGTGTTGGGCATGTGCTAGGCATGACTGCGTGTGAGACAGGCATGATGCACGCTTCTTTGAGCATTTTTTTACCATTTTGTCCAATTTTTCCATTTTTTGACTTTTTTTAACAACATATTTTGATGTATTGTCTCCAATATTTTTCTTTGAGTCTTTTAATTATTTTTGAACGAAAATACCTGAAAAACATTAAAAATACTCATGATTCAAAAAAAAACCAATTAATATAAAAATATGAAAAAATCATACAAATATAAATCTATTTAATCAATTAAAGTACATTAAATTATGATAATTTTAGTACTTTTTAAGCACTCATCAAGTTCATACCTATTTGTCATAGCTATGGTTGGAAATGTCATATCATCTTAATTGTAGAACCTTTCTGACAGCTACTCACTTTAACAATTGGTCTCATGCTTCAAATTCTAAATTTAATTATCATCATCCAAACATGTATGTTGTATCTTCTTCAATGATGAAAGGGAAAAATATACTAAGTTAGTTTATTCCAAACTCAAAGATATTAAGAAACAAAATTTCAGGGAAATTTGGGTTAGAAAATATTATTATTTTTTGTTACGTGACCATCCTTCCTATTACCCAGATATTTTTGTTTGAGTACTTAATTGAGCATATGTGAACATGTTTCTTTGATTATTTTGTTTCTTATTTTTTCTTATTGTCTGTTTTGGTTTATTATTGTTTGTTTTAGTTTATTAAAAATTTATTATTCTTAAACCCAAAAAAAATAATGATAAAGGGATTATAATTATTTTAACACTGAAATAAACTTTAAATATTATTTTTTATTACAAAACTTATTTTTGTAACTTGATTTATTTTGATTAACTCTTCATTGCATAAATGAGTATTTCAACTTTTGCATTTACAAACCTTTTTCAAATATGATGATGGATGTTGACAAGAATTTACTCACGCACTTATTGAACTCATATGTACATCATGCTTAAGGTTTGGATTGATTTTGTGTGATTCTAGGGCTTGAGCTAACTTTAACTGCAAAATTGTGTTTAGGCTCCATCTTTCACTTTCTAAAATACTACTATAAAAAGACACCTAGTTTTGAAAAAGCTACCTATTGTAATATATGAAGCTACCACAGTGACGAAGAAGGCTACCTCACAACTAGTGTGAAAGTCATTATAATAAGTTTTTGGCTCTGCATATATATATATATATTAAGGACAAAAGAAAAATACAAAAAAAATTGTATACACAAAAAGAAAGAGCCACAAGTGGTTATACAAAAAACAATATACATAAATAAATAACCAATTTCTCATAAACAAAAAAAATAAAAACAGAAGAGAGAATATATACATTAAGTTCTCTCTGGATAAATAATTTTATTTTGTGAAATCAAGGATTCAACTATAATTTTTCATAGTAGGTGATACTTTTTTCTTTAAATCTTTCACGAGTGAACATAAATGAACAAATTGACATACTATTCCAATTTAAACATGTATCTTATTTTTGGTGATTGATGATATGTCACCATATATATGTGTTAGCATAGTCGTGTATCTTGTCTATATATTCTTTTACTGTCAATGGAGAGTCTCACCTTGAACAAGATTAATTTCATCAATAGAATATTCTGTTCTAGTCATATTTAGATAAGTTTACTACCATTAATTCAAAAGAAAAGTGTTTGCTTCATGGTTATATTACTTATTCGTATGACAAGACATGGGAGAGTTTATAGGAGAAATATTTAATAGGAGATATTGCACATAGAAGGAGAACACATTTGTGTTCTATTCAATATGTCGCATAGGGGGAGTACTCTTCATTTTTAAATGTTATATCTATTGGAACTCACTGCTTATATTTGTTTCTTTACTTTTGTATCACTATATACACTGAACTAATAAACAATAAGTCTTTTGAGACAAGTTGTGTGCCTATTTGTGTTTTTTTTTTCAGTGTGCATATGATCGTTCAAGATTTAAGAGAAAATGATTCCACTAGATCATAAGATAGTTTCACTATGTAAAATTTACTTTTCCTATAAGCATGATGCAGTGAGAGAGAGGTTTTATCACACGGATATTCCAAAGATATGATTGTAAGGCTTATAAGTATTGGTAATATTCGTAAAGAAAACATCTAAATGTAAAACATTTTTAGGTATACTCTTATTCTTAAACACATTGGAATACATATTATGTGCTTAGGAACATGTAGTATATATGTTGCTCTATCAATGAGTAATAACTAGATCGATCGAGGAGGTAGATTGATCGAGTATTGATCGTGTATGATCTATGTCTTCTCTGGTTGAATTTAAAATAAGGGTAGATCAATCAAAGTTGTGTTTGATTGATTGAGGGACTAAATCAATCTTATTCGATCTACTTGGTCTTGGGTTTTTATTAATTGTTACCAAGATCAATATCAATCGAAAAGGGTTCCGATTGATTGACCTTATTAGTTTGGTCGATTGAGCTTGGTTTGGATCGATCGAGTGACAAGGGCTTCAAATTTAATCTAATTGTTTGCTCAAACCAAACATTCTAATTACCATATTATCCCTATAATTTACTAATCTATGAATTATTTAATGGACATATTTGTAATTGGACTTTAACCTAGAACTAGGGCTTCAATATTTTCTACTTAAACAATCTAATGCCTCTTGTTTTCTTCAACCATAATTGCTTCAATATTTTGATCTTAAGCTTTTTCTCTCAAATTATTTTGCAAAAGCAAAATCATTTTTTGTTAGGCTTTTTTTTTCTAATTAATCTATCCAACACTATGTGGTTATATTTGATTAATTGATTAATAAGCCAATTTATTTATGATCGTCTACTTCATCTTTTTTTCTAGGTTTGCTAGTTGATTTTGATTTGATTTAAAATTTATTAAACCATGAAGCTAGGGTTGTTCATTATAGAATCTTCTCTAGAACACACTTTACACTTGTGTTATTCTACTAACTTTTAGGTGTAAACTAAATGGGTTCAATTTCTTGTGTTACTTGAGTTTATCAGAATATTGGTCTAAATTTGTACACTTTTCTTGTGGAGATTGTGAAAGAAGTGATAGGTTTTATGTAGATTACTTAGGGACATTATCTGTGATGGGTTGTTTAAGTCCTAGCCTTTTAATTGAACATTATTTTCATAGTGGATAGTTAGGTGGTCTAGTAAACCGATGGTTTCCCTCTTAGGTCATTATTGTGGTCTAGGATATTTTCACTTAAAATATCATGCATCAATTATTTCTTTATTTTTGCATCATTTTATTTACGCACAATTGCATATCTAGCTACTTGTGAAATTTTAATTTTGTATAATTTAATTAATTAACTATTCACCTTGCCTCTAGTTTAATTAGATCCATAACTAATAACTTTTAGATGAAATGGCCTCTAATAGTTTCCAATGGCCAATGGAGAGGTTAAATCTGAAAGGGTTGCTTGAATAGTAGACGTGGATGCCTTTATAGCTATACAAGCACAAACAGATGCATTGTTGTTAGGGCTATCAGAGACATTTGATGTAGCACATGTAGGGATGAATAAAGTACAATGCCCTTCTCTTATTTGTGACCACTATGGTGAACCCATGCTATTACTTATGCAAAAATCCTTAGGTTGTTAATATCAACAATCAAAACCGCCAAGAGAATCCTTATTCAAACATATATAATTCAGGTTGGAGGAACCACCCTAATTTCTCTTGTGGTAATAACAACCAAAGTGGAGCATCCAACACTAGACCACTACTTAATCCATTGGGATTCAATCAATCACAACAAGAATAACCACCTATCAAAAAATCAAGACTAGATAGATTGGAGAATGTTATGGAAACAATATCTATCTCAGTTATCACTATTAGTGAAGATGTGAATAAGCTTCGTGCAAGGATGAATACTATATACTCTAAGATAGAGAGATTGATAATAAATGAAGGTAACAATAGTGTTTCTATAAGAACCTTAGAGGTGTAAATAGGACAGCTTGCACAAATGTTACAAGGAAGAATTCAAGGTAAGCTTCCTAGTAACATTGAAGTGAATCTTAAGAAAGATGGTAGGGACAATTGCAATGCTATTATAATGAAAATTAGGCTAGTAGTAGAAGGTAAGAAAGAAAAGAAAATTGAAAAAGAAGAGAAAGAATGTGAAGAAATAGTTGTGAAACCTAAAGAGAATAAAACTAAAGGGGAGAAGTCCACATCCCACCCCTTCCTTTCCCACAAAGACCCAATAAACAAAAGCTACACCAACAATTCTGCAAATTCCTTGACATGTTTAGGAAGCTACATATCAATATTCCCTTCATAGAAACTTTAGAACAAATGCCATCATACATGAAATTTACAAAAGATATTATATTTAAGAAAATAAGAGCATCTTTCCTACTAATTTCTTTGTTTTAGACATGGAAGAAAATAAGAGCATCCTAATTATTTTAGGTCATCCTTTCCTAGCTATGAGAAGGACCTTGATTGACATAAAGACGGGGAGATTATTATGAGATTCAAAAAGGATGAAGTAAAATTCAAGGTATTCAAACTTTAGAGATATGCTATAAAGATAAAAGGCAAGAAGAAGTGAAAGTAATAAGCTTGGAAAAATAAGAGGTGGAGAATGAGATTAAAAATAAGAGTGAAGAAAGTATCAGATTATAGAAAGAGATAAAGAAATGCATCAATTAAAAATACCCTTTTTGTTGAAGACGATTCTAGATCTCTCAACAAGTTTTCACTTGCTTCTCCAAATCCTTAGATCTTTTTCACAATAAGGTTGATCTCTTTTTACATCTGTATATGGTGGAACGAATAATCTTTCTACATGTAAAATAAGGACAGACTTCTGATAAAAACGAGATATATTCTACTCTTTATGTACATTTAGTTTGACCTAAATGATTTATTTATAGAGAATGTTGGTGTAGAAGGGCTTCAAGCTAAATAAATGAAGACGGGGCTATGGCTTAGGGCCCAGGTATTCCACCACCACGGCATAAGATATGTTAAGCTATGCTAACTAGCAAATAGAGAAGGTCATGTCGCATCCTACTTTTTCCACACTGTGGGACAGGTTGTTCTACATGCCTAGTGAATTTCATCTGAATAATGTGCATCACAACACACTATAATCCTCGCCATGGCACGCTTCGCTTTTCTTATATTATTCCTTATACACCTTATCAATTGGTTGCTTTTTCATGTAAGGCTTACATACCTTATTCTTTAAAGCTCCTAGTATGCAAATTAAGTGCTTCAAGTGTTGTTCTTCATATGTTGGTAAATTTTATATGACACTTAAGAGTCATTCAATGTGGCATGCTTCTATCTGAGTCTGGGGTAATTATTTTTGTGATATTTGATATTCTAGTTCATTTTGACTTGTCTGAGTTGCCATTTTTTTCCTGTTTTCACTCTTTTTGCTTGTTTTAGTCCAAGATTCTTCCAAAAGCACATTAACCTACAAAACACAAAAATATCTTCCAAAACAACATAATCCTAAAATAAAATAAAAAATTAATGCTTAAAAGTATAGAAAATTATAAGTTAAAAATATGTATCAAATTCTCTCAAAGCTACATTTTGCTTGTCTTCAAGCAAAACAAAAACTAAAAAGAAAAATAACAATACTAAAAATAAAACTACTAACTTAAATCAACAAAATTTCGCATGCTTCAGTTTCTTTTCAATTCATAAATAAGGCTAAAGCATAAGTTCATCCAACATATTAACACACAAAGGTTCATCTTGCAAATAAAGTTCACATGACAAATCCATGACCCATTACTCAATACATATCAATATTAATTCCTCCAAACTTAGTCTTAAGAATTATAATTTATTTCGACTCTAAATCTCACAAGATACACTCTTAATATCACACGGACTCTAAGGGTTCAAGCACTCAACAAAGTTTATGATAATGGAAGTTATGTAAAGAACAAAGAAAATAGGTTCGCATACGTTTATAAATAATAAAAAGGCTCATATGTGCACAAAGTAGATCTCATTGATAGAATCAAATGTTAGGATTATAAAGACATCATATTACTTATACACACACACACATACTTATAAAGAATGGCTATTAAAGCTTCTTTTTTTCTAAGGTAATCAAATATATATCGTTTTTCAACATAAGTTAAGCATGAAATGAGACTTCATTTTATTGTTTAAAATTCTAACATTAATGAAAAACCCAGAGAGATCTTCTTATAATGTAGAATCATATGAAAAGTATTTAAAAGAGTAGAAAAAAATATTCGCTCAGAAAGAAACACTATAAACTCAAAATTAATCTCAAAAGGTAGTCTTCACTATTTGATTTATAGATACCAAATTTGAGTTCATCTTAACTTCAACATTTCAAGCATGAAACATAGACTACGAATAGAACTAACTTTTACAACAAACCTTGAACATTTTTAATAAATCCAATAAAACATGCATAAAGACTCAATTAATCATCAACAATTAACCAAAAGCATGATAGTTTTGTATCAAAAAATATTATTGGATCTATTTTCACCCCCAAACATAAACCAAACATTTTCCCTAATGCTTTCTACTGTGCATATGTTCAAAAAAGCATTCATAATAAGCAAATAGAAATTAACTAAACTAAAAGAAAAAATACTACCAAAATTAGTGGGTTGCCTCCCCATAAGTGCTTCTTTAATGTCATAACAAGATGTTGCTTGTTCTTCTCTAGGAGATTTCAATGTATCATTGAAGTGCATGCTCCCTCTTTCATCCTAGCCTTTTCAAAATAAGGCTTCATTGCTCCTAGAAAAGATATATAACAAGTTTTGCACATATGAAATTTCTTTCCAAGATAAGAAGACTTACAATTCAGCTTCTTTTCATGGCAATGCTTGATTCATTCTTTATAAGCATAATCCTGAAATGAGGATTTTAATGTTTCTTGCATACTTTTTTTATTACGTGAATTATCAATGTTATTAGTCATCTGCTTTTGAAAATGAATGTCATAAATAGATGAGTCTACATAATCAATATAAGAGCATTTATCAACAGTAGAAGTAAGAATAGGTGAAAAATAAAAAAAAATTAAAGTATACAATTGCTCCTAAGAGTGTCATGGTTAAACTACTACTATGGACATCAATAATAGTTTTGGTTATAGCCATGAATAGCCTACCAAGAAGAATAGGGTGCTCATTTTCCATAGATGGGTTTTCCTGCATATTCAACACAACAAAATCTAGATCTATTAGAAAATTGAAGGGATATGGTTGTGGGCTTCAATTCTCCCAAACCTAGTTACAAGTATATTGAGTATAGCATTAGGTTAATAATTGCATCTAAATCTAGCATAACATTGACCACCTTCTTACCCTTCTAAAAAGTAATGTTAATATAAAACTATAAGGATCCTTCAAATATGTGAGCCTACATAATTAATATAGGAGCATTTATCAACAATATAAGTAAGAGTTGGTGAAAAATCAAAAATTTAAAGTATACAATCGCTCCTAAGATTGTCATGGTTAAACTCCCATTATAGACATCAATAATAGTTTTGGTTGTAGCCATGAATAGCCTACCAAGAAGAATAGTGTGTTCCTTTTAAGTAGATGGGTTTTCCTGCATATCCAACACAACAAAATCTACAAGAATAATTAGCTTAGCTACATGTATAAGTAAATCCATAACCTTGTTCTTTAGATATTTGATAGACCTATCAGTAAATTGAAGGGATATGGTTGTGGGCTTCAATTCTCCCAAACCTTGTTGCAAGTATATTGAGTATGACATTAGATTTATAATTGCATCTAAATCTAACATAACATTGACCACCTTCTTATCCCCGAAAAATAATGTTAATGTTAAAACTATTACGATCCTTTAAATGGTGTGGAAATGGGATAGGCAGTTGGAATGGATTAGGTTCCTTGTGTAACATGGGAGGGTCAGATGATTCTCCTTAGAAGGATCAATAGTTTTAGCAATTATATTCATACCTTGTATGGACGCTGCTTGCACTTCATCTATGTTTCCTACATCAAGTGATAAATTGTAATAAGTTTCTAAAAAACTAGTATTTAACACCTTATCACTTTGAGCACTATAATATCTATTACTTGTTCAGACATATATCTTCCCTTTCTCTTGTTTTTACAAGAGCTTAGCTGGTTGCCCTAATAGAACCTCTACCCTTTTCATAGATTCCTCCAAAGAATCCAACCTTTGATTAGTTTGCATTTGATTATCGCTACTCACTTGAATGAAAGCATTCAAGTTACCCTCTATGGTTGGCTTATTCGGTGGATTGAGTATAGATAGGGTTGTTGTTTCCTTTACCAGAGAATTTGGGATGATTCCTCTAATCTAGATTGTAAGTATTTTCATAAGGGTCATTCTTAGGTCTAAATTGGTAATTCTTAATTGTGTTCACTTACTCATAACTATAAATTACAAAATATCACATCCAAGAGAACAAATATTAGCACCATAACAATAAGTACTACAAATACTGCATACTTCTGAGTTTAGTATATTTTTGAAGGTGAGGAATGCTACATGCTTGGTTAACTCCACAAATTGCATAGCCATCTCATTTCCTAGAGCCTATTCCATTCACTTCAACTCTTCTCACACTAGCATTTTTATGTTGGAAATTAGCCCATAACATCTCATAGAGCTTATAAATCTCATAATCAGTCTTTTCTCCATAGCTCTACCTATAGCATTGTCCATTATAAAATGACATTGTTGTGTTAACCATTCATATAAAAACTAGTTTTAGAGCTACAATGGGAAATGTGATGTAGGCACTGAATGAGAAATAACTTGAAGCTATCTCAAGCTTTATGGAATGGCTATCACTTCATATGTGAAAGAGTAACAATTTTAGTTACTAAATCAAAAGTCTTCTGATGGGAATAGAATTTTCTCATGAATTTTTTATATACTCCCTCCCAAGTAGTTAAAAGAACCCAGTGGAAAAGTCACAAGACAAGCCTTTTCCCTATCTTTGAGCTTGTATAGAAAACACCTAATTCTGAGTTGGTCCTTATTGAACCCTTGCAAAGGAAATGTCTAAATAGTTTAATAAAATTTATAAATAAACATTGATGGATCTTCATTAAGAATATCATAAAATAAGGAAAACATTGATTAATGAATATTCTTCAGTTCATAATTCTTAGCTGCCTCCCCCAACGGTATACAAGAAGTAGAATTGCCAATGATTGTCCTTGCATACTATTTTATAATCATTCCCTTGGTATAGAGTCTCACATGTCTAGTAGATGTTGGTGTAGCACTTGCGCTTCTAGAACTTTAGTATCTAGCCTCTTTAAATGCTCCTTTGTCATATTGGTATGGTTTATGAAAGATACTATTCAATTCCTAAGGGATCTCCTATCTTTCATATACTAACATAAACAACAAAGAAATCAAAGCACCAAAGAATGTACCACTAAAAAAATAACAAAAGGAATGAAAAAAATTGAAATAACTCAACGAAACAGGAAAATTAATAGAATCACAAGAAATAAAGAATTTAAGAAAACAAACTAAAAAGAACAAATAAACAATTTAAAATACCAATTTTCTAACAACAATGTTAAAAACTTGATGCAAAAACTTAATTGCTCGCAAGTCTATGAATCACTTGTAGTCAAATGATAAAATTACCCTGAGGTTGGTCTTTAAAGGAATTGATAGATGTCTCAAAACTTCAAATATTTTCTTAATTAGCTAAACAAACAATCTCAATAAATATGGCTTCAAAAGTTACAATTATTGATTATTTTTTCCTTTTAAATAAGAGAACACCTAGTGAGCCCACACAATTCTTCATTAACCAAACCTAGGAATAATAAATAAACTATCTAATTTAACATAAATAAATGCAATTAAATTATTTTATTGTTTATAAATGCACAACAAAACATAGATGACATGTTTATATTATAGAAAGAAATATATCTAACAATAAAAATACCTCATTTTGATATATGATCTCTAAATTTGGATCTATGAGATATTTTAGAGTGAATTTATACATTTGGTTTTGAGAGACAATGAGTAAAGTACGTTATGTATGCATACTAGTGTTTTTAGCCAGTACAAACATACAAGACATGACACACTTTTATCTATGCCATGGTATGATACAAAAGTCAGATCCTCCAGTGCAACCTGAGACATCTACACCACGACATTCATATTTATGTGCCTCAACATGGGTTGAAATCCTTGAATCACCAAATTAAACCTGATTTTAGAAGACACCTAAGAATCCTTCACCATGGCATGCTTCTATCACAGCCCCAGTACAATGATTTTATGAAATCTAATATTATGGTTTGTTCTAACTTGTTCAAGTTTCCATTTCTCTCCCCATTTTAACTTTTTTTCTCGTGCTCTACCAATATTCTTCCAAAAGTAAATTAACCTTAAAAATACAAAAATACCCTCCAATATAAGATAATTTGAAAATAACATGAAATTAATGCTTAAAAGCATAGCAAATTAAAGGTCAAAACAATGTTCATCAAATTTCCCCCAAACCTACATTTTGCTAGTCCTCAAGCAAAACAAAAATCAAAAAGATAAATAACAATACTAGTAAAAAAATTACAAACTTAAATTAACAAAACTTTTCATGCTTTAGTTTCTTTTTAGTTCATAAATTAAGCTTTAAACATAAATTTATCAAACCTCTCAAAGCATCAAGGTTCATCATACAAATTAGTTTCGCATCATAAATCCTTACCCCATTATTCAAAACATATCAATATTAATTCCCCCAAACCTGGTGCTAAGAATCCAAAGACACTTCGACTCTATTCCTCACAAGATACATTCTTAATATCACACTGACCCTAAGGGTTCAAACACTCAACAAAGTATATGTGAACAAAATTTATGCAAAGAAGAAATAAAATAGGTTCACAAATATTTATAAGCAAGAAAGGCTCAAAAATGTGCACAAAATAGATCTCATGAATGAAATCAAATGCTAGGATTAAGAAGATATCATATTTCTCATATCATACTCCAATAAAACTCATTAAGTAATCAATATCAAGTATGTGCCTATAAATGAATGAAAATGCATTTCACTACTAGGGATTATTTTCTTCTATCTTGTAATAGCCATATCACTACTTCCAAAAATTAAGGGTCATAATATTTATTTATACCATTTTTTTATTTCTTTTTCTTTTTCTTGAAGAATACATCCATTTCTATATAAAGTATTTATGGTAAGCAGCTATTATAGCCTCTTTTTCTTAGGGACCCCATATGTATCATTTTTTACTGTAAGTCAAGAATTTCTATGAAACTCATCCAAGCTAAATAAAGAAAATAAGTAAATGAAACTTCATTTGATTATTTAAAATCCTAACATCCAATACAAAACCTATAGAGATCATCTAACATTTTAGAATCATAAGGAAAATGTTTAAAATAATTGAAGAAATATTACCACTTAGAATAAAATGATATTGGCTCAATAATCTCACAAGGTAGTCTCCACTATATGATTCATAGACACCAAATATGAGTTCATCCTAAATTCAATATTCCAAGCATTAAACATAAACTATGAATAGAATTAACTTTTACAACACACCTTGAATATGTTTAATAAATCAAACAAAAAATGCATAACGACTCAGTTACTCACCTTAAATGGACTAAAAACATGATAATTTTGTGTCAAAAAGTTTTCTACTTTATTAGAACTATTTACACCCCAAAAACTTTATACATAAATTTAAATTGGTCATAAGTGCATGAATCACTAGTAGACTAATGATAAGTTTACTCGAAGGCAAGTCTTTAAAGGAATTGGTAGGTGTTTTAAAACTTCAAATTATTTTTCTCTTTGGCTAATAGAAACAATCCTAAACATTCTAACAATTGTTGGTTGATTAGAAAGATTGTAAACTCTAAATTAAAACAAGAAAATTATAATCAAATGATGATGGATGAATGAACATGGGAAATTAGCTAGCTATTTGTTCACGGAAAGAATGTATTAAATGATTTTCATAAAAGTTAGAATTATTGATTTTTTTCCTTTTAAGTAAACGAACCCTCAATGATTATGGTGAGCCTTCATAATTTTCAATTAACCAATAAATTCTGAAATTGGACTTAAAATCGATTAATTGATAAACCTAAGGGAAATAAATAAACTATCTAATTTAACACAAATCAATGAAATTAAATTAGACACTTGTTCATAAATGCACAACCAAGCATAAATAATGTGTCTTATGCTTAGTTCGAAAATATTCTCATTAATTATAAATCAAGATTTCATCCATTATTAATTTATACTTAAAGATATTAAAACAAGAACAAGAAATAAATCAACTTTTACTTAAATAAAATCATAAAATTATTGTTCCAATTATAGAAGAAAAATTAAAATCCCATATATAAAATTTAACCTAACATAATTAAATTAATCAAAATTAATTCAATTACAAAAGAAATATTCAAATTACAAAGAGAAAGAATATCTGACAATAAAATTACCCATTTTGATTTGTGATCTTCAAATCCTTGAATTGATTGATATCTGATGCTCAAGCTTTTTATTTATAAAATAGCCACAAGTGCACGAATCGCTTTGTAAGAAATGATAAGTATACTTTTATGGTCGGTTTAAAGATGAATCATATGGTTTTTGAATAATTTAACAAATTCTTAAAAATAAAAATTAAACCTAAATATTCTATCAAAAGCTTTAGATTTGAAGATATTTAAACTAATAACATTAAAATAATTAAAGATAAAGGATATATTAGTTTAGACAAATAGCAGGCAAACAAACATTTCATTAATCAATGGAGAATTAACAAAATATTTAGATAGCTAATTATATTTGATAAAATTAATTTAGGTTAATAAAAATATAAACACATATTATTGATTTTTTTCTTAAATATAAATAGTGCCTTCAGTCGAGTTTACTATTTACTATTAATTAAAATCACTTAACGGTTTCGGTTGGGTCTATTAGTTAATTTTAATTAAATGATGCTTCGTTTCTAAGTAATTAACAAACCATTTAGTTGCAACCTTTGATAGTGTCTAACAAGTTAAACTTCTATTCAAGCTTTCTAAATTGCTTGTAGAATGATGAATCTGAAATTCAAGTTTCGTATTTTAAATTTATTACTAAAAATATGTTGTCAATATATTTTTTTTATAATAAAGCTTATAAAAAATTTGAAATAGAACATTACTCTAAACTATATTTAGATAATCAAATCCTTAATATAAGAGCATGACTCTAAATCAAAACTAGATTCATGTTTCAAAAACTAAATTTCATATGAAGTTTTTAAAATTCTTGAATTGAAAATAATATGTGTCTAAAGATTATTAAAATATTCACCTATTTAAGCATAATAACATAAATAAAATCTCATTATCATAATTAGCTTCACATGCTTCACATTATATTAAAGCAATAAATAGTATACAATTAAAGTTAATGCATCAATTATGTTATTACTGATAACTCTTGCACCAATCTATAATCTAGAGACTCATTTTCTTATCACATATTGTGAAAACATAATCTAAACTATCTATAATATAAACATAAAACTAAAACTTATTGAACTCTCAAATTGAGAAAAGAACTTAAAATAAAAATTATAAAAACTAGAAATCTAAAAGAGAAAGAGCTACAAGAGCTAATTATTTTTCTTCCTTCTTATCGGTTGTCTTGTTTTTCTCTTTGTTAGAATTGTTTGATTGCTCTTAAATTAGCTCATCCTTAGTCTCGTTTTATTTGGTTTGTTCCTCGTGAGCTTCTTCAAGATGTTTACCACTTCTCAATGATATAGCATTGACATTTCCTATAGGATTGACCATTGACTGAGAGGAAATTTTACCAGATCCTTATGCTTCTAGTTTACCAACATTAGTAGCTAACTTACTAAATCCATTTTCAAGGTGAAGTATGGGGTTTAAATATGGTAGAAAATTCTACAAAAAAGAGGAAAAAGTGAATCCTTAAGTCGGACAACATGCATACATTTGTTCTATACCGCGACATGAGACAATCTGTAATGCGTTTGAATACTCGATCCATAAGTCTTGCACTCCAACACACAAAATACTTCACTACAGTATGCATATTGTTGTGCTTTTAGAAACTCCTTTTGTTTTACACCTCTTTCAATGGTTTGAAACATATGTAAAGCTTACGTATGTTAGTCTTTTATGCTTCATAGTTGCAATAGAGTGCTTTCATGTCCTATTCTTCAAGTGTTGATCTGTTGAAGCATTTTAAAGCTAAAAATACCTGAAAAATAGTAAACATACACATGATTTTGAAAAATAGATTTGCTAAAAATATGATAAAACTATACAAATATAAATCTATTTTGAAGTTTAAAGTGTATAAAATCATGTTATATTTAATGCTTTTAATCACTTATCATAACCCTCAATTCACTTCTTTCTAGTATCTAGTAAGGAAAGCAAAAAAATAAAAATAAAAACTAAAATAAAATTAAACTATCCTAAATCATTTATGTAGAATGACATGATTACATTTAGCGTATGTAACAAGTCTTTAAACCCTTAGGTTGTCCTAGTGAACAAGTTTAAAGTGACTATTAACACATAGCTTGATCCTATATTGAATTATATTTTCTACATCCATAAACAATTTGGATGTTATAGCATATAGTAATATTGCCCTCTCTCTATCCACAGAGCTGTAATGTCTGGTAGGCAATATTCTCTAACAAAAAAAGTATTGACAAATGCCGGAAATCTTAGGTTTCCTACTTAAATAACCCCATTTAGACTGTTCTATTGCTAGGCTTTCTATTACTATAACAAAATCGAAATTTTCAAGTATGTCTCATATTCATCCTAGCCAATATTCATTAAATTATAATGGACATTAATATCAGCTTTTCAAATGGAACTAATACACCTTGTACGTCAACCACATTATCAATAGCATTAGGATCATTTTTGTAAATTTTTTGAACAATTGATTCTATAGCAGCATTGGTTCCGTAACGAACATTTTCCTTCCTAATGCAACTATCACATAAGAAATTCCTTCAAATTGGGATTTATCCTCATTACTAGAAAATTTGGCCCTATTATAATTCTCTGAAGTTGATACCCTTTTTTCTTTATCATTTCTACTCCCTTTTCAACAATATCTAAATTTAAAGGTTCTCATATAATTTAAATAAAAACAACACGAAATAAACTAGTTCAAAATATTTTCCTTACCTTACTTAGTCCTAATTAGTGTTTGGAACTCTTAAATATAAAAAATAATCATCCAAATTGAAAGAAATGTTGTTGAGGATGAAGAAATTGAAGAATGTCCCTTTGAAGAAGATGAAGATTTATTTATTTTGTTGATGTTTTTTTAATAAAGAATGGGTAGGAAATGAATGGGAAAGAGATTTTAGGAAAAGAATTGAAAGATAATGAAAAAATGTGTAATTTTTAAGGAATATTTGGTGCTTGGGGAGAGAAAATATAGGGTTTGTGAAGAAAATGAGAGAAAAGTGATTAAAAATGCATTAGGGCCTAAAAATATACAAAAAGAAAAGAAGAAAAATTAACGTGCACCGCAATAAGGTAAAATTGAGCCGTAGCAAGAAAATTTTTCCACTTCTTATTTTTTTAACAGTAACACTCATGTTGTAGTGTGGGATTTTTGTGTGCCATAGCATGCGTAAGTTTTCTTCACTTTATAAGACCCCTTCCCCCCCTTTTTTTTTTAAAAAACATTACTTAAAAATGCATTAACAAAAAAAGTTTTAATTTATAATTATCCTAATACTAACTAAATCTAAGTAATCAATATCTATAGCTACAAAATAACAATAAGAAATAATTAATCTAAATAAATAACTATAAAAATTTAATACCTAAATAGTTTTAAAAAATAATAAACAAAATAAAAAAATTATAAATATGAAAATTAAATTAAAACAAAAAGAAAAGGAAAGTAATGGATTACCTCTTATCCAGGACTATATTTATCGTCTTTAGTGAGACTTGCATATGTAATTTCATCATTTTAGTAAATTTAATGACCCCATCACTAAATTTAGTTGTTATTCTGACCTAAAAACTATTCTTTTCCTTGCTTCTACAAGTGCTCAAATAGCTACTCCACTTGTACTTCCACCTTTTTACATAAGCCTCTATAAAGTCCAACCTTTGATTTGTTCTTGATTGGTTGTCTCTGCTCACTTGAAAAAATGCATTCAAGTTATCTTCTAGAGTTGGTTTTTTGGTAGAATTCCTAGGAAATTATTGGTAGAATTGATGGCCCTATTGATTTGAGCTTTGGGCGAAAGGAGGAATGTTTTTCCTCTAAAATAAATTGAGATGATTCCTCACCTTGGGTTATAGGTATTTGCATTGGGATCATACATGGGTCTTGGTTGGTAACCCTCAATATATTGACCTATTTAGGTCCAGTATTTGCTTTTCCTTTATAAGGACAGGTATCAGCATTGTGTCCTATAATACTACGCAAAGCACATTGTTCTTTGTTGAGTGTTGCATTTGTGGTGAGAAGTGCAACTTGCTTGGTTAATTATTCAAGTTGTATTTGTACTTCAGTACCAGAGTCTATTTCATTGATTTCACCCCTCCTTACATAGGAGTTTTTCTATTGATAATTAGCACCTAACATTTAAAAGAGATTTTAAGTCTCTGAGGCTATCTTTTCTCCCATCACTCCTCCAACAATGTTGTCAATGATGAACTGACATTATTGTGTCAATCGATCATAGAAAAATTGGTTCTGCGGCCATAGAGGATAACTATAATGGGTCAATGAGTGAGGAAAAGTTTGAACCTATCCCAAGCTTCGTGGAAAGGTTCTCCCTCAATTTGAGAGAAAGAAACAAAATTTTCTCTCACACTTACTCATATTATTTATGTCATTAAATATATAAATTGATATTTATTGATTCTCTCTTTTCTTATATGAATACCACCTTTGGTGGGGTTATATATTCTTTGTTAATTAAACAAATCAATTAACACCTATTAGTGGGGTCGATAATCAATTCGGATAATTAAATTAATTCCTTTTTTCTAAGTGATTAAAAATGAACCATTTAAATGCCACCTTTGGTGGGATTATACAATTTAAACTTTATTCAAGGTGTCCAAATTAAACCTAAGAATCTAATTATTTGAGTACTAACTTTCAAGTATTAAAACCACTACTGAAAATATGTTGTCAATACATTTTCAGACAATAATTCTTACAAAAACTTTTGAAATAGAGTTTCACTCTAACTACCGAGCGATTGTACCAACAAATAAAATAGCACTACTCTAAATCAGATCGGATAACTAAACCTTAAAATCTAATTTTCAAATTTAAGTTTGAAATGAAAAATAATATATTTCTTTCTAACATTCTTAATATAAAATCTTCAATAAAAACAAAATCAATTCATTTTATAGAGAATTTTACCTATTTAATATTTCATAAGCATAACAACGTTATTATTATATCATTTTTTACAAACAGCTAGTCATTTTAAATTTAATCACAAATAAATTAAATATAACATATAAGAATAAAACATAAAAATAACTATAAAGAATAAAAATCCTTACAAAACCATGATGCTAATACCGTTTCTAGAAAACCTCCAAACGGATTTGCATTTTCGTTTATTAAATCAAAAAGCTAGAAATTTACAAAAACATAACTAGTTCTAATAAAAAAACATTAAAACTAAAAACTAAGAAATATAGAGAAAGAAAGAGATAAGAAGATATTTTTGAGGTGTGTTTTGTAATGGAGGATATGGGGGTATTTATAGGTGAGGAGAAAGGTAAAAAAAGTGGAATGATAAAAAATGGGAAAAGTGCAGAATAGGCAGATGTTGATGTCATCACTGATGCATAATGAACAGGTGCTGATGAAGGTATTGATGTAGGCAGTGGTGTGTGCAAATTTGGCATGTGGGGCATGGATGGGTGTAGATGGGCACAACGGCGTGCGTTGGTTCAGCGTTGTTCGGGCAGTGTGCATAGATGGGCGCACAGACTTTGACGTTTTCACGTGATGCACGCAGACTTCAGTGATTGTTTGGGTGATGCTTGGCATATTTTGGCATGTTGCGCACTTTTATCGGCACAGCTGGGCGCACTATGCGCGTTGCTCGGCACGGATGGGTAATTGCACGCACAATTTTGGCATTTTTGACATTTTTGACCCATTTTGTCCAATTTTTCCATCTTTTTGACTTTTCCTCATTTATTTTCTCATTATATTTGTGATGTATTGCCTTCAGTATTTTTTTCATTGAGTCTTTAATTTATTTTTTTGAAACAAAAATACCTAAAAAACAATAAAAGTACCCGTGATTCCGAAAAGACATTTATATAAAAATATGATAAAATCATATAAATATAAATCTTTTTAATAAATTAAAGTACATAAAATCATGTTACTTTTAGTATTTTTTAAGCACTTATCAATAGTAAAACAATTAAAGATAAAGAATAGATAAGTTTACGCAAATAGGAGGCAAACATGCAATTTATTAATCAATGGAAAATTAATGGTATATTTAGTAAGTTAATTATGTTTAGTGAAACCAATTTAGGTTTGGTAAAATTAATTTAGTTTAATAAAATATAAACCTAGATTATTAATTCTTTCTTATATATACAAATAGTACATTCAGGTGAGACTACTATTTGTTATTAATTAAAATCACTTAATGCCTTCGATCAGATCTATCAATTAATTTTAATTAAACTGTGCTTCTTTTCTATGAAATTAACAAACCATTTAGTTGTTGACTTCGATCGGTTCTAACAAGTTAAACTTCTATTCAAGCTTTCTAATTGGATTGTAGATTGATGAATTTGAAATCTAAATTTTGTGTTTTAAATTTATTATGAAAAATATGTTATTATTATATTTTTCAATAATAAATCTTATAAAAACTTTGAAATAGAACATTACTCTAAAATATCATTATCACAATTAGCCAGTATATTAAGTATAACATTTAGAGGGATACATTGCATTGAAGTTGTAAATAAAATAAAATTAAAGTTAATACCTCAATTATATTATTTGATCGACACGAATTGTGTACAATGAGTACGCAAGTATACATATTACAAACAAGTAATATAATGATAAAAAAAGATCATTCCTATGAAGATTATGTTATTAGAAACTAATTTTAAAACTAAAAAGTAAAGATCAATTTTTTTTGTGTTTTGAGAAAGAAAAATTAAAAGAATTAAAAATAAATGACAATAATTAATTAACTCAAAATTAGCAACTACGAAGATATATGAGAAAATATCTAGAACTATTTAATCCCTTAATTTTATGTGAATCACTAAAATCCTCTCAATATAATTACCAATTAATTATATGATCAATTGAATCTAACCTAACATATATTCATCTATCAAGTAAACTACACACCATATAGCTAGTAATCAACGTAATCACACTTTCATGTTAATTAAATTGCATATTACTCATTAAGTTCATCAATTATAGATCACATACACAAGAATCATACATCTTTGCCTAGAAACTATGCATGTTATTTAATCAAGATAAACAATTAAATAATTCTCTCAAATCTATTTTATTACCTACATATATCAATTGTTGGCCACACAATTAATAACATAAAAATCATATTAAATAATATAATTGATTTGAAATCATAATTAGGGCAAAATATTAGATCATCACATGTAAAAAATTGGATTCATAAGAACCCTAAATTAATAAATTAACTAGACATATTTTTGTTCATAAATCTCATATTTTTCATTAAGAAAGAAATGAAAATTGGTAAAGAAAGGAGACGAATAATAAAGGCAATCAATCTTGAATTGTAACACCAATGTCTTCTTGAATCTCTACCAAAATTATATCTCTTTTTTTAGCACAAAAAACTTTTAAAAAATAGGGTAAATTTGGCTCATTAGGGTTTTGGGGCAATTAGGGGATAAAATTAGGCTCAGATAAAATCTAGATCATCATATCAAGGGATGAGATGAAGAAAAGGAAATTAAATAGCACTGGAAATTGGAATTGTGACACACGGCCAAGAGAAACATTGGACAAATCAGTGCACAACATATGGCAGGGCGGACTGGTTGTGGCCAACTCAAACTGAGTCAGAACATGCGGCATGTAACAATTGGCTGATTTGGATTGCATAGTGCTCTTGTGGAAGGAACAAAAAAAATCCTATGATGACTCATGCACGCTAGTTGACAGCGCTGCGAAACTTGAATTGAATGTTGTGTTGACACACAATAGCACCTACATCACTCGATACACGCGATGCACTCTGATTGGCTCCCATATGCTTACGTGGTGTCCACGTGGCGATAATTAGTTAATTACGCACGCGGTGCACACCGATTGACTCCCTTACTTGCATGGCATCCACTTGGCCTATTCTAATTGGTACTTCATTAAAATATCCATAAAATTCTAAAATATTCCAAAAAATATATTTTAACCCCTTTTCACTAGAAAGTTCATATTTTAATATTTTTAACTCTAGAAGTACTATATATATTAATTAAAATGAATAAATATTAAGCAGAAGAGTGTATTTATGACTCTACTTTCATTGAGTCATCATTATTACAGATAACTCATGTACCCATCTATAATTTGGAGAAACTCATTTTATTTCCCCTTATTGTAAAAACATAATTAAATTGTTTATAACATAAACATAAAACAAAAACTTGTTCAACTCTCGAATTGATAGAAGAACTTAAAAAAATATTATAGAAAACTAAAAGAGAGAGAGCTTCAAGGGCTAAGGGATATTTTTTACAATGAAGTAGGGGGTTTACATAGGGCAAGAAATGCGACATAAGAGAGAAAATTGGATCTTTAAGTCGGGCACCACAATATACATTTGTTTTGCACGATAGTATGAGACATCCTATAACGCGTCTAAATGCTCGATTCGCTAGCCCCACACCACGGCACACAAGATAATTTTCCACGATATGCATGTTGCTTTCAGATACTATTCTTCAAGTGTTAATTAGTTGAATAATTTTAAAGTTAAAGTTACATGAAAAAAAACAAAACATGCACATAATTCTTAATTGATATATTTTCTTAAAAGATGATAAAACTATGTAAATATAAATCTATTTTGACATTTAAAGTGCATAAAATCACATTATATTTATTAATTTTAAGCACTCATCAATCACCTTCTTCATATCCTTAGAAATACTTTATAATTTGGAGCATTCTCTCTAATTTTTGTGCTATGGAAGGACGAATTTTGCTATGGTGACTTGTTATGGCTAGATGATGTTTAAGAGAGGTTTATAGTGTACTTGTAAGTTAGGTTTTGGGTAAAACACACTTAATATGTGTATTAAGGTTTCTAGCCATTAAACATGTGCAGGTCACAACATAGAATAGTTTAGGTTACAACACAATATAAAACTCATAATCTCAGTTGCAACCAAAGACTAACCCATCACGACATGCTTATTTTTGCACTGTTATACGCGTTGAAATTCCAAAACCACCAAACACCACCCAATAGCACTTCATCATAGCCTATGTATGTCTAGGCTATGAAACATACAGAAAACCATAGTGGCCTAATTGTCGCTCGTTTTGAATTGTCCAAGTTGCCATTTTTCGTCCTATTTTCACTCATTTTGCTTGTGTTCTTCCAAGATTCTTCCAAAAGTACATTAACTTAAAAAGAACAAAAATACCCTCCAAAATAAGATAATCCTAAAATAAAACATGAAATTAATGCTTAAAAGTATAGCAAATTATTGGTCAAAATAATGTTCGTCAAATTAAAACTACATTTTTCTAGTCCTCAAGAAAAATAAAGACTAAAAAGATAAATAACAATACTAAAAATAAAACTACAAATTTAAATCAAAAAAATTCCTTATGCTTCAGCTTCTTTTTAGTTCATAAACAAGGCTCAAACATAAATTTATCCAACCTCTCAAAGAATCAAGGTTCATCATGCAAATTAGTTTTGCATTATAAATCCATGCCTCATTATTCAAAATATATCAACATTAACTCCCCCAAACCTAGTGTTAAGGATCCAAATTTACTACAACTCTATTCCTCACAAGATACACTCTTAATATCACACCGACCCTCGGTTCAAGCACTAATGAAATTATATGTGAACAAAGTTATGTAAAGAAAAAAGAAAATAGGTTCACAAATGTTTACAAATAAGAAAGGCTCAAAAATATACACAAAATAGATCTTATGAATGGAATCAAATGCTAAGATTTAGAAGACATTATATTTTTCATATCATACTACAATCAAACTCATTAAGCAAGCAATATCAAGTATGTGCCTATAAATGAATGAAAATGCATTTGACTCCAAGGGATTATTTTCTTCTATCTTGTAATAGCCATATCACTATTTGCAAGAATTAAGGGTTATAGTATTTATTTATACTATTTATTTATACTATTTTTTTCTTTTGTTCTTTTGTTCTTTTGTTCTTTTTCATTAAGAATACACCTATTTATATATATAGTATTCATTGTAAGAAGCTATATAGCTTCTTTTCTAAGGAAACCCTAAATGTATCATTTTTTTATTATAAGTCAAGTATGATATGAAGATAAGTACACACTTTCAATTTCTACTTAAGTCATCCTATCAAAGTAATTCAAATAGGTAAATGAGACTTTATTTGGTTGTTTAAAATCCTAATGTCCAACGCAAAATCTATAGAGATCATCTGATCGTTTAGAATCATAGGAAGTGTTTAAAAAAGTAGAACAAATATTATTACTCAAAATAAAATAATATTGGCTTAATAACATTACAAGATAATCTCCACTATTTGATTACTAGACACCAAATTTGGGTTTATCTCAAATTCAATATTCCAAGCATGAAGCATAAACTATGAATAGAGCTAACTTTTACAACAAACCTTGAATATGTTTAAGAAATTAAACAAAAAATTTATAAAGATTTGATTACTCACCTTAAATTAACTAAAAGCATGATAATTTTGTATCAAAAAGATTTTTTATTTTTATTGAAACAATTTTTCACCCCCAAACCTAAATTAAAAATTGTAAACATCATCCTCAATGTTTTCAACCACACATATGTTAAAGAAAGCATTGAAAAGGGGGAGAAGAAAATTAACTACTAATAAATAGATGAAAATAACTAAATTAAAATAAAAGAAATGAATAATACCAAAAGTAATGGTTGCCTCCCACCAAGTTCTTTCTTTAACATCTTAGGAAGATGTTGCTTGAGGCTAAGGGTCATGCACTTCAATGCACTAAATGTCTATATTTGTATCGACTTCTTCAAAGTAAGGCTTCACACAATATCCATTCACCTTAAATTGCATTTAAGTCTTTGGGTTCATCAATTCTAAAGCTCCATGGGGAAAGACTTGAACAAATTGTAATGGTTAACTTTATTTTGACTTCAACTTTCCTAGAAAAAATTTAAAATGAGAATTAAATAAGAGTATTTTTGTAAGTTTCATTGTACTTGTATCTATCTGTTGGCTTCCTATGTACAAAACACGATGTCTGTTTTATTTTACTTATTGTAATTATCTTCTTCTATGTAAGCTTGGTTACTACGGATCAGTAATTGACTCATGCACATAGTTAGGTACACTTTGTATGCAAGCATGTGTACAGATGACAATATTGGTTTTCATAGGGTTTATGTTAGGTTGAGAGTGTTGGTTTTCAACGAGTAAGCGTGTGAGCGAGCTGACATAGTTACTCATGGTTTTTGGCTTATTTTGGGTATAGGTATTTGTGGATTTTACTTAGAATTTTTGGAAAGAAAAAATATCATGTTTTACACACCTCACTAATAAGCTCACTAGGGACCTCACCATAGGTGGTAACGAGGTGGTGGCGAGGTGGCTAGTAAGGTGACAAATATGAGTGCTATAAATATCCCCTCATTTCTCTTGTTTCTTATCCTTCATTTAAGAACAAAAAAAATACCAAAATTCACTATAAGATTTATATATATTGTCAAAATTATTATGGAGAGACTATATTTGAGTGTGGGTCACTTAGCGAGTTTATTAATCAAATCGTAGGTTGTGTGCATACGTAGTTTGATTGTGTGTCTCCCATACATGATTTTATTGTAGTGGTGGACTATGTGTCCCTTGAGAGTGTGAGTTGATACACTTCTAGTTACTAATCATTGGTTAGCAATCACATCATATTGGGTGGTGTTGGATAGTTGGGTTCAAGTGTTGGACCAAATGATTGCAGAAGTAGTAAGGAAGAGCAGCAATAGGCAATTAGGACGAAGGTTCTTGCTAATAGAGGTAATATTGGGTTTATTTCTTTCAAAATTGTAAATATCATATTGTTTAATGAATTATTTGCTAGTGAGTGGTTACCTTAAGAAACCTGAGGATGTTACCACATAAATAGGGTTTCTATGTGGGTTTACCTCATTATATCTAGTGTTATGCATGCTAGAATGCATGACTAGTATAATCAGAGCTTAAATGGTGTATATTCCTACATAGTGAAGTTTAAACTCTAACAAGAAAGCTTTTGATATTTATCACCTGCTTTCTATTTAATGAATTCCATATATGTTGCCTTATTTTAATGTCTATCTTTGATTATATGTAATGCAACTCTATTTATCTATCTTGTGCTTTCCTTCCTATGATTTTCATGTTTGAGTTGAGTCCCTAAGGAGATAGTATCTCCTTAGCCTAATTATGTATCTAGTCTTGAATTCCTTCAATGTTGTTATGCATGATTAGTATGTATGTTACTATAATCTGAGTTTATTTTGTATAGGTTCTAACATACTAGATGTATACTCTTATTAGAAATATTACTTGTCATATATTGCCGCATGCTTTCTTTTCTTTCTATGTAGTATGCATGTAGCTTTCTAATCATACCTTATATTGTAGTAAATTAATCTACTTGCTCCCTAATTAATTTATCGTACTTATGTCTATTATATGCATATGAGTTTGACTTGAGTCTTGAAGGAGTCTATATCTCCTTACTCTAGTTGTGTCCCAGGTGTTGGACTCTTTATTTGGTTTGATGTGTTTAGATTGATTGCATGCTATGGGAGTACAATTATCATTTACCAAATATGTTCCCTCATATAAGTGATTGAAAATACTCTATTGTTTAGTATGTATTATTGTCTCACATGCTATTAATTATTTGCCATGCATATGTATGTTGCTAGTCTGGACAAAAGCCTTTGAGGCATACCATCACTAATGTGTTTACTACAGATTGTTGTTTTCGTATCTATTGATTATTTTTGTTGTGTGTTGAATTAAGCATGTTGTTTTATACTTATGCTATGTAAATTGATTAGTTTTCATTTCTGAAGCTAGCTTGGCCGAATTTAAATAGAGCTTGTGAAAATATTCCATAGGTGGCATCTCCACCCCTCATCTTGGTCCTAGTTACCTACTTGAGTTAGAAAAATAGTTTACCTTTAAGTAATTGTTCCTAAATATAGGATTCTTATTTTCATTCCAAGATAAAGAGACTTATGAACTAGGCCCTTCTCATGGTAATGCTTAGTGTGTTTTTTGTATATATTTTCATCTTCATAGGTTTCATCTCTAATCTCTTCTAGCTCGTCAAGTTGAAGCAAGTATTTCTCTCCAACTTGTTCAAATCCATATTCAACTTCTTGATTTCTCGATATGCCCCATGCTCAAGCTCAACAGGAAAATGGCATGCCTTTCCAAAAATCAACCGTAAGGACTCATACCAATGAGTGTCTTTTAAGCTATGCAACATGCCTATGATGCGTTATTCAACTTGTTTGCCCAATCCTTCCTTGAATGCTGCACTATCCATCTCAAGATATCCTTGATTTTTTAATTTCTTACTTTAATTTATCATAAGTTTGTGGATGGTATGGAGTGGCTACCTTATGTGTGATATTATACTTTTTCATTAACCCATGAAAGATCTTATTACAAAAGTGACTCCTTCTATCACTAATTATAGCCCTATATGTCCCAAGCTATTTAAATATCACATCCTTCAAAAATTTGATTGCATAATTAGCATCATTAGTTTTAGTGAAAATAGCATTAACCTACTTGGAAACATAATCAATCATAACCAAAATATACTCAAAACCAAAAGAAAGGGAAAGGCCCATAATGTCAATCCCCATACAAAAAATTATTAAACAACCAAATTAGATATCATAGGAATATCATCACATTTTACTAAGTTACTAGTCCTTTGACATCTATTACAAGACATGTAAAAAGTATGTGCATCTTTAAACAAAGTTGGCAAGTAGAAACAAGATTGCAATACCTTCAGGGCCATTTTCTTATCACTAAAATAGTCCCACAATAAAGGTCATGGTAGAAGGCCAAAATGCTCTTATGCTCCTCCTCAAAAACACATCTCCAGATGACTTGATCTTAGCTAAGCTTGAACAAATAAATGTCATCCCAAAAATAGTGCCTGCAAGATTGGAAAACTATTTTCTTTTCCTAAAATAAAATGCTAGGCCTCAAAATACCACTAGCAAGATAATTCACTATGTTAGCATACAATGGATTTAAACCTACTGTAAATAGTTCTTCATTGGTAAAAGTTTCAATAATATCCACTCCATTCCCATACTCAATAGTATCAAAAATTAGATATTAACGTAGATAAATGATCAACTACTATATTCTTAGTCCATTTCTTATCTCTAATCTCTAGGTCAAATTCTTGCAAAAGCAACACCAATCTAATCAGTCTTGGCTTAGAATTCGGTTTACTCAATAAATATATCAAAGAAACACAATCAAAATGCACAATTACTTTAGGCTATACCAAATATGATCTAAATTTATCCAATGTAAGCATAACAGTCAAAAATTACTTTTCAATATTAGAATAATTAAGTTGGGCGTCAATGTGTGTTTACTTAGCATAATAAAAAATATATATAAATTCTTATCCACTCTCAGCCCCAAAATAGCCCCTATAGCAAAATCAAAAGCATCACACATAATCTAAATTGGTAAAGACCAATCATGTGCCATAATAATAGGTACATATGCTAATTTCTCTTTCAAGATATTAAAAGCAATAAGGTAATTATTATCAACCACAAAGGAGACATCCTTGGCTAACAACTTACATAAATGATGACTTAGTTTAGAAAATTCTTTAATAAATCTCCTATAAAAACCTACATGTTCTAAGAAACTCCTAATGCCTTTTACATTAGTAGGGAATGGAAATTTAGCAATCAAATTTATTTTAGCTTTGTCTACTTCTATGCCATTACTTTAAATAACATGTCCTAACATAATACCGTGTTTGATCATAAAATGCACCTAAAGGTAAATGTCCCAAATGGACAAGTGAATGTGGTTTTCTCTTGATCTTTTGGTGCAATTGGTAGTAGATAATATTATGAAAGACCATAAAAAAAATTCATGCCCAACTAATCTTTTTAACATTATATCAATAAAAGGAAGGGAAAGTGATCTACAAATTCAATTTTCAAAAATTTACACACATCTTCCATCCCATGATGATTCTAGTAGGTACTAACTTATTCTTGTCATTTCTTACCATGGTAATGCCTAATTTCTTGGCTATCATATGTAATGGACTAACCCACTTGCTATCAAAAATAGGATAAATAACTTCTACCTCTAAGAGTTTTAAAATTTCAATTTTTACTACCTCTTGCATAACTAGGTTAAGTTTCCTTGAAACTTCTATCACAGGTTTGGTATTGTCCTCTAAAATTATCTTATACAAACACATAACTGGAGTAATACCTTTAATGCCTCTAATACTCCAACCTATAGCTTTCTTAAATTTATTAAGCCCCCTCACTAGTTTTTCTTCTTGGGTTGAGGTTAAAGTAGAAGAAACAGTGACCGAGTGGGTCTCTTCCTATCCCAAAAACATATATTTAAGGTACTCAGGTAACTCTTTATGCTCCAACTTAGGTGGAGTGTTCTCTTCCCTAGGTAGGATCCTAGGTAAATCTAAGGGTTTACTAGGCTCTTCTATGGATTCAATGATATCTAAAATTGCATGGTACCTCTTAGTCTTTCATCTAAAATTTCATCTCTTTTATCAACAGTTAAAACATATACAAGTTTATCCTTTATCTTATCCTACAAAAATGTGTTATGAGCAAGTGTATCCACACAATCAATATATATCAATAGTATAAATATAAGGAATATGAGAGATATCAAAAACTTTAAAATGGATAGTCTCTTCTAAGAGTTTCATAGTTAACCTCCCACTTTGGACATCAATAATAGTCTTGAATGGCTTGCAAAAACTAATAAGGTGCTCCTTGTCCATAGGTGAATTTTCCTGTATATCCATCACAAAAAAGTCAATAGGTATAATTATTTTATATACCTACACAAGAAAATCCTCAACCATGCTAGTAAGATATTTGATACACCTATCATATGATTGAAAGGACTTGGTTGTGAGCCTCAACTCCCCCAAACCTAGTTGTAAGTATATTGAGTAAGGCATGAGATTAATACTTACACCTATATGTAGCAAAGCCTTACCACCTTCTTATCCCTATAGTAATGTTAATATTAAAACTACCAAGATCCCTCAATTTTGGTGGAAGATTTGTTTGAAGTATCGTACTAGTAATTTTTCATAGAATCAATCTTTCATTAACTTCATAAATTCTCCTATTAGTGTTTAATTCCTTGAAATGTTTTATCTATGATGGCACATTCTTAATGACATCTAAGAAAGGTAAGTTAATGTTAACATTAGAAAGCATATCAAACAAATCAAAAAAGTACTTATCCTATTTACTAACCTTTAGATGATATGGGAATGGTATGGGTGATTGGTATAGTTCAGATGCCTTGTGCAATATAGGTGGGTCATATGACTCTCTTTGAATCCCCTCATAGGACTTTGAAATTTTACATGTATGCCCACACCTCCCTTGGATGCTATTTTCATTCCATCTGTGTTTTCTACACTATTAGGCAAATCATTAAAAAATTCAAGAAAATCTTTATTTAAAACCTTACCACTCCAAAGGACTATAATAGCCTTCACTTTTCAGATTGGTTGGGAAGCTTCTCTTACTCTTGCCTTTGTTTATGCCCGGCTATTTTCCCAACTTGACTTTCCACCTTTTGAATAGATGCCTCTAAAGAATCTAATCTTTGATTATTTTTCATGTGGTTATCCCTACTCACTTGAGTAAAAGAAATCAAAGTATTCTTTAAGGTTGGATTATTAGGTAAATAGTATGGCATGTTTTGGTTTATATTTGGGCCATGCATTTGGTTTTAGGCATAAGGTGGGTTAGTGTTTGCCTTCCATGAGAAATTAGGGTGATTTCTCCACCTAGGATTATAGGTGTTGGAATAGGGATCATTCATGGGTCTAGGCTGGTACCTCTACATAGGATTAACTTCCTAACTCGTACTTGCATAGGAATCACCTATAAAAGAGAAAACATTAACACCATGCTCATATGTACCACAGGCTCCACATACCTCTTGGTTTGGTGTGTTATTTGTAGTGAGGAGTTGAACTTGCTTAGTCAATTTTACAAATTGCATAGACATCTCATTCTTGAAGCCTATTTTGTTGATTCTAGCTCTTCTTATTCTAGCACTTTTCTATAGGGAATTAGCACCTAACATCTCATAGGGTTCATAAGTGTAAATAGTAGTCTTTTATCCCATAGCTCCACCTATAGCACTGTCAACTATCAACTAACACTGTTGTGTCATCCCATAATAGAAAATTTTGCTTTGTAGTTGTAGTTGGAAGTGGTGATATGGGCACTAAATGAAAAGTAACTAGAACCTATCCCAAGTGATGCAGATCAAGGAGCATAAACAAAGATTTCATGGTACAATCAAAGTAAATCAATTAATCAAGAATAACTCAATGGTCCATAGAGAAAATATGGTATAATTACAAGTTATTTGGACTACTTGGGCATGAAGTAAAATGAATGACTAAATAAATTCTGAAATGGAAAATTTTCATTGAGCAGTTATTAGTATATTTTCCATATCTTTTCCATCCAATATGCAATTTAGGCGAAACAAATTTCGCTACAAATATGACTCAATGGGCTACAATATTTACAGAGATGTCATTTTCTTAATTCGAAATTTTACTAGGTCAAAAAGGGGCATCAATCAATGCTCAAAAATATACCAAATAATTGTCTTTCTTAGTTTCTAATTTTACTTGGTAGGTCTAATAATTATTTTATTTTATAGGATTTTATATTAAAATTTTAGCATTAATTTAGAGTTTTATATTTATATTTTATTATCTTGGTTCATGATATGTTTTAGAGTCTATAAATTCCTATGTAAATATAATTTAATGAGTGTTTCTCTTTAGTTCCTTTGAGAACTTTTATCGAACTTATCAAGAGCAATCTTGTAGCATCTACCCTATCCTTATTTGATACCAAAATTCCTATCTCGTTATAGATAGCGGTTACGGTTCTCATTTTCTTTATTTTTCTAAATTGATTTAGAGTTTTCCTAGTGAAGATCTCCACATTATTCTTTGGGTCTCACTTCTTTAGGTTCATATAATTTGGTATCAGAGCTAAGTCCTAAATCAAGTTAATCTATCCCTTTTTGTTTTTTTTTGTTTCTAGTTTATGATTTTGTTTCTAGTTTATGATTTTGTTTCCTTTATATTATTTGTTGTTCTTATTTAGTACTTGAAAAAAAAAGAGAAAAAATATGATGGTGAATATTCAAAAAACAAAATCCAGTTATTGGCTTGTATTTTTCAAGTTGTAAATATGTTTTATACTAGATGCTATGTCAATGATAAAGTATGTAGTGTACAAATTAATGGGTGCTAAGAAGCTAATTTTACTAGCACTCTCATGGTGAAAAAGTTAAACTTGATAACTTTTCAACATCCAAGGCCATATAAGCTACCATGGATGAATGATTATAGACAAGTAAAGATAGATGAACAAATGTGGGTGGCCTTCACAATAAGGAGGTATAAAGATGATGTTATGTGTGATGCCGTTCCATTCAAAATAGCTTATATTATTTTGGGGAGACCATGGCAGTGATATTGGCAAGAAACTCATTATGAATTCACCGATAGGTACTTGTTTGTCGTTAATAACAAACAAACTACTCTTATGCGACTTATCTCAAAACAAGTGCAAGAAGATCAAGCACATGACAGAGTGAGTGAGTACAAAAAAAGAGAAATTGAGTTAAAAATAAGAAGAGAATTAAGAAAAAAAGAGATTAAGTTGCAAAACGAGCTTGGTAGAAAAAAAAAAGAATTTCAATTTAACCAAGAGAGTAACAAGAAAAGGATATTGAGAGAGAAAAAAAAGAGAGAGAGTGAATAAAAGAGAGATAATTGTTAAAAAGAGACAGAGGTTCCAATTAATGAGTAAATATTTGATAGAGAAAAAAAAAAGAAAAGTTGAGTGAACGTATAAGGTTAAGTGAAAAAGAAAAGTTGAATAAAAGATTCCTATCTCGTTATAGATATTTTGTCATGGTCCTTATTTTTTTTATCTTTATAACTTGATTTAGAATGTTCCTAGTAAAGACCTTAACATCGATCTTTGGGTCTTACTTCTTTAGGTGAGATTCATTTCACCAAGCCTCATGGAATGGCTCTCATTCCTTATGAGAAAATATGGTAATTTTGGTACTCAAATCAGAAGTCTTTTTATGGGAATAGAATTTTTCCATAATCTTGTTATAGACTCCCTTCCAAGTTTTCAAAGAGTCTAGTGGGAGAGTCATGAACCAAGTCTTTTCCTTATCTTTGAGTATGTAAGGGAAACACCTCATCCTTAGTTCATCTTCATTTAGGCATTGTTAAAAAGTTGATCTTTAGTTGGGCAATTCTAAGGAAATGTCTGCATAGTTGAATAAATATTACAAATGAAAGTTAGTGGATCTTCATTTAGAATACCATAAAATGAAGGTAGCGTAGGATAATGAATATTTTAAATTCATAATTCCTAGCCACTTCCTCCAACTATATATAGGAGGTAGCAATGTAAATGATTGGCCTTGACTACTCTTTTGTAGCCATCTCCCTTGGTAAAACATCCCTCGTTAATAATACCTCTTATTGTAGCTCTTTTGGTGGCTCTTGGATTTCAATATCTAACCTACTTGAGTACTCTTTTTATCTATTGATGTTGTCTATAAAAGGTACTAGTTCATTCCCAAGAAATCTCCTACCTTGCAATACTAACAAAATTAAAAAGAAATCAAAGTACCAAAAAATATACCACTAAAAACAAATAAAAAAAGAAAAGAAATAAAAATAGACAAATAACAAAAACAATTATTAACAAAATCATAAAATAAAAAGAAAATCACAAAAACAAAGAAATTACGGAAAAAAAACTAAACAAATAAACAATTTAAAATGTCAAATCCCCGACAACATAGACAAAATTTTTATGGACAAATTTTAATTGCTTGCAAGTATATGAATCACTAGTAAACTGATGATAAGTTTATTCCTTTTGATCTGTGATCTCAAAATCCTTGAATTGGTTTATTACCTTCTTTAAATCCTTAGAAATACTTCACAATTTGAAGCTTTCTCTATAATTTTTGTGATGTGGAAGGTGGAATATGGCTATAGTGGCCTGTTATGGTTGGTGATATTTAAAAGGGGTTTATAGTATATTTATAGGTTAGATTTTTGGTAAAATATGTTTCGTACGTGCATCAACTAATTGAAGGGACATTATTATGGGCTTTAATTTCCCTAAACCTAGTTGTAAATATGTTAAGGAATTAGGTTATACTTGCACCTAAATCTAGCATATCTTTGACCACCTCCTTACCCCCCAAAGTAATTTTAAAAGTACCAAAATCCTTCAGATGGTATGGAAATATGATAAGTAGTCAGTATGGCTTAGGTGCCTTATGCAACATGGAAGGGTCAAATGACTCTCCTTGACTTTCCTAAGAAGGCTCCACAATTTTAGCAATTATATTCATAATTCCTTGGAAGTTTCTTGCACTTCACCTGTATTTCACTATATTAAGTGGTAAATTATCATAAATTTCAAGAAAGTCAGTATTTAGCACCTTACCACTTTGAAGAACTATAATAGTCACTAATTATTCAAACATATTCCCTTTTTCTTGTCTTTGCAAGTGCTCGACTAGTTGCTCTACCTAAACCTCCACCTTTTTCATAAATGCCTCCAAAGAACCCAACCTTTGACAAATTTTCATTTGATTGTCTCTACTCACATAAATGAAAGCATTTAAGTTATCCTCTAAGGTTGGATTATTAAGTGGATTGTATAGCATAGGTAGGGTTGTTATTTTCCTTTCAAGAGAAGTTAGGATGATTCCTCCAACCTAGATTGTAAGTGTTTACATAAGGGTCATTCCTAGGTCTAGGTTGGTAACTCTCCATTGTATTCACTTGCTCATGACTAGTACCAACATAAGAATCACAAACAAAAGGAAAAACATTAGCACCATGCTAGTGAGTAATACAAATACCGCATACCTCTTGAGTTGGTGACCTTTTGGACACAATGAGTGTGACTTGCTTGGTTAACTTAACAAGTTGCATAGCCATCTCATTCCCATAGCCTATTTCATTCATTCTAGCTCGTTTCACTCTAGTACATTTCAGTTAGCAATAACACACAACATATCATAGAGCTTATAAGTCTCACAAGTAGCCTTTTCTCACAGAGCTCCACATGCAACGTTGTCCATTATAAACTGACATTGTTTTGTTAAGCAGCCATAAAAAACTAGTTTTGTATCTATAGTGAAAAATGGTGATGTAGGCATTGAATGAGAAATAGCTTGAACCTATCTCAAGCCTCATGGAATGGATCTCCCTCCATCTATGAAAAAGTAACAATTTCATTTCTAAAATCATAAGTATTTTGATAGGAATAGAATTTTCTCATGAATTTGTTGTAGAATCCCTCCCAAGTAATTAAAGAGCACAACGGAAGAGTTATAAGTCAACTCTTTACCCTATCTTTAAGCTTGTATAGGAAAAAAATCATTCTAAATTGGTCCTCCTTGAGCCCTTACAAAGGAAATGTTTACACTATTGAATAAAAATAATGAATAAACATTAGTGGATCTTCATTAAGAATACCATAAAATGAGGGCAACATGGAATAATGAATATTTTTCAATTCATAATTCCTAGCTACCTCCCCCAACTATTTACAAGAAATAGAATTACTAATGATTAGCCTTGCATACTCCTTCATAACCATTCCCTTTGGTACAGCATCTTCCATGTATAATGGCTCTTGGTGTAGCTCTTATTCTTTCGAAATTTCAGTATCTAGGCTCCTTAAGTGTTTCTTTGCCGTGTCGACATTGTCTATGAAAGGTACTTTTTGATTCCCAAGAGATCTCCTACTTGGCATATACTAACAAAAACAACAAAGAAATCAAAGTAATAGATAATATACCACTAAAAAATAATAAAAGGAATTAAAATAGACAAGAATCGAAAATAAATTGAAATAACTCAACAAAACATGAAAATTAAAAAAATCACTAATTATTCATAATATTGATCCAATTAGATTACATCGAGATGTAATTCATCCCAATGAATTTATGAGCGAAATCTTTATCATGTTTATGGAGTGAACTAGAATTGGCAATATTTTATGAAAACAATATTCTATAAGAGATGAGAGTATGGTAGCAGATTGGGTCCCTACATTCTGGATATAGAAGACAAAGGTCCAATCAATAGGAATAGTAATGATGCATAACTCTCGGAAACTCTAACAATCACCGTCTAAGCCATTGGGAGCCAACTAAATGCAAAGTGCATGTGCATTGGTTGTAGGACTTGAGGAATCACATCTAGGCCAAGTGTTGCACCTACTTTTATGAAGAAAGCTTCATCAATGATGGTGCCAATTCTAGCCATAATAAATATGGGGTGCCGAGAATAGGAAATTATCATGGATCCACCCCACCTATGGAATAGCTCAAACATCGACTCTAGAAAATGGAGCAACATTTGAATGGATAAAAGTACTTCCAAGACTAGGCAGACTCGACCCAGGCCTTTTTTACCTTAGAGGTTGTATCCACTCTTCTAGGAAGAAAATTCAAGTTACCTACCATTGAGGCATGCAATAGGTCCATTGACCTACTCGACCAACTTGACATTTTCAAAGACTAGGTGAAACTTTATGCTCACAATAACCTTGTTAGCTATAGAGCATTCCCTATGATAGTAACATGGAAGGCTCAAGTTTGGTACAAACCCTTAAAGCTAGGGACAATTGGGAACTTCACAAAATTTTCAAGAACATCCATTTGATTGCCAAGAGGAGCCTGCCCAATACCTTATCACATCTGATGGGGATGACTTAGAAGGATAATAAGTCACTCAAATACATATTCGATCAATTTAGTAATGATAAGATCAAGGTAGAAGACTGCCCTAATTCACTAGTAGTCAATACATTCCTCTATAGTCTCTGCATGAGGCCTCTTTGGAAGAAACTAGTAGAAAAAGCATCCTAATTTATCATACAAAGAAATAACCAGGATAGTGGTAGTAACCATTAATATGGAAGATATGGCCAGTCACCATAGGGGTAGGTCAAGGAATATGACTTAGAAAAAAAGATAGAGATTAGCCCAAGAACCTGGACATGAAGACGTTAAAAGTAGAGTGCAAGGGTCAAGAAATGTTCAAGAGGGAAAGCAAGTCCTGATCTAGGATCAAATTCAAGAATTTCTTCCCCCTAAACACACATAAGGAAAAAATACTAATGTATATTTTGAAATTTGAACTCTTTAGAGCTCCAAAGAAGATGAAAAGGACTTCAATTAACTAGAACCAGAACTAATTTTGCAAGTTCCACCATGACTTTGATCACAACATCGAAGATTGTTGGGAACTAAAAAGAGAGATAGAATATTAGATCCTAAAAAGGATACTAAAGGAATATGTGCTAGCTAAGGGGAACTTCCCTTATTGGCTTAGGAAACCAAGTAGAGGAAAGTGGACCTTCAATAATGAATGAGGTCCATATGATTCTAGAAGGACCAACAAGTAGGGACATGAACCATGCAAGGAAACTGCATCCTAGAGGACTTACTACCATCCAGGAGGTGTTCAGTATCATCTAGAGATAGGGTAAAGGAAAAGAGCCTAGGATTATTGGGGAAGACTTGGTGTTCATTGAAAAATCAAGCTCAACGACTAGCGCATCAAAAATGCGATGCATTAGTTATCACCTTACAGTTACCAACAATAGGATACATAGGGTGTTGGTAGACATTGGAAGTTTAGTGCACATCTTATTCATGGATACTTAGAAACAAATGAAGTTATAGCATTATCTCTTACCAGTGAACACTCTCCTATTTGGTTTCTTTGAAAAACCTCTCACCCCAAAAGGCAGCATTAAGCTCCTAGTCACCATTGAGGAAAGATGCACCAATAGGACTCTTATTATTAACTTCCTATTGGTTAACTATCCCTCAACCTACAATTTCATCCTAGGGTAACCATTTCTGTAATATCATCCATATATTACTTGGCATTTAATTTCTTGACATAAAAGGGAATTGAAATGGTCATTGGAGAATAGAAGGTTGTTTAGGAGCATTACCATGTCAAGATTTGACAATGCAAGAAATATGATTAAAGGATCCATGAGTATTGCTTGTTGTTCTTTTTATTTATTACCTTTTTTAATTTTAAAAAATTGCTAAGTAAGTTCCTATGCGATCATGTTAACACCATCACCAAAAAGAATGGAAGAATGAATAAGACAATCTAACCATCTTGGTGCTTCAACACTTACTATAATGTCCTTCTCCAAGTCTTTTGTTCTATCTCCAAAGCACCTACCTTGGGATAAGAATCATCAAAAGAATTGCTACCTTAAGTTAAGGTTTATAGAACTTGCAACTACAATCAATTTTAAACTTAAGCCTATACTAGATCTAGATGGTCACACCTACACTCAAATTCGCGCAGTACTCGACATGACATATGTGTAGATTGGGGCATTTTTGAATTTTTTTTACTATTTTGACCCATTTTATCCAATTTTTTCATTTTTCTTGACTTTTTCTCATTTCTTTCTCAACATATTTGTGATATATTGCCTATAGTATTTTTCTTCGAGTCTTTAAGTTATTTTTGAACAATAATACCTAAAAAACTATAAAAATACTCATGATTCCAAAAAGATAAATTTATATAAAAATATGATAGAATCATACAAATATAAAATCTATTTAATCAATTAAAGTATATTAAACCATGATAATTTTAGTGTTTTTTAAGCACTCATCAAGTACATAACCACTTCAGCACCCACAGCGACTACAGTTCAGGATCCAGCATTTAAGCACTTATCAAGTACACAACCTCCTTCGCACCTAGGGACTTACCTGTCAGACATCAAGAATTCACATAAAACCACCAAATGTCATTGTACACTTCCAAAGATGTGGGGCATGTGATTAAACCATCCAATAATATGACTCCCCCGACAAAAAAGGTGGAAGCTACAAGTTGGTGTCCAAAAAATACTCATTGCTTGCCATAATAAAAACATTTACCAAGTAAGGTGCTGGGATGTAGTAGACTCCTTGGAGTAGGGCAATACCTCAAGAGTAGATCACTCCACAAAGTAGGGCACTACCTCAAGAGTAGATCACTCCATAAAGTAGGGCACTACCTCATGAGTAAACCACCTATACACTTGGAAAATATTTCAAGAAGAAAATATCATATTTTCAAAAATTATTTTGAGTCTTAAGAGCATGCATGGGCACTAAGTAAAAAGATTCAATAAAAAAATTAGTCATTATAAGAGTGGAAAACATCAACATCGAGATGGATTCACACAAAGAACAAATCACCACTCTAGTAGAGTAGGATCACAAATCAACCCTACCCCGGAGGACCACGACGAGCAAACCATTACTCACTGTGACCACCACCGATGAATTTCTACCGACAAATTACCAGGCCACTATAGTAGAGCACCATCCATAGGCTAAGTAGTCGATGAGCTGACCAATCGACTAGTCGATCAATGGACCAAATGGTTGACCATTCACCAATCACGACATTGTACGTCCACTTGTCACACTGTACCTGTTCTTGTCTTCACTAGCATTCATCCTACTAGGTGTCATCTAGGAATTTCCTTGATTCATATCGTAGGGTGACACCATGGTCATTTTGGGTTACTAGGGATGACTCGATTAGGTTTGTTGTTTAACTCCAAAAAAGGTTTTCAAAAAGGTCTAAGTATTTCCTAGAGAGTCCCATCACTAAGTGTTGAGTGATCACCTGCTATCTAAATCTCAACAATGAGTGGGGCTAAGTGTAATCTCAATGTAATTAAGTGATCACTTTTAAAAGTGAGTACCCCGCGTTAATAAAGAATATGTGCTCTATATCAATAAAGAATGTGTGCCCTATAACAATAAAAATATTTGTCCTATATAAACAAAAAGTGAGTGCCTTATATTAACAAAGAATGTGTTCTTTGCAACAACAAAAAAAATTCATGCTCTGTATTAACAAAAAATGAGTGCCATGCATCTACAAAATATATGTGCCTTATAAAAAAAATGCATGCCACTTATCAACAAACAATAAAATGCAAGTAAGTTCCAGAGTGCAATAAGGAAAAGTAGCCAATTTCTTTTTATTCATTAAAGGACAATGCTTCTAGAGCTATAAAAATAAGGATCAAGCGACTACACTCTGGCCAACAAAATAACTGTTAAGTGAATGATAAATCAAAAGAAAGAAAAACCTAAGCCATGTGATGACCATCCTCACTGGCATCCTAACATAGAATGATCGAGATGGGTAGTGTCTGAACTACGTTTTGGACCCCATTGTTGACCAAGGGCTCTATGGCATTCCTAACACCGTCAGAATTTTGAGGCATTACTCCAAATATGGACTTACTTTCCTCAATGTCGGAGCTATCATCAAAATTACTATACTCAACTACAGCCTCTGAAAATTCAAAAGATAGCAAAGAGGGATATCCAATTTAGGGTACACTTTCTTGGCCTTCCTCTTGGTTGATTCAAAACCATATGCCCAAGCAATACCCATGTTAGGAGAAACGTCATTTGAATCAAGGTACACATTCATAGCATTCTCAACTACTTCTTTAAGTTAGAAAACAATCTCTAGTTCTTAGCTCTCAAGCTTAGAAGCTCTCATATTTTGACTCCTTATGAGTCATCCCTTCCTGAAGTCGGTCTCTAACAGCTTTAGCAAGCTCTTGAGCCCTCTTAGAAGCCTCTTGAGCCCTCTTAGAAGCCTCTTGAGCAAGGCTAAATTTCTTCAAAGAATTTTCAATCCATTGCTTCTCCTCAAGGGCCTAGTTTAGTAAATCCATATCCCAATTTCTTTCTAAATAGACTACTCATGCAGTATCTTTAGAGGGTTAAAGACAAGCCAATGCCTCACTGAAGAATTATTCAACTGTTGCTCTAAATCTATGGGGCTTCTCCCTAAGTTTCTAGAATGAACCAAGTTCAAGGCAAGCCATATCATAAGCATTAGTAGCTATGAACCAAGGCAACCGCCAACCCTTGTTGGACTTCGAAAAATCTTCAATCAAATTTTGGTTACCAAAGGTCAATCGACAAATTACGCATGGTACAGAGCCCGAAATTCCTCTAGATTCATCTCTTTACCATGATCTTTCGACAGAACATAAGAAGACACTAGAGTCTTCCAAACATTCGGAAGAAATTTCCCAGGAGTGCCCTCACCCTACAAAGAAATTATCGCACCAACGATAAGAATGGAAGTCTAAGCCCAACAAATAGCTGATCCGCAAAAATAGTGACCCCTCTAGGATTCTATTGCGAAGGATAACATTTCCATGAAGAATGATCCAAATATCACCAGGAATTTCAAACATTTCTCTCAATATGTCCACCGTGGGTTTCATGGTAACTATTACTAGAGAATTAACTTCGTAACCAAGGATGGGTTCAAAACCAGAATTTGCGTTGCCTTCGGAAACACCTTCATCAGTAGCATAACCAGAAGATCTGATAGTAATAGTATGTTTACAACGGGGGAAAATCGAACAGGTCCTTGAGATCAGTGATGGCACCGGAGTCACCATCGGTCAGATCCAACTCCTTGCATGCTCAACTGGTCAACTACTCAATTAATCAACTACATGGCTGGCTCTTTGGTCGACTAATTGGCTGGGCCCATGTGTGGCTTTCTGGTTGGGCTCGTTATCGACTGGTCAACCTTATTGCTAAAATGCTTCTCAACCCAATCGCTGGTCAGTTGGTCTACATGGTTGTTGGTTTGCTAGTCAACCCATCAACTAATTGATCAGGTGCTCTGACTGGATAGTCAGCTTGGAAGGTCATTCCTGTCCTATCCTCCTTGTGATGAATTGTCCCAAACTAGGTCCCCACTTCTGTGCTTGGAACCGTATACACTCCAGTTATCCACTTCAGGTCTTATTAGAGTTTCATAATCATGCCTAGAGTCATGTGTGTGGTTCCTCCTACCAGACCTGGGATTTCTAGGGCCAAATCTATCAAATCTACTAAGATGAGACATGGCACCACTAGATCCTTAAAAAAAGGATGCTAGTGTTAGTAATTTTCTTAATGTTCATGGAAATATTCGAGTAAATCTGAAGAGAAAAATGAAAAGGAAAATTTTTTGATCCACTTAGAAAGGCGTGAGTTATTACAAAAATTTTCTTTTAGGATTATCCATTCCAAAGCTCAAAGTTTGAGTATAAAGAATAAGATAAGTGTAGTTGAGAGTGATTAGGTCTATAAATAAGTTGTTAAGCTCCATCTCTAACTCTCATTCAAGAAATAGTCCAATGGTCTAGAAAGGAAGGAGATATGACATACTCAGACCAAGAAAATATCATATTGGGGAAGTTAAATTTGCAACCTTTGTTAACTTTTTCTCTCAAATTTTAACCTATTATAACTTTCAAACCAAAACTCCAATTAAGACATACAATAAGTATTGAAAAGCTTATGATCCCAAAATTAACATAGTATAAAGAGAATTGGATACCAACTGCACATCACAGTTAGGACATCCATAGAAAAGATGCCACTATACCATTGTACCTAGGTGATTAGGTAGATCACCTTCTCCACCTGAGACGCTTTAGGAGATCTATTGGGTTTGTGTTGGATGGAAAAATCACCTAATATGCATGATCTCATTTGATTGGTGCACATTATCATTGAAAATTTAAATGGATATAATTAGTGCACAATCAACTTAAATTTAATTCAAAATAAGTCATTTATGGTCAACTTCTTGAATTTATTTCAAAATATATATTAATGACTCAAATTCATATTTATGAAATGTCATTAATATATTAAATAATTTATATTTATTATTTTATATTTAAGTTATTAAATTAATTTAAATATTAATTAATAATTATTAGTTATTTAGAAGAATGTCATTAACCTAAGTTTATAAATAAGTCATTTTCATCTCAAAAAAATATGCATAAGAAAACCCTATAACTTATCAAATCTTATATGATTTGAATTCAATCATATAGAAATTGACTTAAGTATCAGAATAGATACGACATCTCATGTTGTCATTCCTTCTTACATGTTTTCTAATTTCTTACAGGATCAAAGTGACAAGAACATAATGAACGCAAAAATAGGCTTCAAAATTTTGTATCTAGGTATAGTTTATGGGAGTTGTCATACCCTAGGTTGTTCATTTATATGAGTTGTTAGTGATTGTGATACATCACATGTTAGAGCTACATATGAGATTTTGATCTATTTGGATCATAGTTGGTATGAAAATTTACAAATCTCACTCCTTTATTTAAATTTGCAAAATACATTTCTCCCTATTATCACAATTTTGAATCATAATAATTCTTTTGACAAATTTTTTCAAACTATTATCCTAAAGTTAGTTTAGAAATAGAATTTTGTAAATATTTTTCAATTAAATGTGTTTTGTTTCAAAATTTGTTTAGAATGAAAATATTTTATACAAAAATTAGTCAAAATTTTATCCCAAATTTAGAAATTTACACACATATATTGTCGATTGTTTTTTGTTTGGAATTATAATGGAAGAAGCAATAGTGTGACAATTTTGTCCACAAATAGAATTTTTAGGATAAAATTAAATCACTCGTCCATAAAATATTGGGTTATATTATTATGTCTCAAAATGGTTCCAATCATAATATATATATATATATATATAAATAAAGGATAAAATATTTTATCAAATTTTGTCCTACAAGAACACCTTTAATTACAAATTGTTTGTCAAAATTGTCTATAAATGGCTCCTTGGGTCGATAAGTGACACTGTTAACATTAAAAATTTGCCCATAAATGGCACCATCTAGGACGCAATGTTTGTGTCACAACATTTTTCCAAAATGCCACTTTCTAGAACAAAAAAACATTTCGTTAAAAGTATATCTTTGAATGTTATTGTCATAGACAAAATCTTTTGTCAAAATTTTGTGTAGTGGTGGTACCTTGTAGGACGAAACATATTATCAAAATTTTGTCCCCTTATTAGCCTTTATATGACAAAATATTTTGTCAACAATCCTATTTTAGGACAAAGTATTATCGTCCCACAAAAATACTTAATTGAGACACAATTTCGACCACAAGGTCATTTTAGGGAAAACAAATTATAATTTAAGGACAAAATATTTAGCACCACAAAATTAAGTTTTTGAGGACAATATATTAATTTCAAGAACAAATATTTGTTTCCGTAGCTCCTCAACCTTGACATAAAGCTATTTTCAAGGTCAATGATTTTCTTAACAAGGACCAAATAATTGTCCTTGTATGTTATGATTTAAGCACAAAACTAATTTTGTTCCTTGTTTATTTTGAAGGGCAGGACAAATTTTAGGACAAAATATCTTTTAATTTCCTTTATTCTTTACAACCACCAAATGTTAAGTAAGGACAAAATATTGTCTCAAAAATTTACTATTCTTCTGGTGTGCCTATATGACTCTGGGAGTACACTCTCCGGAACTACCCAAAAAAAAAAAAAAAAAAAATCTCTCCACAAAAAGAATAGAAACAGCGGAAAAAATGCAGAAGACAAGAAAATTTATAGTTATTGGTCATGGGGGCAAGACATCGAAAACCATTCATTTCCATAAAACAAGCAATACCAAACATTGTCAAAACAAACATTTCATGTCCAAATAGCAACTTTTTCCTACAAAGAGAAACCTAAACTCCTATAAATTTCCGTCAAACCAACACTTGCCATCAGTCCTGCGAAGAAAGCCAAGAAGATCTACCAAAGCACAAAAGGAAATATCTTTGAAGCCAATACATCTCCAAGGCAAAATCAAGAGGACTCATTTACCTTTTTAAACTTTCATTTCGTTTCAACTCGATATTCAACCAATATGGAAATGAAGATCATCTTTGCTTTCACTGCTGTTGCTGCTCTTATGAGCTCAGTTATGGCTACTGGACCAGCTGGCAACCCTGCTGCTGGTGGGGCCGGTGTAGCTGGTGCTCCTGGTCACGGTGCTGCTACCGCACCTTCTGCTTCCGGAACTGCTCCAGCACCAGGCCCTGCTAGTGCTGCTGTGTCTGATGCTTTGCCAGCCGTTGGATCTTTGCTTGGTACCACTGTCGTCACTTTCTTTGCTTACTACTCCCAGTGAATTCAATCGTCCCATAAAAAAATAGAATAAATGAATCGATTAATAAAAAAGGAAATTAATAAATGTTTTTTTTAAATATATATCCAACGCGTGTGTAATTTTATCTACAAAGAATGGTGTCTAAGGCTGATCTCGTAATAATGGACCCGATGTACATTCAAAAGCTTGAATTGTACTTCCTATGATATTAATTTTCAGGTGAAACATAATTTTTTTATTTTTTTTCATTCAAATTGCTATTATATATTTCATTTATTTGCTGAGAATTCGATAATTCCCTTACTTTAGTATGTAATCAACTTTTCGGGAAATAATCAGCCTCTGTTGCGTTATTGCTTACATAATAACTGATAAATAAGCCATTTATCCCAGTCTCCTTTTTTTTCTTAGTTTAGTTCGTTGAAGTAGGTTAGTTTTTGTTTTAATAAAATATTAGGACATGAGTGGATTAAAGTAGTAAAATTTATAAAATATTAAAGGCAATTTCCTACGATAATCAAAGAGTGATCATAATCACTATATAAGTATAAAAATCATTATAATTATCCTAAAGTATAAGGATTTCGTAATAATCTTTTAGTTATCTGGAAAAAAATAAAGATTTAACGATTATCATTTTATATTTGAAAGGATAATCATATAGGTAACAAAGGATATATGTTTACAGATAATGAAATTTTATAAAAAATAATTGACTAAAATAAATAATTATCTGTAATATAATAACAACTTAATCTTAATTAGAGAGGGAGAAGGTATGAGGTTTGTTATCTTCTTTGTATAATCACGTATGCGTAACATAATATCATATCTTATAATCAATATCATAATATCATATTTCTCATAACATAAAATTACAATTAAACATTTTATTTTCATATAATTATTATAGCAAGATTAAGATTTTCTCTACCCAACATCTTACGGTTATTGATTTAAAGATCTTAGAGTCAAAGACCACCCCCACATAAGTTGGCTCAAGGTACTAATAGTTTGTTTATCTTGTAGATTCTACGGAAAACAATCCTACTTGTCATTGACAAAAATTGGTATCAACATCTAGCGTCGTTTGTAAGAAAGGAATGTTTTCTATTTAGTTAAAAAATTACAAAATTGTAGAACTCTCAAAAAAGTTCTCCAAGTCATTAATCCGTTGAGAAATGAAATATATAAAAAAAGAGACATTTGAAAAAAAAAGACTATGGACCTTAATAGTAGTGTTTTTAGGAAAGAGAATACCAAAATCTTTTGGCCTTATATTTTCATCTTTTTTGGACTCACAAAAATTCATAGGCCAGATAGCTAGCTCCACCTCTCAAACCCCGACAACTAATCAAAAGGTCTAACTTGCTACCCAGTAGAACATCTTTCCAACTCTAGAAATATGAACGCTGCACTTGGACTTTCCAGCCCACAATAAGCCAGGTAGGTCAAAAAGGTAAGGCAAGCCCGAGCCTAAGTCAGCTTGGACATAATAGAAAGTACAATCTAGGTCATCTTGGAGCATCTTTTAAAGCTATTCGCTCTTAGACTAGTCATCATCCCAAAAAACATCCCTACGACATCCATCAATGCCTAGAATGCAACAATTATTGGCTCATAACCATCTAGGGACTAGCCAATAAGATGATCGTCCATGACTGGACATGAGTCCTAAGTCAAGTAACATCGACCAAGACATGACCGACCAGAATTTGTAGCCCAAGAACACCACCTCTAGCCAGAATATGCCCAGTTAGGGAGAGTCATCCAACATAAATGTCACCAATTAGGGTATGATCTGTTTGGAACAACCTGAAAGATCGACCTTTACTATACGACCTTTACCCACCGACCACCCTCTGGTCGTACAAGATGGATCGAGCTACTTCCGTCCCACGTCATGCCATCTCCCATTATGCTTGGCTAGGAACTTAACCCTCACCAGGGGCATTTTTTAACATTTGGACCTATTGAGCAGATATGTCTCCTAACATCCAACTTAGAGTTTTACACAAAAGCAACTCTTTATGCTTTCAACAAAAAAAAGCAAAAGATAAATTATAAGCCTTGACTTTGGTTCCAAGGTAGTCTAGGAAAGATCATCCCTTGTAATTACTCGGTCAATGATTTAGACATAAATGCACCACGATCATCACTACCAAATGGTGATCCATTTATGAAACCTTTGATAAGTAAGGCTTTCTTGGCCATTGTACAGAAAAGGTCAACCAGCTAGCCATAGCGGCGTAGCCCAAATAAGGCCCTACATGTAAATTTTTGGCCGGCCAAGTAGTTCTTGGACATATCAGATAATATATTTATTGCCTGAAAAATTTAAGACCACCATCAGAAAGAGAACCTAACGATCTAGCAGTAGCCAAAATTTAGTGGCCAACGAACACAAGGGTGAGATGCACGCACCACCATACGTTGCCAATGCAAGTGGCCACTTTTCATAATCATGCCGCGTAGAAAATGGCCATAACTGGTATGGTTTATCGGCCAAATATAGAAACTAATTAAGGTTCAACTCACACACTTTTAGACTAATTCTTGAAAAAGTGAGACCAAATCCAAAATCCTCTTGACAAGATGATTCCAACAATTATATTTTTGACATTTTTTGACGCATGTTTGGAGATGAGATTGCAAAAATATGTATATAAAGTGACCATTCATCCACTTTTGGACCAGCTCTCCGAGAAACAAGATCTGATCTAGAATACTCCCGACAAGAAGATTCCAACAAATATATTTTTGACATTTTTTATCTTATATCCAGAGATGAGATTGCATGTGAATAAAAAAGACCGTTCACCCATCCAAGTCAATAAAATTCGTGAAACAAATGATGGTCTACCCTTCCATCCATTAAAGGAGTCCATAAAATATTATTGCCTCTTTGGATTATCTCTTAGAAAAAATTAATTAATCAACAAGTTCTTACATTTTTATTCTCAAAGAAATGAAGAATCTATTCCAAGCTATTCTGGAATGTGTCCTAGAGCCAAAGGCTCCTGGCCTACCTCCTGCCCCAAAGAACTTCCATCTAACACCTTCCAATGCCCAGAAATATGGCTAGGGAATCTGGAAGTTTAGAGATTGATAGAGAAAGTGTCTACTCTTAACCATTTCATCTAGGAGCAACTGACAAAAGTTAAAGAAATATTTGAGCTATTCACAACTACAAGTAAGTTCACAACCATGTGATGTCTTCACCTTATACTTGGAAGCCTTGGAAACAATCGTTAGTACAACCTTAGTAAGAAGTGCCTGAATCAAGGCCAAGGATATATATATATATATAATCTGCTTCTCTAAGTGAGAGTATCATCCAACAAATTGGATTGTGACCTACCAAAAAGTGCCAACCATAACATATTATCCAAGGATGTATACCTCCATAGGAAATGTTTTTCAAATAAGTATATGAGAGTACCCCATGAGCTTACTCCAGAGATCTACCTAAGTCTTATATAAAAGCACTTGAGTAGGAAAGATACATCAAGTCTAGAATATGTTCCAATCCCTTTTGGCATTGAGATTCACAAAATGCCCAAAAGTCCAAAAAGTGTTTTGACTCCTACTAAGCTATGTAGATTCACATAATGCCTAGAAGACATACACCAGGCACCAAAAACTTGTTGTATCTTTTAGAGAACATAAAAACGTGCAAGTATACACGGTCACAAGTAATAAAATTTGATAAGTAAAGTATCGTTCCCACGGAGATTTGTTACTACAGTTTGTCGAGTACTAAAATTGTTTCTCTCTGATTTTATCCAAAACAATCGTTGATTTAAAAAAAAGTAATAAGAAAATAAAAGAAATTTAGGATTGCAATTTTTCACCAAATTAATCCACTCAAATCATGTTATTTTCTTTTGATTTATATTTTTTAGTACATTTAATTTGTCAACCGAAAACTTCTATTTTTATTCATACATCTCTTCCGAGCTCCGTATAAACACACCTCGTTAAATTAATTCACTATATCTCTATGAGAATTAAATTCACCAAGATTCATTACGTTTTATGTTTTCAAATGGCCACACATACAATTAGGATATATTCCTATCCTTCATCATACATGTCATTCTATCTACGAGCAATATACACACAAATGCCTCTTCCAAGTTTATTTATGTGCCACAGATCGTTTTGATAAAATTCGTAAATAATCAAAAAACATTAAGCACAAAATAGAGTGAACAAATCGAATGTCTTATAAATCTATCAAAAATAATTAAAATCAAAGCTTCATAAATTTAGATCAAATGCAACCCTAGAAAAATTAAATTACTTCATAAACTTAAAATAAAATTACAACAAATACAGAAAAATTAGAAGAAGAAGAAAGGAAAATTAAAACATCTAATAGCACAAATATTTGGCATACGCAGAACACAACAGAAGCCAAAAATGGCTTCTGCGTATTCCACAACCAACCCACAAACACCACAAAATTTACAAACTCTAAACTCCCAAAAAAAACTTTTTAACTCTATCATCTTATCTCCTATTTATAGCTAAAAAAATACATCAAAAATAATACATTTTTTAAACACGCGTAACATATTTGTATCGAAAATAAAAATAAAACGCGTGGGGGACAAACCGTTATGATAAAAATATTATTTTAAAGTGAGTGGGAGACAACGCTGCGCGCTTGATTTTGTTTTCAATACACTCTGCCACATGTCGCGATCTGATTGGTTGAAAAATATAGTGGGACACGTGGCAGCCTTCAATTGGCGAGAGGAAAACGGGTGCATGGAACTGCGCCGCACGAAAGCACGGCCAGCGGGGACATGTGGCAGACAACGGCACGCTTGGAAACGTGCCCCGTTTCCATGCGTTCTAGTTTACTAAATGCATGCCACGTGTCGTCATGTGATTCACTGGAATATTTAGGAGACACGTGGCTTCTTCTTATTCTGTAAAAACCGAGGGTGCACGCTGCTCGGATAACCCGCGTCGCACACGATGTTTAGATAAGCGGTTTGGTGCGCGACAGCTTGGTTCCACGCGCTTCAATCTGGACCGTTCAGCCGATCCAACGGTCAGTGATGCGCCTCGGGGGAAATTCTGCGCAGCCGACATGTGGGTCCCACTCTGCACGACAGGTGGGCCCCACTCGGTGCCGAGCTACGTGGAAGAAATATACCGGGCACGCCCTTTTGTCTCGTCTGGAATGCACTCGCCAAATCTGGACCGTTGATTGAATGATCGAACGGTGGATGATAGGCATCATGATTGGTGCTAGTGGCATTCTCCTCCTGCACAGAAAATTCAATTTCCTTAATTGCATTTTGACCCATAAATTTAATTCAAATTACATTTTAATCTTTCTTTAATTGCAATCAAGCCCAATTTTAATTTAAATTATATTTTTGACATTTATAAATTGCAATTAAGCACTCATTTATTTGAAATTAGATTTTTGGACAAAAATTTGCAATTAAGTACATTTTTGATACAAATTATTTAATTTTCTTAAAAATGTATTTCTTAACATATAAAAGGTGAATATTAATTTATTTAACTAAAATTAACCAAAAATGTAAAGAACATAGCAATTATAATTAATAAAATAGATAAAAATAACTATATAAAATACAGTTATCAACACCCCCAAACTTAAGTTTTTGCTAGTCCTCGAGCAAAAGGAAGGAAATAAAACAAAGATAACTGCATTTAAAATAGTGATTTTCAAAATATTTCTTTTGTCTTTCGAAATTACATAACTCAAAGAAATAAAAGAATTTTATCTAAGCATCAAAATCAATTTAAAAGTATATTACATTTTCGCAATGAATTTTAGTGTGTGTGTGTGTATGAAGTCTTTTCATATTTCATCACATGTAATCCGGATCAGTTTATACAAATATAAAATCAAACAATTTTTCATGAAATCACAAATCTCATAAGTTTATTTTTCATTTCTCTCTCCACTAATGTAGACAAACACAAAACACCAAATCAATAGGACTTTATTAAGCTTGAAATGTATGGCTTAGGTGAAGGAAGGATAAAGGATAATATTTAGCTCAAAAATCCTCACAAACATAACATTTTAGGATTACAAAAGATAACTTATATCGTCACAATAATTACTTCCCAATTTGGGATTTATCATCACATACAATACTCTTTTTTTTTCTTTTTTTTCTCTTTTTTTTTTCTTTTTTTTTTCTTTTTCTCTTCTTTTCAGTATCCTCTTTTTTCTGATATATCTTTAAATATTTACTAACAATTGTCACATGTTAGTGAGATAAGAAAAATAGATATATCTACATATATATATATATATATTTAAGGTAGGCTTTTGAAATGAGAAAAATATATATATAAACTTTGAAGCTCAAAAGGGGTATACTATGGATAATGCATGTGAAGGTAGATAGAAAGGCTCAAACGATCCAAAGATGGCCTAAACCATTTTCTTAGTTAAATGTTATCTATAATTTCGCCTCGAGAGAAAATCAAACAAATTCTAAAAACTGTGACACCACAAAAATCAATCGAATTTCATACTCACATAAACCTTCTCTACATTATCATAGCAACTCAAAAATCAAAACTAGTGCTCATGAATATTTATTCTTGTAAAAATTAAACATACGTAAAAATTATTCATCACTTAGACAATATTCAAATTTTTCAAAGAGCTATGCATCATTTAAATCGAAGAAATAAAAATAAATCACTATTCATAGCAAAATATCTTAAATCAACCAAACAAACAAAAAAAAATTTCACAAGCAAGAACATCCAGAAAGTATTTCAATTACGTTCAATATATCTACCACCCCCAAACTTAATATACACATTTTCCTCAATGTGTGAAAGTTAAAGAACATATGAGATGGGTTTAAAGAAACTTCCTGGTTTGTTTGATTGGTTAAGCCAAAATAGCATCATTACCTCCATTTTGCACCTACGAAAAAAAAATGAAATAAAACAACAACATAACAAAATATAAAAACTAATACATGCGAAAATAAAAAATAAATATAAAACACATGGGTTGCCTCCCAAGAAGCGCTTGATTTATAGTCTTCAGCTTGACTTCTCAATTTGTTTTTCTTTTTGTAAGTTAAGATTTGTGTGTCAAAACAAAATCTCAACTTACGAGAAAATTGAAAAATAAATTAAGCAAGAAACAATAACCAAAAAAAAAAATTTTGTTTTTTTTTCTTTTTGTGAGTTAAGATTTATGTGTCAAACAAAATCTTAACCCACGAGAAAATAAAAAAAAATAAAAAAAAACAACAATAAGCAAATAATTTTTTTTCCTTTTTGTGAGTTAAGATTTGTGTGTCAAACAAAATCTCAACTCAAGAGAAAATTGCAAAATAAATTAAACAAACAACACTAAGCAAAAAATTTTATTTTATTTTATTTTTTTTGTGAGGTAAGATTTGTGTGTCAAACAAAATCTCAACCCACGAGCAAATTGAAAAATAAATTAAACACGCAACAATAAAAAAAACAAATTTTTTTTTGAATTAAAATCAGATTGATTGGTATTAATATCAACAATGAAAATAGTAAACAAATCCCCGGCAATGGAACCAGGCGCCAAAAACTTGTTGTCTCTTTTTGAGAACATAAAACGTGCAAGTATACACGCTCACAAGTAATAAAATTTGATAAGTAAAATATCGTTCCCACGAAGATTTGTTACTACAGTTTGTTGAGTACTAAAATTGTTTCCCTCTGATTTTATCCAAAACAATCGTTGATTTAGAAAAAAGTAATAAGAAAATAAAAGAAATCCAGGATTGCAATTTTTCACCAAATTAATCCACTCAAATCATGTTAAATTAATTTGTCAACCGAAAACTTCTATTTTTATTCATACATCTCTTCCGAGCTCCGTATAAACACACCTCGTTAAATTAATTCACTATATCTCTATGAGAATTAAATTCACCAAGATTCATTACGTTTTATGTTTTCAAATGGCCACACATACAATTAGGATATATTCCTATCCTTCATCATACATGTCATTCTATCTACGAGCAATATACACACAAATGCCTCTTCCAAGTTTATTTATGTGCCACGGATCGTTTTGATAAAATTCGTAAATAATCAAAAAACATTAAGCACAAAATAGAGTGAACAAATCGAATGTCTTATAAATCTATCAAAAATAATTAAAATCAAAGCTTCATAAATTTAGATCAAATGCAACCCTAGAAAAATTAAATTACTTCATAAACTTAAAATAAAATTACAACAAATACAGAAAAATTAGAAGAAGAAGAAAGGAAAATTAAAACATTTCGTCTCGTAAATATTTGGAACACATAGAACACAACAGAAGCCAAAAATGGCTTCTGCGTGTTCCATAGTCCAGAACCGAACAACACAAAAATTATACTCTCCAAAACTTCCCAAAAACTTTTTAACTCTATCATCTTATCTCATATTTATAGCTAAAAAAATACATCAAAAATAATACATTTTTTAAACACGCGTAAAATATTTGTATTGAAAATAAAAATAAAATGCATGGGAGACAACGCTGCGCACTTGATTTTGTTTTCAATACACTCTGCCATGTGTCGCGATCTGATTGGTTGAAAAATATAGTGGGACACGTGGCAGCCTTCAATTGGCGAGAGGAAAACGGGTGCATGGAACTGCGCCGCACGAAAGCACGGTGCGCGGGGACATGTGGCAGACAACGGCGCGCCTGGAAACGTGCCCCGTTTCCGTGCGTTCTGGTTTACTAAATGCATGCCACGTGTCGTCATGTGATTCGCTGGAATATTTAGGAGACACGTGGCTTCTTCTTATTCTGTAAAAACCGAGGGTGCACACTGCTCGGATAACCCGCGTCGTACACGATGTTTAGACAAGCGGTTCGGTACGCGACAGCTTGGTTCCACGCGCTTCAATCTGGACCGTTCAGCCGATCCAACGGTCAGCGATGCGCCTCGGGGGAAATTCTACGCAGCCGACATGTGGGTCCCACTCTGCACGCCGGCCTGCACGGCAGGTGGGCCCCACTCGGTGCCGAGCTGCGTGGAAGAAATATACCGGGCACGCCCTTTTGTCTCGTCTGGAATGCACTCGCCAAATCTGGACCGTTGATTGAATGATCGAACGGTGGATGATGGGCGTCATGATTGGTGCGAGTGGCATTCTCCTCCTGCGCAGAAAATTCAATTTCCTTAATTGCATTTTGACCCATAAATTTAATTCAAATTACATTTTAATCTTTCTTTAATTGCAATCAAGCCCAATTTTAATTTAAATTATATTTTTGACATTTATAAATTGTAATTAAGCACTCATTTATTTGAAATTAGATTTTTGGACAAAAATTTGCAATTAAGTACATTTTCGATACAAATTATTTAATTTTCTTAAAAATGTATTTCTTAACATATAAAAGGTGAATGTTAATTTATTTAACTAAAATTAACCAAAAATGTAAAGAATATAGCAATTATAATTAATAAAATAGATGAAAATAAATATATAAAATACAGTTATCAGTGGGCTTGGAAGACCTCATAATAGAAGTTGAGAAAGGTCACTTATATACATGACCAGGGCTTTCACTCCTACATATCATCTCATCCTAAGGCTCCAAAACTAAAGGAATCTTAGAATGACATAAAGTAGCATATGATGCTATGCATGAAGAATCTATATGGGTTAGAAATAAATGCCCTAGATCAGAGAACAGATATTGCTTTACCAATACTTTTTCTGATAAAATTGTGTTTGTAGGTACCTAGGCCATATTTGACCACACTTAGAAGATTCAATAGGATAAAAAGCCCACAATATGCCAAGAATGGTCCTGAGCTACCTAGGATTAAAATATTTATGAGCCATCAATTTTCTATACCCAACTAGGGCTTGTACCCTTGCCATGGGTAATGAAGAATAAGCACCCTATAGGTAAGTATTTCGCTTTATGGCCCAAACCACCGAATAGACTACAAAAAGTAGGTGTGACTAATAACCTTGAAGGATATACCCTTCTCTCAGGCAGTGTCATCCAACATGAAAAATAGCTTAATTTGAATGACCACTTAATCGACCTTAGACCATGAAAGGGGGGCCGTGGCTTGAGAGCCATGCTACCCTAGTACTGAGTAGCCCTCAATATCTTATCGAAAATGTGCCCCTATTAACGGGAGTAAATAAGAAACAACCCTATGGATGGGCCTAATCTACATCTGGACTTAGAGAGTCCAGAACCCTCAATTCACCACATGTGAGTATGGTACCTTAGGTTCTAAACCACCAGAAGATCAATGGATACTGAGTGTGCTTAGTAACCCTAAAGGATGCACCCTGATCACAAGTAATGTTGTCCTAGACAAGGCTAATATGAATAAGCATCTCATCCTATAAGTCTCGTGCCCCAACACAAACTATTACATGGTAAAATTAAGTGCAATAAAAGCCTCAGTATCTAGTCAAGGCATACACCCCTGCCCAAGGTAGTAAATAAGAGGTACACCAACATGTGAACTCTATGCTTTTAGGGCTAGACCATAAAATTATTTTATGAAGATCAACTTGTTATTCGTGTGGCCCAAGCCACAACTAACAGAAAGAGTGTCCTACCAAGTTTCCTATCGTCCTAGAGTTGGTCATAAATTTTGAAAAAGATCCATAGCTTACAAGCCATACCACCTTAGATCCACGAATCATATTTAAATTCATTCACTATACTTAGACCTACAAGGCCTCAATAAACAAGATGATAAGTCTACAATAAAGAAGTAACTAGAAATTTCCTAAGTTGAGAGCTATCTCATGCTTGGACTACTTGAACAAGTTCAAGTACTCCAAGTAAAGGGGCTTAATTAAGAAACACTTGGATCAACAAGTTACCCCCAACCTAGAAAAATTTCAAGCAAACACAACAACACCCAAAGAAAAAGTTAAGTCTATGGGTACAAGTCAAATTTCACTCAAACTCCAAAGCCACTAGTCTCCTAACAGAGCCAATGCATGATCCAAATATCAAGCCACTATCCAACTAGATAGGAAATATTAGGAGGTATGACTAGCCAATAACATAACTGACCAACCAAGAAAGTGGCTAATCAAAATCAAGGAAGTGGCTGACTAGGGTGTCATCATTGGCTAGGAAATAGCCACCTAGGGTATGCTCAGCCAGGGGGGAGGTTTTGTGTGCATTTATCTGACCAGACTGAGTCGAGCCATGATCAAGGAAGCATTCCCTATCCACGCATACATCAGGTCCAAGATCTACATTTCGTTTTATACCAATGCATCCCTCTACACTCATGTGTCAACTCAAAGGTCCACATCTTCCCAAAGATATACGGGCGATGTTCTAGTCCAAAAATAATGATTGAAAGTACAAGTACAAATAAAATGCAAGAGGAGAAAAAGTGTAAAAGGTAACATAAAAGTTAATGTAATATAAAGGCATAGTCATGCCTAGAAAAGTCTATACAAAAGATAAGTCTGAAAGTAAAAGTAAACCCATTAAATACATATACTTTAGTAAGGAAATACATGAAATCTAAACTATCCTAAGACTAAAAAAATTCAAGGATTGAACAAAACTAATGTCTATACTTAGCAACATCATATGATGCAACACCATTCACAACTACATCTTCTGTCTTCTCAAAATCTTCAAAGTTATCAAAACTAACTAAGCTACTATAATTGCCAGAACCATCCTCCTTCCACTTGAAGGTGACTACATCATACCTAAAAGCACATCTCTTTAAAGATAGGAAAATAGTCTTTTTGAAAAAATATCTAGGTATACCTTCCTGAATAGCCTCCTCCTAGTTTAGAAACCATGAGCTTATGCATCAAAAGTATCTTTGACATATGTGTTTGAATCACTGTACTCTGTCATGGCTTGGATCCTGGTTGGGCCCAACTCTACAATAGCCACCTATAACTGCCTACATATAGTGGAGTTTCGTAGATAGCTCTTGAGTATGCTCCCTTTCCTTAACCCAACCAGCCTACTTCTAAATCAAAAGAGCTATCAGGCATTTAACTTCTTCATTTCCTACCACTAAGGCCTCTTCGACCTTAGCTTATGTCTTCTTGACTACAGTAAGTTCCATCCTAGACTTCCACAATTGAGTCTCTAACTTACGATGGGTAGCCTTACCAGCATTGTTGTCTCTTTTGGAGAACATAATACGTGCAAGTATACACAGTCACAAGTAATAAGATTTGTATGTAGAGTATTGTTCCCATGGAGATTTGTTACTACAGTTTGATGTGTACTAAAATTATTTCTCTCTAATTTTATCCAAAACGATCGTTGATTTAGAAAAAGTTAAAGAAAAGAGTTTAATAACAAAATAAAAGAAATCTAGGATTGCATTTTTTCACCAAATTAATCCACTCAAATCATATTATTTTCTCTTAATTTATATTTTTTAGTACATTTAATTTGTCAACGAAAACTTCTAATTTTATCCATACATCTCTTCCAAGTTCCGTATAGACACACCTCGTTAAATTAATTCACTATATTCCTATGAGAATTATATTTACCAAGATTCATTAAGTTCTAAGTTCTCAAATGGCCACACATACAATTAGGGTATATTCCTATCCTTCATTATACATGTCATTCTATCCATGAGCAATATACACAAAAATGCCTCTCTCAAGTTTATTTATGTGCCACGGATCAATTTGATAAAATTTGTAAATAATCAAAAAACATTAAGCACATATAGAATAAACAAATCACACGTCTTATAAATCTTTCAAAAATAATTACAATAAAAGCTTCATAAATTTAGATAAAATGCAACCCTAGAAAAATTAAAACATCTCTTAGCCCAAATATTTGGCACACACAGAACATAATAGAAGCCAAAAATGGCTTCTGTGTGTTCCACAGCCAACCCACAAACTCTCCAAAAATTCCAAACTCTAAACTCCAAAACCTCAATCATCATACCCTTATTTATAACACCAAAAATACATCTAAAAAAATAAATATTTTTACACACGCGGGAGACATTTTGCATCAAAAATAGAAATAAAACGCGTGGGGGACACACGGTTACAACGAAAACATTATTTTAAACTGAGTAGGAAACAGCTGCGCATTTCTAATTTTGTTTTCAATACACGCTGCCACATGTCGTGATCTAATTTGTTGAAAAATATAGTGGGATACGTGGCAACCTTCAATTGGTGAGAGGAAAATGGGTACATGTAATTGCACCTCATGCAAACATGGCGCGCGGGGACATATTGTAGATAACGACGTGGCTGGAAACGTGTGCCATTTCCGTGCGTTTGGTTTACCCGATATGTGACACGTGTCTTCTTCTCATTAGATGCAGGAATATTGGTGACATGTGGCAAACTATATATGGCTGAAGGAAATGATCGCAGGTGGTTCCACTACACGGGATCACACCCTTTGGCAGATGCGTAACAGACACGTGGGTCCCACCCTGCACACTGGCCTACACGGAAGGTGGGCCCCACTGGCACGCCGAGCGGTGCACATGAAATCCCGCATCCAATCTCTTTTGTCGTGTCTGGCCTCACGCGTCTCATCGCAGCCGTTCGTTACCTGATTGCATGGTTAGTGATGCGCGATTGTGATTGAACGCATGGCCTCTTTTTCCTGCGCAGAAAATAAGTTTTCTTAATTGCATTTTAACCAACAAATATATTTCAAATTACATTTTAAACTTTGTTTAATTACAATATAGCCCTTTTTTAATTTAAATTAAATTTTACTTTTAATAATTAAAATTAAGCCCGATTTTAATTTAAATTATATTTTTAGACTTTTTATAAATTGCAATTAAGCACTCTTTTATTTGAAATTATATTTTTGGACATAAAATTGCAATTAAGTACGTTTTCGATTCAAATTATTTAATTTTCTTAAAAATATATTCCTAAACCAATAAAAACTAAATATTAATTTATTTAACTAAAATTAACCAAAAATGTCAAGAACATAGCAATTATAATTAATAAAATAGATGAAAATAACTCTATAAAATACAGTTATCAAGCATCTAACGTCAACTACCTCACTAAATTCCTATTCAACGATTGCTAGGTGCTTGTGAAAGTTAAGGCATGGCATAATAGTGCTTTTAAAATCCTCAGCAAACTATCATGATCTGCTCACTAAAGCATGTAAATCATCATATGTGGACTTGGTAAGTTCCAAAATGTCTGGGATAATAAAAGGCTTGGATGGACCTACAATATCCTCATCTAAGTTAACTGGTCTTGGACCAGTCTCATGTGCCATAGGATCAAATAGAGTGTTAATAGGAGTGGGAGAGGACCTAACCCACCCATGACGTGGCATAGCAATAATCACTCCAGAACTAGGAGCTCTCTTGCTCTCAAAAGCCCTAGACTTTCGTGTAGCCCTAGCTTTTGAGGCATATCTTCCAAGCTAGAGTCTCTTAAGAAGTGAATCATTGTATGTACCTTGTTCCTCATTCCAGAGGGATTTCGAAATGTCATGCCTACAAGAAATTAAAAGTTACTATGATGACTTAATCACCCATAACTAGAAAAAATTAAAAAAATCAACTTGCAAGAAGTACTTACTGTTCGGATCTTGGGGCTATCTGCCATATGGGTTAACAACGATCAGGTCTAAGCCCCAATAAACAATCCGTAGAGATGGTAAGTCAATTGGTACTCTACCATGATGGAGGAATATAAAGTGACTCGATGAATTCTTCTTGGTCATAAGTGCAAGAGTTGCAATAGGTAGTTAGGATAGAGGTCCCAACTGATAGAGGTAATATTGGTTTTATTTTTTTCAGAGTTGTAATTTTTATATTAATTAATAAATTATTTGCTATTGAGTGGTTTCCTTAAGCATCCTGAGGATATTATCACATTGATAGGGTTTCTATGTGGGTTTACCTTATTATATCCAGAGTTATGCATGCTCTAAATTATAAGTGTTAACTATTTTTTAGGACAAAATATTTAAGTGTAAACTAATTTTAAGCTTGCTATCAAGTCTATCAAGCAAAGTTGAAGAAACATCAGAATTTTTGATAGTCGTACTTTAGGTATATATGTTATAACTATAACACATAGAATTGCACTCACGCATTTAATAGCACATATTTATAAATCTAGAATTATTTTTATTGCTAAAATATAGAATAAGATATATGCTAAAATATTAGATAAGATATACTCTAAATTATAGCTTAAAGCTTAGCCTAAAAGATAGCATAAAATATACTTTAAAAGAACTATTTTTTTAAATATGATTCTTCATGATTAATAGTTTATTTTAAAAGATATCTTCTTTAAATAGAAATCTTCTTTAAATAGAAATCTTAGTAGTTAGTAAGTATTACTAATCCTATTGGTAATAGAAAAAGATATTTATCAATTATATATGAGTCTTCTTAATTAATGAATAATACTAATCCTACTTGTAATAGAAAAGATACTATCAATTACATAGGATTAAGGGTTTTAATTTTTCCTATAAATAAAACCCACTGCTCATTGGTTCAATCAACCACACAAGAGCATTATTCTCTTCTTAATTTCTCTCTCTTGTTTTGCAAATATAAAATCATAATTCTTTAGGCTTCTTTATTTAGTTAATCTATCAAATATTGGTGGTCATGTTTGATTGATTAATAGGCCTAATTAGTTTATAATATTTTGATAATATGTTCTTATAGCTTCTTCTTTATTTTTGTTCTTAAATTTTTAGATCAAATAATTGTGTTTGCTATATCATAATTATTTAATTTAATTATTAATCTTTAAAGAAGCTATTTTTTATTGAACTTGTGCTTAATATTTTTGATCTAGAATTTGCTAGTTGATTTGATTTTAAGTGACATATGTTTTGAATCATCTAATGATGATTATTCATTATTAAATCTATTCCAGAACACACATGGGGACTTTTGCTTTTGGGTTAACCATTTTTCAGTTAATTTGGGATCGTATGTGATAGACAAGAAGCTTATTGGTAAATTGGTCTAGAAATCGCTCACGCTAATGTTGGAAACTATGAAAATAGAGCAGGGGCTCGTAAGTAAGGTACATTGGGACAGTATCCGAGGGAGGATAGCATAAGATCGAGTTTGTACTTGAACATTTGTTTTTCATAGTGGAATGTTAGGTGGCCCGGTTGACCGATGGTTTTCCTCTTAGGTCATAGTTATGGCCTAGATTGTTTCCACCTAAAAATATCTCGTGTTATTATTTTATTTTTGCAATTTATTCTTATACGCGATTATATGACTAACCACTTTGTTTAGGTTATTAAATTATAAATTGATAAAAATTAAAAATAATCTATTCACCCCTTCAAGGTTAATTAGGTCCGTAATTATAATCTTTCAATACTTAAGTTTAAACTACTATTAGCAAGTTTTAAATATTTATCACCTACTTTCTGTTTACTAATTTCTTAATCTGTTGCTTTATTATACTACCTATTTATATTTATTTATACAATAGTTGTGATTATCTGTCAAGTGTTTTTATATCTGTTATTTGTGAGATTGGGTTAAGTCCTTAAGTAGTTAGCATCTCCTTAACTTGATTATATATTGGGTCTTAGACTCCTTCTTAGTAGATATTCATGTTTATATTATTTGTTAGTATACTTTTCCTTTTATATGCACACATACTTGGTATGAGTCTAAAAAGTCTTTATCTTCTTACCTTGGATGTGTGCCATGTGTCAGACTCTTTATTAGGGTTTTCTATGTATGTTTTATTGCATGCTGTGAGAGTAGAATCATCATTTACTAAATATGTTTCTACATACGAGGTCTTGAAGTTATTGGAAATCCTTTTAAATTTTTGTTATGTATACCTGTATCATAAGCTGAGTATTGTTTTCCATGTATGCATGTTGCTAGTTTGGATAGGATCCTATGAGGTACGTCGTCACTAGTGTGTATTTTACAGACTATTATTAATTTCTTAAATTGATCTAGAGCTCGAGAAAATATTCCATAGGTTGGCATTATCACCCCTCATCTAGGTCTGGTTATCTATTTGAGTCGAAAGAACAATTAGCCTTTGTGTAATTGTTCGTATGTATGGAAATCTTTAATTTTCATGATGCATGTGGAAAATCCCAGGTATCATATATAATGTTTTTTTAATATTGGTTTCACATCAAAAAAATTTCCAATATATGCATATAAAATTGTTTATAATAAGTATTTTATTATACAACATTTATAACATTTTTCATAGAAATCATGGTATCCATTTTCTTTTATTCATAATATATAATGTATGATAACATTAAAACAATATATGAATAAAATGTTGGAGTAAGAAACCCCTATCTAGAAACTTGTCTAATAATGCTCCTAAGTCTACTGCTAACTCTCTTTTTTTCTTTTTAATAGAAGCTAAGCACAATCCTATTAAGAATTAGAGATAATATAAGTTAATTTATGTAATGTAAAATTAATGTTAAAATGAAGAATTTTACTTTTATGAGATTTTTGAAATAAAAATGAATAGCTTATTCTTTTGAATCTGAACTCCTGGATATTTAATCCCCAAAACGTACACAGAAATGTACCAAAAACTAAAATATCTTAAAAAGAGAAAGGGATGATGGACATTTTTGATTGGGAGAAATAGGTTGATTTGGTGGTTTTTATAACCAAGAATAGGTCTTTGCCATAACCCTTATCGATGGCTTGTTAAACTCCCCTGGTGATGCCACGACAAGATCCCAATGAGAGTTGTAATGGATCACCAACCCCTCATTGGATACTCACTGGTCAACGAGGTCCTAATGAGCTTCAAAATATTTTTCTAACTTTTCATGATTTATCCAATTTTGCACAAAAATTTCCCAATACATTGCAACATCTTAAAATATTATTAAAAACTCCTTTTAAGAAAATTTAAAATTTATTTCAAATCCTTGGGATTTCATAATCCTACCCCTTAGAGAAAATTTCATCCTCAAAATTTTGACTCCTTAAAACAAATAAGGATATTTTGAGCAAACTTCAATAACTTCCAAGTTGAATCTTCAATGCTATCATGTCTCCATTGAACTTTTACTAGTGGTATTGGCCCTTTCTCATTATTCTTAATCTTAAATAATGATTACCATCAGTTCCTTTTTAGATGGCATGTCTTCCTGTAATGACATTTTGTCCAATACAAAATACCATTCTTATTTCTTTGACATTTTCATAGAGCAAACATATCAAAAACATTGTGAACTTGTGACAATTCTGGAGGTAACTCCAATTGATACGTTACGTCACTTATTCTTTTTCCAATATGGGATGATTTGATGTAGTATGGTGCTAACTTTTCTTTTATTTCAAAAGGGATTTCCCCATTTCGAGATTGAACTTTGGGAAAACATAATCATCTACTTCAAAATTCAATAATCGATGCCAATGATTAGCATAATAATAAGTGCTATTTTATACACATTTTCAGATATCAATTCCTTTACTTTATACATATTTTATTATTATAATGAGTAAAAATTATTTATTTTGTATTTATTGAAAGAATATTAATTTTCTAGATCTTTAGGGATTTTCTTGGGATTTTTGTAGATTTTTATTTAATAGGTTGATTAACTTAGAAAGAAAGTGGATATATATTGAAGCTTATTCCTAGTGCAACTTATCCTATCCTTTTGACATGTGGTGCATACTAATCCTATCTCCACAAAAATATCAACAATCATAATTACATCCTAATTTGATTTTTATCTCTTATAAATAGAAAAAAAAACACCATACAAAATAAAGGAGATATCATAATACAAATTTAGAGAAAGATTTAGAATAATAAAAGTTGGAGACAAGAATTAAGAATCATAAGCTTTATATTTTATTTTTTTATCTTTATTAATATCTAGTTGATATATTTAATTTTTAGTTTACAATACCAAAATCCCCTTTTACTAATTACAATTAACTTACTAATGAGCTAGTAATTAGAAGTAGATATTGTTACCAATACTCGTAGATACAAAAATCATTATTCTTAAAATTACTTATCACTTGTAAATAATCACTTATATTGCTTATTTTCAATCATGTCAAGTTTTTGGCACCGTTGCCGGAGATTGGTTTAATATATCTTCAAATAATTGCTAGATTTTATTTAGTCATTTTTTTTTATAAAAATATCATTTATTTTCTTTAGTTTAAAATTTTTAGTTTTTTTTAATTTAGATTTATTTATTTTTAATTTCAATTTTAGGTTTAGTTTATTTTATTTATCTATTCATCTATGACTACTATTTTTTCTTTAAGAGTTGAATATCAAGGGAAAATGAATACATATATTGATGCAGCATACCCTACATACAATAGATTTCATGCACCACACTTTGAGCATCAACAAAGAATTTGAGGCTCTCCTAGTGTTATCGGTGGATTGGAAAGATAAAGGCCTAGGTTTGATCCATATTTTAACATGTATAATGCAGCATGGTGGGATCATCAATACCATAGCTATTCATATAGAAATCTAGTAGTGAATTTTAATATCACACCTAATTTTACATTCTTAATTCTACAACCAACTCCAATTACTCAAGGTTAGTCTCTTGAGGATTTAGTGAATACCATCGTTGCTAACACTTCGAAAATTCAGTAGGATTACCAAGCATATCAAGCTATCAAAGAATAGGAAATTTCAAAGAGAAATCTTGAGATACAAGTAAACTAAATTTCAATGAGGAATCCAACAGAAAGTTTCAACATCATACCAGCTTCCCATTCCCAATGTCATAACCAACTCTACCCAATCAAGTAAGGGGAAAACTTGAAGCATAGGTAATTGTTTAGCTCCCTTCCCAAATAGATGCTAAACCTAGAGAAACTATCAATGTCATTATTATGGAGAGTCACAAGCAATTAGAAGAGCTTCAAAGAATCCCTACAAATGATATATACAAAGAAAATATTAGTGAGGAAAAAAATATCGTCACCCCCAAAGAATATAATGTGGCACCAAAGGTAGTATTTGAACCTTCATTTTTAATGATAATCCTTCTTTATCTTTCTCTAATAGGTTTAGGAATTAAACAAAACAGAATCATGAAATGGAAAATTTGGAGACATTTCCCATGGTGCAAATCCGCATACCTCTTATAAAAGATATTAAGAACCAACCTTGGTATGAAAACTACCTTAAAGAAATTTTTCTTAACAAGGTCAAGCTTAGGATAACAAAGAGGTAGGTGGGAGAGAGAATGTATATAATATACTTAATGTTATTGTTCTTTCAAGAACAATCCTTTTAGAGAACCAATTTGAGCCTACATAAGTCATTTGTTTGTAACTGTTCTTATCCTTTGAACCAAACACATTGGTCATACCCTATAGTTCAAGAATAAGTTAAGTTGCACAAAAAGATAATAGATTCTATGAGAATGCTAGAATAAGATTTAAGAGTTTCAACTGTATTATAATTGATTAAGTGCCCAACATACATAATACAACCCCTGCTATGATATGTTCCCAAAAAAACCAAATATATATAAAGTGACAAGCTGAAAGGAACTATAAAAAAGGGATTGTGTTAAAAAAAGTGGTAAAAATAAAAGAAACAAAGCCAACAATGATCTTTCGATCCAAAATAATAAAATTTGGCCCTATTTTATTGATATATGGTCTGATGATAATATTATTTATAGTTATCTTTCTCTTACTCCATTGAGTCATGAACTTTTGTTTCTATTTTTTTCTTTTTATTTGATTGAACCAACATGCATAGCCATATTATAACCAAATAAAAGACCTTTTGGTTTTAAGGAATACTTTTGGTTTTAAGGAATCCTTTTGATAAGTGGAGATACAATCTTAAAGAAAAGCTTGCGCTATACAATTCAACTCTAAAAAGAATAGTAATATTTTATAGGGAGGAATAATGTTCCAACTTATTTACGTTAGATAATTTGACTATTACTAATTGATACTATATCACACACACATTTTGAGTATGATTATTGTACAGTGACTAACATTTATGACAATTTGAAACCATTATATTGTTAAACCCCTGAGATGAAGTATGAGAAAAATTATTCTCTTAATCATGGGCGTTGATTTTGCTCGATGAATATAAAAGAGTAGGTGCAGGTGAGTTTGATGAGTAATATTTTATACAAATTTTTAGATATCAACTCCTCTATATTTATGCATATTTTATTATTATTATGTTCAAATATTATTTATTTTGCATTTATTGGGAGGATATTGATTTTCTAAATCTTTTGGGATTTTTATTGATTTTTATTTAATAGGTGAATTAACTTAAAAAAAGAAGTGGATATATTTTGATGCTTATTCCTATTGCAACTTATCATATCCATTTAACCATTACAACTTATCCTATCATTTTGACATATGGTGCACACTAATCCTATCTCCACTAGAATACTAGCAATTCTATTTACATTCTGATTTGATTTTTATCTCTTCTAAATACAAAATAACACCATACAAAATAAAAAGAGAATATCATAATACAAATTTAGAGTTATATTTAGAATAATGAAATTTGGAGGCAAGAACTATGAAGAAGATTCAAGAGGTAATATTTAAAAAGTTTAAGATCAGATTCAAGAACATAAATCCTAAGATTTCTTCCCATTTCTTTTATTGTTTTCATTAATAATATTATTAATTTATTGTTTTCTATGAGTAGCTCATTTTATAATTGATTGTATGTGAATTAAAATCGCTAGACATGGATTACAATATTTAATAATATATGTTGTATTCTATTAATCTATTTCTTTTGATTATGTATCAATTCTCAGTTTTAATCTTCGTATGAATTTTCTTGATTATTTAAGTGTACGATTAAATAATCAAATTAATACATTTTTAAACAATTTAGTCTATTGTGTATGAAATCGCTTGATCAATTTGAATAATTAGTGATAAATTACATGCAATGAAAATTAATACTCAAGATAATTAAATTGAGCTTGTGTGTTTAACCTTGATCCAATTTGCTTCTTAAAGTTGAATTCCTTTGATAGATTGAATTTGGAGAGTTTCTTCTAGGTTGTCTATTAAAAAGAGTTTGGATTAAAGCTTGTTTAGTTCAACGAATTTGTAAGAAGAGATGAAGACTTTTACATTTGGGAATTTCTCTAAGTTGGTAAAATCAAAGAATCAAAGATTATGATATGCTTTTATTGGTTTGTGGTATATGTTAATGGTGGAGAATTATTATGCAATTGTTATTTTATTTGAATCTTTATCGTGATCTTTATAATTTATTTTTTATTTTATTAATCTTTAGTTAATAGATTTAATTTTTAGTTTACAAAGCCAAAACCTCACTTCACTAATTTTAATTAACATACGAACGAGCTAGTAATTAGGAGTATATATTGTTATATATCTACATGGGTATGGCAGTCCTTGTTTTTAAAATTACTTATCACTTATACATGATTACGTATACTTGTGTATTTTCAACCGTATCCAATAACTATTGTATCGACTTTGAACTACACAACAAATGTCTTCTACAATGCAAATAGTTTTAGTTATTTCTTGTATAAGATCAGTTCTCATTACACTAAAATATTCCTATTCCACCTAGCACATTGGAGATCTACACATTTATTCATACAAGGCTTCATAAGGAGCCATCCTAATGTTTGCACGATATCTATTGTTGTAGGTAAACTTAACCAATGGTAGGTGTTTGATCCAATTTCCTTTGAATTTCATAATACAAGCTCGTAACATATCTTCTAACATTTTAATAACCCTTTCAAATTGTCCATCTATTTCAAGATGATAAGCAATGTCTCAAATAATACATGATACAAAATGAAAGAAGTAAGATAATGGTAAAATATATATTCTACGTCTTCTTCAACGTCAAAACAAGAACGACCTTACTGAAACCTAATATGGGGATGCTATATATTAAAAAAAATTCATGAATAGAAATAACATCATCATCTATATAGTACAATATAAGGTGAAGAAAATATTTATCTATAAAATCCTAGATACTTGTACTTTCCCACTTCTGAAAATTGGTAGTGTACATTCTAGGCATCCTATGCATTCTCATATGATATAAAATATGCCATATCAAGTATAACATGCATTTGTATGTTATGTAACCTTCATATATATTGGTCAACTCTAAAATACGTGCTCCAAAATGCATATTGGTCCACCATATAAGTGATCGACACACGAATTGTGTTATTAGAAACTAATTTTTAAAACAAAATAAATTAAGTCAAATATTTTGTGTTTTTATGTTTTAAGAAAGCAAAATTAAACGAACTAAAAATAAATAGTAGTAATAATTAATTAACTAATATTAGGCAACTAAAAAGATATATGAGAAAATATCTAGGAATATTTAATCTCCCAATTTTCTAAACATGAGAATCACTAAAATCCCTCAATATAATTACCAATAAATTACATGATGAATTGAATCTAACCTAGTATTTATTCCTCACTTAAGTAAACCACTCACCATATAATAATTAACCTAATGGCACTCTCATGTCAATCAAATTACATACTACACATTAAGTTCATCAATTATGCATTACATACATAAGAATCATACATCTATGCCTAGAAACTATGCATGTTATTTAATCAAGACAAACAATTAAATAATTCTTTCAAATCTATTTAATTGCCTCTATAGATCAATTGTTGGCGAAACAATTCATAGCATAAAAATTAAATTAAATAATATAATTAAATTGAAATCATAATTGGGGTAAAATATTAGATCATCACTTGAAGAAAATTGGATTTATAAGACTCCTTGATTAAAAAATATGCTAAACATAATTTTGTTCATAAAGCTCATATTTTTCATAAATAAAGACATAAAATTGATAAATAAAGAAGAAGAAGAAATTCAATCAATCTCTTGAATTGTAGAACCAATCTCCTCTTGAATCTCTACAGAAATTATATCCCCTTTACAATTTTTATGTATTTTTCTCTCTTCTTGGCTCCAAAAATTGATAAAAAAATGTTAATTTTGGCTCATTAATGTTTATGGTGCAATTAAGAAGTTAAATTAAGCTGAGGTGAAATCTAGACTGTTAGATCAGTTTCAAGTCAAGTGATGAGATGAAAAAAAGGAAAATTAATAACATCAACCAATAGAAGCATAATGATAACTGTATTTTATATAGTTATTTTTCACCTATTTTATTAATTATAATTGCTATGTTCTTTCTATTTTTAGTTAATTTTAGATTAATAAATTAGTATTTATTGTTTTTTATTTATTTTAAGAAAATTAAATAAATTGTATCGAAAACGTACTTAATTGCAAATTTGTGTCCAAAAATACAATTTCAAATAAATAAGTGCTTAATTACCATTTATAAAAGTTGCAAATATAATTTAAATTAAAATCGGGCTTAATCTTAATAATTAAAAGTTTAAAATTTAATTTAAATTACATTTATGGGTCAAAATGCAATTAAGGAAAGTTTTAATTTCTGCGCAGGTGAGAAGAAGCCACGTGCCTTAATCCAAGCGCGCAACGTGGACTATCTGATCAAAGAAGAAACGGCCAGATGCACGCGTTGCAAGCACACCCGACCAAGGAGAGTGGGTGAAGAATTCTATCTATCGTGTGGCTCGGTGCACCGAGTGGGGCCCACCTGCCGCGCAGGCCGGCGTGTAGGGTGGGACCCACCTGTCTGACGCCATGCAGGCCCTGTCCCCCACCTTCGCGTGCCTGTTTTCTCGTGCGGTCGATCCACGTGCGCTCGGTTATTCTTTGAATCACAAGCTGCCACGTGTCCCACTTTATATTGAATCTAATCAGGTTCTGACACGTGGCATGTTACAATGAGTGCGTAAGCGCAGGATCACGCCCACGTCCAGCCAATATCCCCCACGTTTCGCGCGCCCCAATCCAGTGCGACATTATTTCGTGCACCCGTTCCCTGCAACCAATGAGGTGCTGCCACATATCCTACTATTTGTTTCAGCGAATCAGATCGCGACACGTGGCAGAGTTTTATCGAAAAGAAAAACAGAAACGGACGGCTCTCCACTCAGATTTTGTACGCGTTTCGATACCGGTTTTGTCCCCACGCGTAATATTTTATTATTTTTGCCATATTTCTCTATCCCCTCGCGTGTATTAAAAAAATATATTTTTTAATGTATTTTTTTATATAGATTTGATGTTATAAATAAGAGTAAGATGATAGAGTTTAAAAAGATTTGGAGAGTTTATAATTTTTGTGTTGTTCGGTTCTGGACTGTGGAACACGCAGAAGCCATTTTTGGCTTCTGTTGTGTTCTATGTGTGCCAAATATTAACGATACGAAACAATATAATTTTCCCTTCTCTTCATCTAATTTTTCTGTATTTGTTGTAATTTTATTTTAAGTTTATGAAGTAATTTAATTTTTCTAGGGTTGCATTTGATCTAATTTATGAAGCTTTGATTTTAATTATTTTTGATAGATTTATAAAACGTTCGATTTATTCATTCTATTTTGAGCTTAATGCTTTTTGATTATTTACGAATTTTATCAAATTGATCCGTGACACATAAATAAACTTGGAAGAGGCATTTGTGTGTATATTGCTCATAGATAGAATGACATGTATGATGAAGGATAGGAATATACCCTAATTGTATGTGTGGCCATTTGAGAACTTAGAACGTAATGAATCTTGGTGAATTTAATTCTCATAGAGATAGAGTGAATTAATTTAATGAGGTGTGCCTATACGGAGCTCGGAAGAGATGTATGGATAAAATTAGAAGTTTTCGGTTGACAAATTAAATGTACTAAAAAATAGAAATCAAGATAAAATAACATGATTAGAGTGGATTAATTTGGTGAAAAATTACAATCCTAGATTTCTTTTATTTTGAATACTCTTTTCTTAAATTTGTTCCAATCAACGTTCGTTTTGGATAAAATCAGAGAGAAATAATTTTAGTACTCAACAAACTGTAGTAACAAATCTCCGTGGGAACGATACTTTACTTATCAAATTTTATTACTTGTGACCGTGTATACTTGCACGTTTTATGTTCTCTAAAAGAGACAAAAAAATTTTGGCGCCGTTGCTGGGGATTTGTTTACTATTTTCATTGTTGATATTAATACCAATCAATCTGATTTTAATTAAAAATAACAAAAAAAAATTATGCTTATTGTTGCTCGTTTATTTTATTGTACAATTTTCTCGTAAGTTGAGATTTTGTTTGACACACAAATCTTACTTACAAAAAAAAAAGAAAAAAAATTATTTGCTTAGTGTTGTTTGTTTAATTTATTTTGCGATTTTCTCTTGAGTTGAGATTTTATTTGACACACAAATCTTAACTCACAAAAAGAAAAAAAAATTATTTTCTTATTTTTGGTTTATTTTATTTTTCAATTTTCTCGTGGGTTGAGATTTTGTTTGACACACAAATCTTAAATCACAAAAAGAGAAAAAAAAAAGAAATTTTTTTTATGGTTCTTGTTTCTTACTTAATTTATTTTTCAATTTTCTCGTAAGTTGAGATTTTGTTTGACATACAAATCTTAACTTACAAAAAGAAAAACAAATTGAGAAGTCAAGCCGAAGACTATAAATCAAGCGCTTCTTGGGAGGCAACCCATGTGTTTTATATTTATTTTTTATTTTTCGTATGTGTCACTTTTTATATTTTGTTATGTTATTTTTTTTCTTTCGTAGGTACAAATTGGAGTTAATGAAGCTATTTTGGCTTAACCAATCAAACAAACCAAGAAGTTTCTTTAAACCCATCTCATATGTTCATAACTTTCACACATTGAGGACAATGTGTATATTAAGTTTGGGGGTGGTAAATATATTGGACATAATTGAAATATTTTCTGGATGTTCTTGCTTGTGAAATTTTTTTTTGTTTGTTTGGTTGATTGAAGATATTTTGCTATGAATAGTGATTTATTTTTATTTCTTCGATTTAAATGATGCATAACTCTTTGAAAAATTTGAATATTGTCTAAGTGATGAATAATTTTTACGTATGTTTCATTTTTACAAGAATAAATATTCATGAGCACTAGTCTTGATTTTTGAGTTGCTATGATAATTTAGAGAAGGTTTATGTGAGTAAGGAATTCGATTGATTTTTGTGGTGTTACATTTTTTAGAATTTGTTTGATTTTCTCTCAAGGTGAAATTATAGATAACATTTAACTAAGAAAATGATTTAGGCCATCTTTGGATCGTTTGAGCCTTTCTATCTACTTTCACATGCATTATCCATAATATATACCCCTTTTGAGCTTCAAAGTTTATATATATATTTTTATCTCATTTCCAAAGCCTACTTGATAAGAAAATATATGTGTGTAGATATATCTATTTTTCTTATCTCACTAACATTTGACAATTGTTAGTAAATATTTAAAGATATATATAAAAAAAAAAGAAATAGAAAAAAAAGAAAAAAAAAGAAAAAGAAAAGAAAAGAAAAAAAAGAGTATTGTATGTGATGACAAATCCCAAATTGAGAAGTAATTATTGTGATGATAGAAGTTATCTTTTTCAATCCTAAAATGTTATGCTTGGGAAAAGTTTTGACCTAAATATTATCCCTTATCCTACCTTTACCTAAGCCTTACATTACAAGCTTAATAAAGTCCTATTGATTTGTTGTTTTGTGTTTGTCTACATTAGTGGAGAGAGAAATGAAAAATAAACTTATGAGATTTGTGATTTCATGAAAAATTGTTTGATTTTATATTTGTATAAACTGATCCGGATTCCATGTGATGAAATATGAAAAGACTTCACATACACACACTAAAATTCATTTTGAAAATGTAATATACTTTTAAATTGATTTTGATGCTTAGATAATATTCTTTTATTTCTTTGAGTTATGTTATTTAGAATGTTGAAAAAGAAATATTTTGAAAATCACTATTTTAAATGCAGTTATTTTTGTTTTATTTCCTTCCTTTTGCTCGAGGACTAGCAAAAACTTAAGTTTGGGGGTATTGATAACTGTATTTTATATAGTTATTTTCACTTATTTTATTAATTATAATTGCTATGTTCTTTCTATTTTTAGTTAATTTTAGTTTAATAAATTAGTATTTACTGTTTTTTATATATTTTAAGAAAATTAAATAAATTGTATCGAAAACGTACTTAATTGCAAATTTGTGTCCAAAAATATAATTTCAAATAAATAAGTGCTTAATTACCATTTATAAAAGTCACAAATATAATTTAAATTAAAATCGGGCTTAATCTTAATAATTAAAAGTTTAAAATTTAATTTAAATTAGAAAAAGGACTTAATTGTAATTAAACAAAGTTTAAAATGTAATTTGAATTAAATTTGTCGGTCAAACTGCAATTAAGGAAAGTTTTAATTTCTATGCAGGTGAGAAGAAGCCACGCACCCTAATCCAAGCGCGCAACGTGGACCGTCCGATCAAAGAAGAAACGGCCAGATGCGCGCGTTGCAAGCACACCCGACCAAGGAGAGTGGGTGAAGAATTCTATCTATCGCGTGGCTTGGTGCGCCGAGTGGGGCCCACCTGCCATGCAGGCCGGAGTGCAGGGTGGGAGCCACCTGTCTGACACCGTGCAGGCCCTATCCCCCACCTTCGCGTGCCTGTTTTCCCGTGCGGTCGATCCACGTGCGCCTGGTTATTCTTTGAATGACAAGCTGCCACGTGTCCCACTTTATATTGAATCTAATCAAGTTCTGACGCGTGGCATGTTACAATGAGCGCGTAAGCGTAGGATCATGCCCGCGTCCAGCCACTGTCCCCCACGTTTCGCGCGCCCCAATCTCGTGCGACAATATTTCGTGCACCCGTTCCCTGCAACCAATGAAGTGCTGCCATGTGTCCCACTATTTGTTTCAGCGAATCAGATCGTGACACATGGTAGAGTTTATCGAAAAGCAAAACAGAAACTGACGGCTCTCTACTCAGATTCCCCCGCGTGTATTAAAAAAAATATTTTTTAATGTATTTTTTTATATGGATTTGATGTTATAAATAGGAGTAAGATGATAGAGTTTAAAAAGATTTGAAGAGTTTATAATTTTTGTGTTGTTCGGTTCTGGACTGTGGAACACGCAGAAGCCAATTTTGGCTTCTGTTGTGTTCTATGTGTGCCAAATATTAATGATATGAGATGTTTTAATTTCCTTTCTTCTTCTTCTAATTTTTCTGTATTTGTTGTAATTTTATTTTTAATTAATGAAGTAATTTAATTTTTCTAGGGTTGCATTTGATCTAAATTTATGAAGCTTTGATTTTAATTATTTTTGATAGATTTATAAGACGTTCGATTTGTTCATTCTATTTTGTACTTAATGCTTTTTGATTATTTACGAATTTTATCAAATTTATCCGTGGCACATAAATAAACTTGGAAGAGGCATTTGTGTGTATATTGCTCATAGATAGAATGACATGTATGATGAAGGATAAGAATATACCCTAATTGTATGTGTGGCCATTTGAGAACTTAGAACGTAATGAATCTTGGTGAATTTAATTCTCATAGAGATATAGTGAATTAATTTAACGAGGTGTGTCTATACGGAGCTCGGAAGAGATGTATGGATAAAATTAGAAGTTTTCGATTGACAAATTAAATGTACTAAAAAATAGAAATCAAGATAAAATAACATGATTAGAGTGGATTAATTTGGTGAAAAATTGCAATCCTAGGTTTCTTTTATTTTGAAAACTCTTTTCTTAAATTTGTTCCAATCAACGTTCGTTTTGGATAAAATCAGAGAGAAATAATTTTAGTACTCAACAAACTGTAGTAACAAATCTCCGTGGGAACGATACTTTACTTATCAAATTTTATTACTTGTGACCATGTATACTTGCACGTTTTATGTTCTCTAAAAGAGACAACACATAACACATGGCATAGGGAAACAAGATGACTCAAAAACACGTGGCAATCTATCAACCAAGATAATGGCTTGCATAGCATCACGATGGGAAGATGTGAAAAATCTGATGATGATGCGTGGCATGCTCATTGACCAAGTGGTGAACTTGGAACGAACATTGTGATGACATGTGGAATGTCACTACATCACACGATACACACGACATTGCATGATTGGCTATCTCTACTTGAATGGCATTCACATGGCTTGCCTAATCAGCTCCCTTGCTTGCTTGGCATTCATGTGGCATCTTCTAATTGGTATTGCATTAAAAAATTTATAAAAACTCTGAAAAAAAATCTAAAACATTTCAAAAAAGTTTCCATAAATTTTATTTTTACAACTTTTCACTAGAAAGTTCATATTTTAATATTTTTAACCCCAAAAATACCAATTATTGAATAAAACAAGGAAATATTAAGTAGAGAAATGTACTGATGACTCTACATTCATAGAGTCGTCACACCCCCAAACTTAACTCTTTGCTTGTCCTTAAGTAAAGCCAAGTCTATCTAAATAAAATGACATGGATAGTATATTAATAAATATATATCTATTAATACATGCATATTTAGGGAAAATTATCCCCCTCAAAAGTTGTATAATTCTATAACAAAGAGGTTTATATATTCATCAATCAACTTTTCATCAATACAAGGATATGTAAGGTTTTTGACGAATTGATTTGTGTGTGTGTGTTACACATAATTGATGTGTATTTTCCCAAGTGTACGAATCGTTTAAGTAATAAAGTGTACAAAAGTATGGATATCGAACCCACAAGGAATGGCGTTACTAAGTACTGAAATTGACTAATCCTAATTTTATTTGAAAACAGAATTGTTGAAATTGTTTAAAAAGAAAGTTAACTCAAAACTAAATGCAAATAACAAAATTGAATGTTGTTCACAAATGATTAAAAATGCTAAGGCATTTGATTTCGCTAAATCAATTCAATCTGATTTCAAGTCATGTTATATGAGAATCAAAGCTAAAAGTGATGGTTGAAAAACCAAATTTACCTAATACTCTCTCTCGAGTTATATTAGAATTACTTATCTATTAAAACCAACTATATTTCTATGAAGATTTAATCACAAACAAGCACATTATGATTTATGAAATTTCTAGAATAACCACATACATCATGCATTAGTTCTCACACTCGCATTCAACATACGGTATTTATCACAAGAAGCATTCATTACACATCTCCTCTCGGTCTCAATATAATGCAACAAATCATCTAAATCTTGGCCAGAAATTTAAAAGCATTAAGCATGGAAATAAATACTCAACTTGAAAACAATGAACTCATATAACAATAACAAAAGAAATTAGATTTTCATGATTCAACTACATCATAGCCTTAGCAAAAACGAATTAGTTTATAACGAAAATAAGAACAACCATTATCTCAATTGAGTCCATGAATAACAAATCTGAATAAAATGTAGGAAATAAAAGCTAAGGAGAAGAGACGAAAAACTCTTGAAGATGAAGACTTGGTAGCAACAATGGTGATGATCCTTCAAGCTTTTCCAAACTTTCTCTCCAAAATTTCCTTTTCTATTCCAAAAATGACTCAGATCTGCTCTCTCTACCGTGTGCCTCTTTCTCCATCATATTGTATATATAGATCTACGGTTTTGGGGGCAATTTTGGAACAAACACAACATAGAAAATTTATTTTCAGACGAAACTCACCGGCGGTGACATTATTCTCGCCGCGACGAGATTTATGGAAAAGTAACGATTGTGGTTCCGCTGATTCTCGTCGGCGATGAGATTAATGTGGCCAGTGACGAGATTATGTTGGCCGACAGCGAGATTAATGTGGCTGGTGGCGAGATTAATTTGGCCGATGGCGAGATGAATTTTCCAAAACCCGTGCTCCCTGCATGATTTTTGCCGTATTCTCTTTAAGATTTTCACCGGCGGCGAGAATCTTCTCGCCGGTGGCAAAATTCCAAATTTTGAAACTTTGTTTTCTTTTTATTTGCACTCAATCCCGATCATTGAAATTTGTCCCAAACTTCTCCAAAATCATGATTTTACCTGAAATTGCACTTTAAACACGAAATACCCGTGAAATGACATTTGTGGATTAAATAATCAAATAAACGCAATTTTCACACAAATATCAACATTTAAATCATAACAAAAATGCAATAATTTGAATTTTTCCCATGCTTCATGTAAATATTATCCTTCATATTGTTGATAAGAAGTAATATCATTTCTAAGCTTCACATTATTTGTTGGTGGGAAATATTTCATCAAACATTTCCCTACCAAATCATTCCAAGTTATAATGGAATTAGGTGGCAAAGAGTTTACCCAAGCTCGAGCATGGCCTCACAAAGAGTAAGAGAAAAATCTAAGCCTAAATGCCTCATTGGTCACACTACTAAATTTGAATAAATCTTCAACTTCAATAAACAATCTGAGATGTAGATAATGATCTTCTATTAGTGATTCATAGAATTTTCCAACTATTTATAACATTTGAAACATCACTAGCTTTAGTTCAAACTGATTAGCTTGAATGTATAGCTTTGTAATACTTGGATTCAGCCCTTCCGACATAGGTAATTTTGTCCATTTAAGTAACTACTTGTTATTTTCTTATTAATCTCAAAGTACGCCCGATTTCAGGATCTAAAGGCAAAACTTCTCCTATACGGACTTTGCTCATACAATAGACTCAACTATATTTCTAGTAGCATTAAAAGAGATGCTAAAATTAAATAAAAATAATTAATTAATAATTAAATAAATAATTTAAAATTTTGAAAAATAAATAAAGGAAATTAATCAAATTAAATAAATAAATAAAAATAACTAACTAACTAAATAACTAAAAAAATTAAAATTACAAAAAATAAATAAAGAAAAATAACTAAGTAAAATAAAAAATAATAATTTCTAATGTTTATAATACCCTGCAATAGCGCTAAAAACTTTATCGGTATATTAATTATGTGTAATGAATACACAAATATACATATCATAATAAGTAATATAATGATAATAAAATATTGGTCCTACGGAGATTATGTTATTAGAAACTAATTTTTAAAACAAAAAATAAAAATCACTTTTTTTGTGTTTTTATGTTTTAAGAAAGCAATATTAAAAGAAATAAGAACAAATAACAGTAATTAATTAACTTAGATTTGGTAACTAAGAAAATATCTATGAATATTTAATCCCTCAATTTTCTAAACATGTAAATCTCTAAAATCTCCTCAATATAATTATCAACCAATTATATAATCAATTAAATCTAACCTAATATGTATTTCTCTCTCAACTAAACTAGTCATCGTATAATAATTAACCTAATGGTACTCTCATTTCAATCAAATTACATACTACACATTAAATTCATCAATTATGTATCACTTATATAAGAATCATACATCTTTGACTAGAAGCTATACATGCTATTTAATCAAGACAAACAATTAAATAATTCTCTCAAATATATTTAATTTCCTCTATAGATCAATTGTTTGCCAAAACATTCATAGCATAAAAATTAGATTAAATAATATAATTAAATTGAAATCATAATTAGGGCAAAATATTATATCATCCAATGTAGAAAATTGGGTTCATAAGACTTCTAGATTAATAAATTAATTATACATAATTTTGTTCATAAATGTCATATTTTTCATAAAAAAAAGACATAAAAATTGATAAAGAAGAAGAAGAAGAAGAAATACAATTAATCTCTTAAATTGTAACACCAATCTCTTTTTGAATCTCCACCAAAATTATATATATTTTTTAATTTTCTGTATTTTTCTCTCTTCTTGGCTCAAAAAACTGATAAACAAATATGTTAATTTCAGCTCAATAAGATTTATGGGGCAATTAATGGGTTAATTTACCCTTAAGTAAAATTTGGACCGTCAAATCAACTTCATATCAAACGTTGAGATGAAAGAAGGAAAATGAACAGGGCTAGCCAATATAAACGTGTCACAAAAAATGGATCCTATAAGCACACGATGTGTGACATGCTTGACTGGTCGCGGTCAATGCACGCTAATTCAATGACACGTGGTGATCTATCATTTGCAGTAATAGCTTATGTGGCACTTTGATGGGAAGATGTGACGAATCAAGTGATAACGTGTGGCACACCCATTGACCAAACGACAAACCCGGAACGAATGCCATGCTAACACATGGCATGATGCTGCATCAAATGATACATGTGGCATTTCACGATTGGCTATCACTACTTACATGTTATCCATGTGGCTTGCCTGGTCAACTCCTTTCCTTACGTGGAATCTTCTAATTAGTCCTACATTAAAAAATTCATAAAAATCCAAAAACAATTCCCAAAAATTTTATTTTGACCCCTTTCTTCTAGAAAATTCATATTTTAATATTTTTAACTTCAAAAATACCACTTATTGAATAAAATGAGTAAATATTAAGCAAAAAAAATACATTGATGACTCTACCTTTATAGAGTCATCAATAAGTGATCCACTCTGAAACACAATGGAGAATACATGTGAATATAATACATACTTGTAGTCTATTGAAAATAGTTCGCTACAACTAGTAGTCTATAAGTACCATACTCTAAGACATCCATACATGTTTGACACTCCTCACGAAAATTATTTTTGTGATTCATGTAAAAAATCTCAAATGCCATATATAATGTATTTTTAATACTCATTTCATATCAAAAATTTTCCAATGTATGCATATGAAATTGTTTACAATGTATAACAACATTTATAATATTTTTCATAAAAATCATGGCATTAGTTTTACTTTTATTCATAATATATGATGCATGACATTTTAATGAAAACATTGAATGAACAAAAAGTTGGAGTAAGAAACCCCTACCTTATGACGCTCATAAGTATACCGCTAACTCATTTTCCTTTCTAGCAGAAACTAAACATAATTGTATCTGGCCAACCATTAATGATAATCTAAGTTAATTTATGTAACGTATAATCAACGCTTAAAGGAAGAATTTTACCATTTTGAAATTGTTGGAATAAAAATTAATAATTTCTTTTCTTGACACTCTATTCTTCTAAACCCAAACTTCTGGATATTTTATTCTAGAAAAATACTTAGAAATGTATCAAAAATTGAAATATCTTAGAGAGAGAAAGAGAGGATGGAAATATTTGAATGAGAAAAATAGGTTGATTCTATGGTATTTATAGCCAAAATTGGGTCCTTGCCACTACCCTTACTAGTGGCTCATCCAGCTTCACCAATGAGGTCTCGGTTAGACCACGACAAGAGCCTAACAAGAGTTGTAATGGCTTACTGACCCCTTACAGGTTAGTGAGGCCTTGGTGTGCTTCATAATTTTTTCCAACTTTTTGCTATCGATTCAATTTTTTGAATGAAATTTCTTGATACGTGGTTATATCTTAAAATATTATTAAAAATTTTCTTTAAAACTCTTTTATAATTTATTAGAGATTCTTTGGATTTTACGATAAATTATTCATTTAAGTTTTTTATGATAATTTATAAATTTATGGTTATTTTTTTTTTTTTGCATACTTAAAAGTGTTTTTAATGGGTAGTATGATGAATCATTTTAGTTGCTATTGATATTTGAATTTAATAAACGCTAGTTTTATAATCTAGTGAAATCATTCATATTTTAGCTCAAAATTTTATATCCAATAGAGAGAGAGAGAAAAATATTATGTTCTTTAACAACACTAATATTTCATCATTTGATACTAGACTAATTGGGTTTGATTAATCAAAGGTTACAATATGATCTACTTAAAAAGAATAATCAAGCACATAATGAATATTCTTTTATGAAAATCAGATACCCTTCATAAAATTTTAATGAAATTGGATAAAAACAAACATAAATATGAGCTCCTCCAAAGGAATTTCAATTATTATTTTTAATTTTATATTGCAAATTATCTATAAGAAACAAACAAGTATATTTGCAGTATATACCGTAAATTTTAAGAAATTCACACCACAACACTTTATAAACTCATCAAACAAAATCGGCCAAATATATTTAAAATTGATAATCATGCAAATGGATAATAAATAAATTTAACATATACAACCAGTAAACTAACAACAATCAAGGTGCTTGATATGGATGTTCTATGGGTACATGTGCTCCTACTGGCATCTAAGCCTCTGTTGCCCTCATCGATGGAGATTTTTGTATTCCAGACATTGAATGTGGTTGTGTGTTCCTTGTGTTTTTTGCTTTAGTTGATGGAGTATCATTTTGTTGTCGTCCCGGCACTTGATTTGGCATTGCAAAAGTACCGCCATTTTGTAGTTTTCTTGACAGTGGATTAGGCATTGGCGGAATACCACCATTTGGTGTTTGTACCAACACTTGATTAGGTATTAACTGAGTAGCACCGCTATGTTCCTGTCCCACTACATTTTGTGGTTGTATCGGTACTAGAGTAGGGATTGCTGGAGTAACACCAGTTTGTGTTTGTCCTGACATTGGATTAGGCATTATCAAAGTGCCATTTTGTGGCTGTCCTGATATTGGATTAGGAACGGCTAGAGTAGGCATTACTGAAGTTGTAGTAGTAATAGCAAGGTCTACCGACGTGCTTAATACTTTTCCAAATGGATTTTCATTAACATAATTCCCAGGAGGATCATACTCACAAAAAATTAGCAAACCTCCATTCGAGCAACGTGTCCGACTACAACCAACTCGTGCCGTGTTCTTCCATATGACCTGCGTGTAATGACCACACATCTGTTGAGGGGCACATTCATTTGTGTTGGGATTATAATACTCCTTCTCTTCCATCCAATACTCAACAGCTTCTTTGGGAGTCCAATGATCCCGACCACCCCAAAAAATGTTCTCTCCGTAAGGTCCATAGGAGTGGATCATCTTACAGTCATCGACACGCTTCTTTGACCATTTTTTAGCATATTTAGCTAGATTTTTGTCCCAGATCAAAAATGGATGACGAAATTGAAGCCTAGCGACATTATGGGCATCTACAAATTGACGTGCCATGCTTTTATTGAAGATTTTTTGTTGATTATTCACTGGTTGGCTTTTGCTTTGATCATCGTGGTAGATGTTGGGGTTGGGAGGCAAGGGGGTATTGATTTTGGCATCAGTGTTACTCAAGACAGCAGGGGTTGGGACCATAGGGTTGCGATTGTGGTGAGCGTTGCGGTGAGGGTGGGGGAGAAAGGGTGGTGGGAGACGTTGGGCCAAGATGATGGCGGTGGAAGCAAGGAGAAGAAGAGAGGAAAATATGAAGATGGAGGCATGAAATCGAGGAAAATTCGGCATTGGATGTGCTTTGGAGGATGATGATGAGGAACACGGATTGTCCCTTTCTGTTGTAGGTAGAAATGGAGGGATTAAAATTAGTTTTTGCCATTGTTGCGAATTCAACGGGAAATTGTTGGTTTGGTAAAGTTTGGATATGGGTTGTTTGAAACTAATCAATCCTTTTGTTAGATGAATTTATCACCATATTGTTTGCTAATTTTAGATAGATTATTCTATATTTAATTAAGTGTGTAATATCTAAAATCAGTGTTGTTTACTAATAGGTTTCGGTCAAAGACAACTTTTGGAGTCATTATTATTTTTAGATGAAATGATATATATTGACTTATAAATTAAGGCTTTCGTTGCATACTAAAGTGTCTACATCAAAAGTGTTTTAATGAATAATTATAGAGAAACGAAAAAAAAAACAAGTACTCTAAAAATAGTTGAAAGAGATTAAGTGACATTCCACTCCTATAAATAGTTATTAATATAGTTGTATTTAAAATATGAAGTGAAATGATCATATCAATATAAGTCCCTTCTATTCCCAAAATTAATCCTCTTAATATTAGTTTATTCCATTTCTGCTTCTAAACCTTACACTCTCACACTTTTTTTTTCAAATATTCACAATATATTTACTAAATCATATAATCAATATTACCCAAACAATGACCTAGTTGCAATATTTTCTAAAAGTCATGAAACACTTGACCATTGACTATAATGTTGATGCAAAATAAAGGATACATGTTGAATTGATATTAGTCTTTCTTTTATACATCAATGGATACTTATGTTTTTCAAATTTGTTACTTAAAATAAGAAAAAATAAATTTTACATTGAGATACCTAAGTGAAATCCAAATCGATGCTCATTTAATATTTGAATTTAGTATGTATTAATTAGTTATTTAAATAAATATTTATGGTGTTTTTAATTAATTGAATGACTACATCAATAATTCTTATATATTTTTTAATCTACAAATTAGTTATCTTATTATTTTCTTATAATTTAGTCATCTTAATCTTCAATTTAAAAAATTTAGTTGTAAAATTAAAATCAACTAAAAATTGAACATCGCGGGATAAAATTTACCACGTATAAGTCACTTTGGAGGTTATAAACTTAAAGTTTTGATTTATTTAATGCCCAAATAAAATTAAAATGAATAGAATAAGACAAAATATTTAACTTGGGTTAGTTTAATCCTTCACATGATTAACACATAGATAAATTTTGACTTACTAAGTTGATTTTAATTTTGAAGCTAAATTTGTTAAAACTAAAAAAAATAAAATTATTAGATCATAAAATTAAAAAACTAAGGTGATTAAAATATAGATATACAAAAAGTATATGGACTAGTATATATTTAATTTGTTAAATATGTCTTATAAATGAGACTTAGAAATGTACTTTCTAATCATATTAAAATGTGATACAGTACGCTTGCATATGTCCCACATCGCTTATAAAGTTAAGTGGTGATATACTTATAAGGAGTGAGTACTGTCTAAATAGCATGATGCATTTTGAGGTTTCTCTCTAGAAGCAAAGCCCTGATCTCCCGTTGAACTATCAAGTAATGCCCGTGGGCCTGCTTAACTTGCAATTATGAATCAAAGTGGACAATCTTGTGATATATATAGAGTGGATCCCATCTTGTTGTAAGCGAACAGATTAACCATCCTATATCAATTGATATTAGAGTCATCATTCTATTGGGCCTTGTGGGCTTGCGTTCTTATGAGGACGTAAGACTACCTAAGTGGGGGTGTATGATGCAATGTGCCTGCATGTGTCTCACATTTCTTAGGAAGCTAAGTTGTGATGTGCTTGTAAGGGGTGAGCACTCCCTAAATGACATGATTCATTTTAGTGTTTCTCTCTAAAAGCAAAGCCATAAGGTTATACTAAACTATCAATTCATAGTTGTGGGTCCGTTGAACTTGTAGTTATGGACCAAAGTAGATAATCTCATGTCACATGGAGTGGATTTTGTCTTATTATAAGCAAACGGATTAATCGTCCCGTATCAAAATAAATTGAAGTATCAATCATTTTGTTTTTATGGAAAACTCACTATGTATGCATAAGGATTGCAAAAATTCAATATCCCCATTGAGTTCGTGAATTTCACAATATATATTTTTGGTTTTAACTTCACATCGATATAATCACATTGCACCTAAATAGTGTCATTACACAAATGCATCATATTAACACAAGTTTTAATGGAAAAATATATATTAACTAAAGTGTGTAAAACTCATGCATATGTAAGGTGATTTTTGAAGTTTTAATCACTAGTTTCCCACCCAATTTTATTCTCCCTTTACATATCTCTTGATTCCTACACCAATTATGTTATCAAGGTAGATATTATCATTATATACCTTATGTTTAGACATATGGATCGACCTTGTACTTGGTCCACTCAACTACTCAAGCGTAGTCAGCAGCCCAAGCCATAAGACGAGGCATCCCAAATAACCCATGTGCTCATAACTCACTAGCAAGAAAGAGACCGATCTGAGGAAACCATACTACCTATAGGTCGAGTACAAATTTGAGATAGGGTTGGCCACCAACTCGAGCTAAGTTTGACCTCAAAACATAAAATGTGGTACTTTCACCATTTGTATCCCTCCTAAACCTATGTATGTATACACACTATGTAATTGACACATGTACGTATAATGTTCTATAAATAGATGGACCTCTCAAGGAATTTACACATTCAACCAGTTGCTCTAAATTCTCTCTAAGTTCTCTCTTTAGAAAGTGGATCATCTCAAACATTTTGGCACCCACTGTGGGGCTTATATTCTGAGATCGAGCTTAGCTTTCTAACCTTACATTTTTTGGGATTCACTATGAGCTTTAAGAAAATCTTGGGAAATCAAACGTGTTCCCTTCATAAGCTACCCCTAAAACTTACCGCCTGGTCCATATCACCATAGTAGGAACCTATGCTGAAGAACGATTGAGACTATCTAATGATGAAGCAATGGTGACATAAGAAAACACCTTGCCAACCCATAATGAGACCAAAATAGAGGCTAACCTTCACCAAAAGTTAGCTCACCAACTTCTCGAGTTAATAAAAGAGCTTGAGGAGACTAGAAGAGGAAAATATTTGTTGCGTTCCCAATCAGAAGGAGAAGCCTTTGAAGACTGAGTCGCCAACCTGATCGATAGAAATAGACCAAATCGCGTCTAGCCCGAACGTAACCAGGTTGAATAGGAAATTGAAGGGAACCCTTTTCTAGCTCGATAGGACTTAGCGATGAACAATGTTTCATGAAAGAAAATTTTAGGAGGCACAATTTTGAGCACTGGAAGAGGACAACAAAAAATAGGATCAGAACTTGAGGGTGGCCAATGAGAGACATGAGAAATTATGTGTTTCTCCATTTTTTAGTGAAATAGAGAATGATAAACCACTAACCAAGTTCAATTCTCTTAAATGCCTCGATTATTTTGGAATCAAGGACCTTGTAACATATGTATAGCAATTCAAGAATGTCATGGCCCTTATGAGCCTCAGTCAAGGAAAGAGAGATTATATGAAGTGTAAATTTTTTATTGCCACCCTTTATGAGGGTGTATAGAAGTGGTTCAACAACTTGGCACTTTGCTCCATAACCTTATTCTCATAGTTTGCCAAGCTATTCATCACAAATTATGCTTGTAACAAGCCCTTGAGAAATGAATCACATCACCTCTTTTCAATTATTCAAGAGAGGTGTGAATTCATTGAGAAATATATGAAAAGCTTTAGGGAGGAAAAGTTGGAAATCTCTAACTTCCCTAACTCTATTACTATAGAGGACTTCAGGCGTGGTCTCTTAAATAATTATGACTTGTTTATGGAATTAACCAAAATGGTTCCTCATACTTTGTAGGAAGTGTACGGGGAGGTAAGAAACTTTGTCAACCTTGAGAGAGAGTTAGGCCTGGTTAAAGGCCATAGAACTAGCAATGAGGTGATACCAAAAAAAGAACAAAGAAGGATAGGCCAAAATAGGGAAAATCAGAGCAACGAGAGCAACAAAAGTAAACGTTTTGCACCAAAACAACAGAGGAGGTGGACAATGGTCGAGGAATAGGAGACCTTGGTAGAGGCCAATCTCTTCTTTTAGAGGGCCTCCTTTGAGAATGGACCTAGCTTGAGCTTTATTAAAAGTGAAGGATAAGGCAAATGTTAGATGGCCTCCAAAGATAAAATCCCTACTCAAGGACACCTCTAAATATTGTGCCTTCCACAAAGATGTGGGTCATGAAACAAGAGAGTGTAGACACCTCAAGAAGGAGATAGAAGAGTTGTTAGCCATGGGATATCTAGAGTATCTTGTAAAGGAAACGATAAAGGTGGAAACCGTTAAAACAAGTGAGAAATGCCAAAGCTAGCAAACCATCGAGCAATGGAAGAGAGCACCATAATGAGCACAACATCAGGACTATACATACCATACATGGAGGGCTTGGAATCAATAAGATCTCAAATAACTCACTCAAAAGGTTTTCTAGAAAGCTACGTAATGCCCCTATGTGTACACCTTAAATAAAGTAAGGCCTGCTATAGAAATCATTTTCAATGAGAGGGACGAGACCTCATCCCATCACGAGGATCCCTTGGTGATAAATTGAGGATAAGGTCTTACAATGTCTTCCAAATAATGATTGAAACGTGGAACTCAATGGATATCCTTTTCCTGTCCACTACCAGAGCTTTAGAAGTGAAGGAGTTTGACGTTGTTAAGGAAGAACTTCCTCTGGTATGGTTTAATAGCAACACCACGTATGCAATAGGAATGATGGTGTTTCCTATCATGGTAAAAGGGATGATAGTGATGGCCAATTTCGGAGTCATCGATGTACCAACTCACTACAATTCCATCTTGGGCAGACAATGGATACACAAACTGAGGGCGGTTCCATCCACCATCCATCAAGTAATCAAATTCCCTACTAACAAGAGCCTAGATGAGAGAATGGGAGAGCAAGAGATGGAAAGGAGCTACTATAAAACCACCATGAAAGAGGTCACCCATAAGTAGCAATCATAGAGGGGTCTCCCTCAAAAGAGGCAGGGTGGAAAAAGTCTGGCGAGGTCCATCAACCTAAGTAAGATATAAGATCTACCAATAGGAGGTAAGGGTGAGAACCATCCCTTGAAATTGAGTGGGGATCTAATGGAAGAGGTAGAGGAGCAACTCTTGCATTTCCTCAAGAAAAAGTCAGACATCTTTGCATGGAATTTAGAATATATGCCTAGGATTGACCCAAAAGTCATAACGAACAAACTAAATGTCAATCCGAAGGCTAGACCTACTCAAAAAAGGAAAAGGAAATTCTTGAGGGAAAAGAATGAGGTGATTAAGCATCAAGTCACCTTTCTTAGGGAAGCTAGGGTTTTAAGGGAGGTCAACTATCCTGCATGGTTGTCAAATGTGGTTTTGGTAAAAAAGGCATACATGTCACCTCGTATGTGTAGCCTTTACAAATCTAAACGAGACATGTCCCAAAGATTGCTTCCCCCTCCCAAGTATTGATCAACTGGTAAATGCTTTTACTGGTTTTGGGTTAATGAGTTTCTTAGATGCATATTCTGGGTACCACCATATCAATGTACACCGCATAGACGAAGAAAAAACATCTTTCATCACAAAAGAAGAGACCTTATATTATACAAGGATGTCGCTCAGATTAAAAAAGTGGGCATCAGATATCAACGTCTTGTTAACAAAATGTTTATAGATCAACTGGGGAAGAACTTGGAGGCTTATATGGATGATATGGTAGTAAAATCAACTTAACCTCTGAACCATGTTATGTTAAAGACCTACATAAGCTATTTTTAGTAATACCAACGCATGGTATGAGACTTAACCCCAAGAAGTGTATCTTTGGTGTTGTTGTAGAAAAATTATTACGATATCTTGTATCAGTTTGAGGGATTGAGGCCAAGCCAGACAAGATACAAGATTTGGTGAACATGAAGCCATCTACCAACCTGAAGGGAATCCAATAACTGAATGGAAGAATAGTGGCACTGGAAATATTCATCTCTAAAGGCACGAATAAGTGTTTTCCATTCTTTAAGATGCTAAGAAAAAAAAAACTTAGCCTGTTGGGGCGAGGACTGCAACAAACCTTTCAAGAAAATCAAAAAATACTTAAGCAACCCCTATCCTAGTTAGCGCTCTCCTAGGACAAACACTTTATTTATACTTGGGAGTGGCCCCCCAAACTTGCAGTGCATTAATTCTAGCCGAAAGAGACAAGGTTTAGCACCTTATCTACTGCGTTAGGCAAATCTAAATAGATGCTCAAATTAGATACCCAACCCTTGATAAGTTTTCCTTTGCCCTCAAAGTTAGTGCACGAAAGCTCACACACTACTTTGGCTCACACACAATGGTAGTACTTACCTTATTACCATTGAAATGTATACTAACAAGACCATAAGTAGTAGGAAGGTTGGCACAAATCGCCATAGAATTGGAAGAATATGACATTAAATACATAGCTAGAACAGCTATCAAGGGACAAGCGGTGGTCAAAATTTTGGTCAAATTCAGTGAGACGCCAAAGGTCATCAATGATGAAGGGTAGAAGAAAGTGTGTGAGGTAAGCCAAAAATAGAGGCCAACCTAGAAAGTATTCATTGATGGAAAACACAAATTCAATAGTGTTGGACTAAGGTTGGTCATAGTTGATCAAGACAACAACTATTTTGGGGCCATGACTTTAAAGAAACTAAGGGTGGATAAAATCATCTTAAATAGTGATTATAGACGAGTGGTTAACCAGTTCTTAAGGACATTTGAAGCTAGGGACAGAAAGATGAAGGGGTATCTGGAGAGGTTGAAGCAAGAGTGCTAAAAATTCTCCAAGATTGAGATCAAGGAAATAACTCAAAATGGGAATAGCCACACTGATGATTTGGCCACTTTGGCATCAGTACAATATTCTAAGCACAACCAAGTAATGTCAATAACAATCCTGGAAAAAGTAACTTTGGAAGAAGCCAAAAGAATAGTCGAGTGTGTGGATGCTCCTAGCAACCCATGGTTCACTTTGATCTATAACATACTAAAAAAGGAATACCTATCCAAGGATCGTAAGCTTGCATGAGAAATCAAGGCTAAGGTAGGTCGATACATGTTCGAAGTAGGTAGACTATATAGAAAAACCACACTCGGGCCTGAGCTCTTGTGCATAGCCAAGAAGGGAGCTGAAAGATTGATGTTTGAAGCACATGAGGGAGAGTGCAATGCTCATTTGGGAGGAAGGAGGTATTCACAACAAATTTTGAGGTAGGGCTATTATTGGCCCACCATGTTGGAAAATTATACAAGATACACTTAGGAATGTTATAAGTGCCATAAGTTTTCCCTATTTTCACACTCATCACTAACTATCATGATAGAGGTGGTGAGTCCTTTGCTCTTCTACAAGTGAGGACTTGATATAGTAGGAGCCATACCCCTAGTTAAGGGTTAAAAAAGGTTTCTACTTGTGGCCATTGATTACTTTTCACAATTGATTGGGCCAGAACCCTTGAGAAGAATACGAGAGAAGGAGGTGATTCGATTTATATGGAAGTCCAAAATTTTTCATTTCAGCATACCCAAGGATCTCATCACAGATAATAGAAGGTAATTTCTAGATCGTAACATTAAAGCGTTTGCCATAAAGTACAACATTAAGATGTGCCACTCAATGACACACTATCCCTAAGCCAATGGTCAAGTATAATCTTCCAATAAGTTAATTATAAACCTACTAAAGAAAAGGTTGGAAAGTGCAAAGGGAAGATGGGTGGAAGAGTTGCATGGTACATTTTGGGCTGTCAGAGCTAGCCCTTAAGAAAGTACTAACGAGACCCCACTTTTCCCTGGTATATGGGACTAAAGTAGTAATACCAACTAAAGTTATAATACCCACTACTAGGTTGGTCCGTACAGGGGAACAGAGCAAAGCAAGGTGAGTAGAAAAATCGAACCGACTCTCGCTGAAGAGAAAATGGATGAAGCTTTAAGAAGGACGATCGAGCAGAAAAGAAAATATCAGATTATTACGACAAGGTTGTGCACTTCAAAGCATTTTTCATTGGTGATTAGGTCCTCAGAAGGGTCATCCCTAATAAGAAGGAATGAATGGTTGATAAAAAGGGTGCTAATTAAGAAGGACCTTACCAAATAACTAAAACAACACTAGGAGGGGCCTACTTGTTAAGAAACATCAAAGGAGCTAAGGATGGCGCCAGCTAGAATGCCATATACATAAATAAATATTACTTTTGATGTAAATCAATTTAATACTCTCATGTACCATTATTGTATGCATACTTAGAAAGAAGTTTCCTTAAAAAAATGGTTCTCTCCCAGAAGCTAGCCTCCTACTATTACATGTCATAGGTTGATCACTTCGGTTAAGAGCCAAGTAGACCTCCCCTGACACTTGAAAAATGTCACGAGTTGTTCACCTCAATCAGGAACCAGGTTGTCGCTCTCACATTGAAGGAAGAGCTAAGCACCATATTCAGGAACCAGGTATAACTTTCTCTTCCACTATTACAGGTCAAGGGTAGATCACCTCGGTTAAGAACTAGGTAGACCGCCTTGATATTTGTAAAAAATTGATTTTTATTTTTTTGTTTCAAAAACTAGTTTCTAATAACATAATATTCATGGGAATGATCTTTTCTTATTATTATATTACTTGTTACGATACGTATACTTGCATATTAATTGAACACAATTCATGTCTGATCACAAGGGAAAGTATTTTTAGATTTTCTTTAATAAAACAAAAGTAAACAAAAATTGAACACAAACTGAAAGTTAAAAGGAGACAAAGAAAACTAAGAAACTAGAAAAAAAGTAAACAATAGAGAACATAAAAGGCATTCATAAAGCACGTATATAAAGCTATATAGAGAGAAAAAATGAATAAATCTCAACTCAACTAGATCAATGTAAATATTAATCAGATTACATCCCTCTATTTTGAAAAGAACTTATAATGGGAAACAGACTCAACACGTAGATTTGGTTCAAATGAGCATGTGCTATATGAGGCACTTAATAACTTTTTCAATTTGAAATTCTAGAAAAACCTGTCAAATATGGTTCATACATACAACCAATAGGGCTTTTATAGAGATTTTCCTTTTAGTACTGTGTTGACGGTGCATAATAGACCCAGAATTAACATGTTAAGGAGAACCACAATAGCTACATCTTGAGAACATGTACTAAAGTAAGATAAAGGTCTCCTACAACTACTTCTATCATATCTCAGACACAGTTTGGAAATAAGGCTAATAGTACCACAAAGATTGCATGAATGAATAGAGTGAGAGAATTAAAGTCTCTAACTCCTATGAATAGTATGAAGAGGCATGGAAATGAAATAAGTGCTCATAATAACTCTTACATGGGGATGAGTAGTTAATTTCTCACAAGGAGTTCTCACATGCCCATTTTTACCATAATGGTGGAAAATAGTATAAAATCGAGTAGGCATGGGTAGGAATCCGTCAATAGCATGGTGAGATGTAGTAGCAAGAGGTGGTATGTGCACATTGTTAGAAATGTAAGGTTGAGACAGAGTAACTAACTTACCTTTTTAGGACTGTGATAATCATCTTTGTATGAGGATCTATAATTGCTTATTTTATGAACTTAGGGGTAGCACTAGAGAGATTAGAGACATCTTCCTCAAAACCCATACCTTGATAATAGCTAGACACTTTGTTGATACTGATAAATTCATCTAACTTCTAAATTCCTGACATTAACTTCTTCATTGTGATTTTGGACAGGGATATCTCTTTATTAAGCTTTAACAACTTCTCATGAAGGGCTCTAATCAGGTCTTTATTTTACTAAGGAAGCCTTTGAGAATCTTGAAAAATATTCAAGATTATTTACCTTATCTCAAAGCATCTCAAACACCAATTCTTTTCAGAAAGCATATGCAAAATACTCTCTATCACTTTCTAACATAATCAGCTTCTTATGGAGAATAGTAATTTATTTTGATTCATCATTGGTCAGTTTAGAATTGATAAACTTTGGAGTCACATGGCTTTACTTGAGTTTCCTTAACTACTCTTCCTGGTGCATCATTTTTGGGTGATTCACATTACATTCCAATTAAAGATCAAAGTATCTCTATAAAATTTTCCATTACTTTTTAGTGATATCATTCTAATCACTACTTATAGATGACTTCTTTTCCTCAAGAACATCTTTTAGCGTGCTTAACTCTTTTCTTTTTCCATAATAGTTTCTAAAGCCTTTTCCTTCTTTTTTAATCCTTAATATGCTCCCTTAAGAGCTTAGTATAGGAGTCAAATACCTTATCTTGATCATCTTCTTCATCTTTGGTAACCTTTGGACTTTTGAGGTTATAGTGGGAGGATGTTCAATAGACTTAGATGCCATAAAGGCAATAAAATTACACTTATTTTCTTCATCACTGCAACTACTATCCAAAATAGTAACCTTAACCTTTATTTCTCTTTTTCTAGGAAAACTCTTCTTTGAAAAATAGTTGGTGGCAATATGTCCAAGCTTCGCACACTCGAAGCACTGAATATAATTAACTTGGCTTTTGTTCTACTATCTCTCTAGTTCTTCATCAAATGGATCTTCTTCTTTTTTTCTCTAACCTAAAGTCTTTTTAGCTCAAGTTATCCCTTCTAAAACCACTAGATGGATTCTTCTTACTATAGAAGAATCTTGCAAATCTCTTCGTAAGGAAAGACATCACTTCTCTATCTAGGATAGAGCTCTTATCACTGGCCATAACCTTACCTATGTCAATATTGCTACTACTTCCCTTAATAGTTTTAAGAACAATGATTTTCTTCTTTTCATAAACAATCAGGCCTTTCCTAAGTAAGAAGTGGTGAATCTCATAAGCTTGGAGATCATCAATGGGCTCATTTAAAGTGAACTCTCGAATTTTTGAAGGTTTCAAGAGTATCAAATTTATCTTCGAAGTGATGAGAGAAACTAGTAAGGATCTTTTCAAAATATTTTTGGTCAATAGCTCTACCCATATTATGTAAAGATTTAACAAGATTAGAGAAGCACACATAATACATTTCAAAAGTTTAATCTTTTTCCATCTAGCAAAGCTCAAGATCTCTATTTAGCAAGATGATTTTGGATCTTTACACGATAGAGATACACTTATACGTATCTTAATAATATCTCATACTTCTTTAGAGCTTTAAAAACTTTGGATTTTTCTATATTTGTTAAGAGTGATGGATTTAATTATAGCATATAGCTCTTTTATGGTCCCTTCAGACTCTTTACTTTCCTCTTTCATCCATTCAATCATTGGCTTTGGAATGATGGCATTTTTGGTAAGGTATTAGGTTGGATACATCTAGTTATTCTCAATAAGGAACCAAAAGACTTCAAACAGGAATAATTCATCCTATTTAATAGAATACGTATCCTTGCATTACCTTCTTCTCCATAGTCCATTAGAAGAAAAGTGAGTGTGTGAAAGTGAGAGTTCAAAAGAATCAACATTAGGGTGGTTAAGCCCAATAGAGTGACTAGCTCTAATACCAATTAAGAAAGTGCAATAGCTGGTAAGAATTGAGGGTAAGGATATATAGACTTCTTGATACTTGTTCTTAAACTCATTGGTAGTGGAAATGAAAATACAGAAAGAAATAAACAAGCACATAGAAGGCAGAAATAATCTTATACCTAGCAATTTATTCTATAACAAGCATGCAAATAATAGATAGATAGCAAGTTAGACAAAAAAATATGGAAAGAGATTAAAGCATGAATAAATACAAAGAAAAGCATGCGAAAGGTAAGAAAAAAGGTTTTCCAATCACAATTAGATCCTCTTATACACAAGCATATTCACATCAAACTCTAATTGTACTAACACTATATCAAAGCATACATAAACATAGTATAATAAGGTAAGCCCACATAGACACCCTATCTATGTGATAACATTCTCAATTACTTATGGAAACCACTCAACAGTAGACAATTCACTAAAGTAAATAAATAATATCCAACTTGATAAATGTGTAAACATAAATATCTTAGCGAGTCTGGACGCTTGCCCTAACTATATCCATGCTACCCTCGCTTGCTTTCTACATAACAACTTTGATTCAATTGAATTATGAATGGCCATCATTAGTCAATATAGTGTAATCCTTAAGGTATGGAAAATCCATGCATATGAACCTAACATGTAATCCAAGTCATGGGTGTTAATCCAATTTTAATTAATCTAAAACCAAAAATATTTTGTGCCAACACAATCAAGAACCCTTAAAGGATTAGTCACCCATATTAAGAAAACAATTTTGCACTTGAAAAATCAAGTTTCAAAAACAATAGATTTTCTCTATGTTTTCTAATTAACAAAAACATTTACAAATGGGGGTATTTGTGGAAAATTTGTTTCCGTTGAGCTCTTTGTTGGCAACATCAACTACCTCGTTGATGAGGGTAATAACTATCCCTAGCAAGGGTAATAGTCATTACAATACTCACCAACCTTATTAGTAAGGCTAAGTAATTTTCCACAAATATCTGACTTGCATAAGTTATTACTTCACAACTTTAACTTAAGTCTAATTTTATTTATTTATTATTGAATGTAGAATTCATTATTATTATTTAAATTTTATTGTAGATTTGAAGATAATAAAGATCCAAAATTTTATAAGCATAACATCTAAGGACTCTTATAATTTAAATGAAGATTTTTTAAATCAAATTTTAAGATTTATATATATATATATATATATATATATTAATTAGATTAATGAATTATACTCTTATATATATATATAAGAAAAAAAAGAAACAAACAAAGAGGAATGAACAAAAAGTAGAGCGAATAGAGACCGGAAAGAAAAAGAAAAAAAAGATTGAAGTCTAACATATTAATGAGAAAGTATATTCTTTTTGTGTTTCAATTTTCTTTATATTTCTCTCAAAAAATTATGGTGAATTTGCTTACATTAGATACAATTTTAGCATAAACTAATATTTCTTTATTCTAGGAAGAAGATGTAATTTAATTATGAATTATGCTTGATTTTCTATGTTAATTTGAATTATTTCTATTCATGTTTGTTTGATTTATTTCGAGTTTATTACTTCTAATTAACTAGCCACTAATTAGATTATTTTAGTCTTGTGATTTACTTTTAAAAGAGGGAATTATAAGATAGATCTAGAATATTTTGGCATAGGTAAATATAGAGATCGAAATACTTATATGAAATTATGTAGTATTAAATTCATTGGTCTTAATGCTTTCTTGCTTTATTAAATTTCATACTCTTGTGTAAATTGATGAACAAGAATGTTTCCAATTGACTATCGAAATAAGCTTTTAGATATTTTTTGGAGATTTTTAACAAATAGAAAGAATTAAATTCAATTAGCTAGATGAGTATATTTAGGGATTAGGTGAATTCGATTTCCTAAAAGTTTTCTTCCCATTAATTTGATATTTGAACAATATCTTTCTTTTCTTTTACATATTTTATTTAAATTAATTTTATTTTAAATTTTAATTAAAACAACCTTAGTGAATTTTCTAGATAAAATTGAGATTAATATAATTTTAGTAATTTGCAAAAGTAAGTTATCAATCCCTGAGAACGATACTGTTCTTATCACTTTATTATAAAACTACGATACTTTGCATTTGTAGTTTTGCAACGACCAAGTTTTTGGCGTCGTTGTTAGGGATTGATTTTTTCTTATTTTTTCCAATATTGATACAAAGTAATCTTAGTTTTAATTTATAATTATAATTTATTTTTTTTTTAATTTTTTTATATTTTTAATTTTTTCTAGGTGTGTTTAGACGTTGGATGTGCCATGCTAGAACTCGAAACATTATTCCTTTTGATCTAGATATTAAAAGAACATTTAGATCACGAATAAAGAAAAATGTACTAGTCATGGTTGAAGGAGAACAAAATGCACATCCACACACTTTAAAGGATTATGTAAGGCCAATTGTGAATGACAATTACTCAGGTGTAAGATGTCATACCATTAGTGTGAAACTTTTTTTAGCTCAAACCGACATTGATCAATATGGTGCAGCAAGCCCAATTTAGTGGATTCCCATTTGATAATCTCAATATTCATTCGGCGACATTTTTGGAGATTTGTGACACTATAAAGATTAATGGTGTTACTGAAGACACCATTAGACTAAGATTGTTTCCTTTTTCATTGAGGGATAAGGCCAGAGGTTGGTTAAAATCTCTACAATAAGGAAGCGTCACTAGTTGGCAGGACATGGTAGAAAAGTTTCTTGCTAAATTCTTTCCACTTGTAAAAACAAACCCAACTCCGGAGTGAGATTGGTCAATTCAGGCAAAATGGTTTTAAGACACTCTATAAAGCATGGAAAGACAAAGATTTGATTCAGCATTGCCCTCAACATGGATTTCCATATTGGTAGTAAGTTCAGATGTTCTATAAAGGGTTAAATGGGAAAACTAGCACCATAGTTGATGCTGCTTCTGGTGGAACTTTGATGTAAAAAAAACCGAAGGTGCTACTTCTCTTTTGGATGAAATGGCCTCAAACAACTATCAATGGCCAACTGAAAGATCTATGGCTAAGAAAGTTGTTGGGATTCATGATTTGTAGCTGCTTGTTGCTCTTTCAACTTAAGTTTCTTTTCTATCTGATCAAATTTCTGCCTTGACAACCCAAAGAATACCACAAAGTGTAGAATATGTTGCAAACCCAAGTATGATAGTTAATATAAATGAAGCAAGTCAAGAATAGGTTCAATACATCAACAATCAGAACTACAATTATCATGGAAATCCTATGCCAAATTACTACCATCCAGGGCATCAAAATCATGCAAATTTTTCTGATGGAAACACAAAGAATGTGCTACAACCTTCTCCAGGGTTTGATAGTCAAAAAACCGAGAAGAATATTTCACTTGAGGATTCCATTGTTTCCTTTGTTGAGGAGACCATAGCAAGGTTTGAAAATAATGATTTACAGACATTGAAACTGATTGAAGCAATATGGGAGCAACTATGAAAAATATTGAAGTACAAATTGGGAAGCTAGCCACAACCATCAATGCCCAACAAAGAGGAACTTTTCCTAGTAATACAAAAGTGAACCCAAAGGAACAATGCAAGGCCATTACACTTAGGAGTGGAAAAGAAATTGAGAAGTCACCATCAAAGGAAACCGAGTCCACCCTTACCACTCCAAACAATAGCCAAAGCAATAATAAAGTTGAAGAATAGGAGATTATTGATGATACACTAAAAAAGACTAACATGCCTCAATCAATTTGATTTCCTGAAAATCCTTCTATTCTCCCTATTCCACTTTCTTATCCTCAATGCTTTCAAAAAACAAAAATTAGATAAGAAATTTTCTAAGTTTTTGGATATTTTAAAGAAAATTCACATAAATATTCCTTTTGTAGATGCCTTGGAATAGATGCCAAATTATGCCAAATTCTTGAAGGATATCTTTCCAAGAAGAGAAGGTTGGAGGATTTCAAAATAGTGAAGGTTTTTGAATAATATAGTCCCATTCTTCAAAAGAAATTACCCCAAAAATTAAAAGAACCATAGAGTTTCACTTTGCCTTGCACTATTGGAAATTCATTTTTTGATAAAGTTTTATGTGATCTTGGTGCTAGCATTAATCTTATGCCACTTTTTGTTTATAGGAAATTGGGACTTGGAGATATGAAACAAACATCGATTTCATTGCAACTAGCAGACCGATCCATCAAGTATCCATAGGGAATCATAGAAGATGTATTGGTAAAGGTAAATAAATTTATTTTTCTTGCTGATTTTGTGGTGTTAGATATGGATGAAGACCAAGATATCCCATTAATTCTTAGCCGATAATTCTTGGCTATAGGAAGGGCTTTAATGGATTTTCAAAAGGGTGAGTTAACATTTAGAGTGAACAAGGAAGAGATTATGTTCATTAACTATGAAGCCATGAGATTTCCAAAAGATAAAACATTTTCTTTCGGGTAGATGTCATTGAGCAATGTGCAATAAAATCCTTTCAAGAAGATATGCTAGTCGATCACCTAGAATGATGTATCATCACTTCATCTCATGCTTATGATTTCAATAATTTTTTGTTTTTGAATTTGATTTACATTTTGTTAGTGAAGAATTTCTCCACTATGTATCTGCCTTGGAATTATTACAATAGGTTGCATCATTTAGAAAAAAAAAGTGAAAATGCTAGAGCCAATGGTAGTAAAGAAGAATTCTATAATCTTTATAGAAAAAATGCAACAAACTATAACACCAGAGTTGAAGCAATTTCTTGAGCATCTTTGCTATGCATTCTTAGGTGATAGTTACACCTTTTTAGCGATTGTTGCAGCATCACTTACACCCGAAAAGAGGAAAATTTAGTGTGTGTGTTAAGGTAGCATAGAACAACTTTGGGATGGACTATCTCTAACATAAAAGGTATCAGTCTTTCCATTTTTATGCATAAGATTCTAATGGAGGAACTTTACAAACCATCAATTGAGCCTTAAAGAAGATTAAATCCAACAATGAAGGAAGTTATAAGAGTTGAAATTTTGAAGCTCTATAATGCTAGAATTATTTATGCTATTTTAGACAGCTCATAGGTAAGTCTAGTGCATTTTGTACCAAAAAAAGGGTGGAATGACGATGGTGAAAAATGAAAATAATGAGCTTATTCCTACAAGAACCGTCACGGGTTGGCGTGTATGTATAGATTATCGCAAGTTTAAGCAAGCAACAAGAAAGGATCATTTTCCACTTCCATTCATCGATCAAATGTTGGATTGATTGGCCAAATATCCCTATTATTTCTTCTTAGATGGTTAGTTAGGGTATAACCAGATTGTCATAGCCTCTAAAGATCAGGAGAAAACTACATTCACATACCCCTATGGAACAATTGCTTTTAGAAGGATGCCATTTGGATTGTGCAATACCCCAGCAACATTTCAACGTTACATTATGGCTATCTTTTCTGATATGGTAGAAGATATAATGGAAATTTTCATGCATGACTTTTTGGTTGAAAAAGCATTTTATCTCCTTGTTGAGTTGGATCATAAAGCTTATTGGGCTATAAAGAAGTTTAATTTAGGTTTGAAGCTAGTAGGAGAAAAATGAATTTTTCAATTGAATGAGATGGATGAGTTTTAGAATGATACTTATGAAAATGCAAAGATCTACAAAGAACAGACAAAGAAATGGCATGACAAACAAATTCTTAGGCGTGAGTTTGCTCCAGGACAATAGGTTTTGCTATTCAATCACAACTAAAACTCTTCCCAAGTAAGTTAAGATCAAGATGGACAGGTCCTTATACAATTGACAAAGTTTCCACTTTTGGAGCAATAGACTTGAAGGACAAGGCATGAAATATATTCAAAGTTAACGGTTAGAAATTGAAACACTTTTATGGAGAACGAGTGGAGAGGAGTTGTGTATTTATTCTTCTTCGAAATCCTAATTAAGAAAGATTGAAAAGTCTGTCTACAAACTATAAAACAAGTGCTTATGGGAGGCAGGCCATAAAACTTTCTTTTATTATTTATTTTATTTTTTATTAATATTTGAATAATTTGGATTTTGATGCTGGTTTATTTTGCAAGAATAAAGAGCTGAAAATTACTAACTAATGTGGATCCACCATAAAACGAGGGAATTTCCTTTCATTTCTTCAATCTATCTGACTTTTGAATTACATTGAGAAAATTATTTAGTTTAAGTTTGGGGGTGTCAACTCCTATAGTCTTGAGTTGTTTAATTATCTTAACAAGCGTGTATTTGAGTATGATTGAATTCGCTATGACTCTATAATTTGTGATTGAGGATGGTTTTGAGAAAAAAATTTAAATTTTTTTATTATGTTAGTCAGAGTTTTGTGGGTACTTTGATTTAAATCTTTGTCCTTGAAAATAATTGAGCACATAGTAAATTTTTCCCTACTTTATTTTGCCTATAAAAAGAAGGAGTTGAATTAACTAGGTTAGGAAAGTTCAATCTTGCTTTTCTCTAGAATCTATTGATGGATCCTTGAAGCAAAATCCTAGTTGATACCAAATATTAGAGAAATGATCTAGGCAATTTTTTTGTTACAACCAAAAAACCTTCCCATTCGTCCTAACTATCATGCCATCATTGCATGGTGTATTCCCATAGTCAACCCCCTTTATCCTTATTTTACATAAACATTTATTTGTTCTTTTAACTACATAAACTATTTTCATTCTAAGTCTTGAAAACCATGAATTTGCCATAAATTTTGAGAAAATACATTGGTAGAAATTTGCATTTAAAGAGAAAGTTAGTTAAAATTAAATAACTCACATTATGTATGCTCTATTTGATCAAAGAGTGGAAAAAAAGAAAAAAAAGTGAAAGGAAAGAATTGAAAAATGGTTAATGTGGTAGAATTAGTAAAGACTATAAGTGTCAAGGAAACCACATGGAAAAAAAGAAAGAAATAAAAGAAGAAGAAGAGAATAAAACACATATTGAGTATAGCAACAATAGTGTCATCAATATGAGCATATTGTCATAAAAGAGCTATGGTGTAAATCCTGTGGATATTCTTTTTATTATTTATTTCTACCAAGTATTTTCCAAGTTTGCTTTGATTTTCCATATCTATTTTTTTCTTAGCCCTCACTCTATGGCCTGTCATTACAACCTTGATTAAAGATCTTTTGTCTCTGATTTTGGTATTTGATTACATTAATGGAGAAGATTTTTGAAAATTGAACTTATGGAGTTAAGTTTTGAAAGAATTCTTCTGATTTCGGTTGTTCTATTTTTATCTGAATTTTCTAGTGGTTTGGAGTTAAATTGACTATTTCACACACACTCTCAAGGATTTAGCTTTAGGTTAAAGTAAATGCTTAACTCTTTCTTGACAAATTACTGAATTTTTGATTGATTTTCTTGCTATCTTCGATGTAAAAAGAGTAAGTTATTAGTGAATAAATCTAAATTCAGATTATAGTTTAGTGAATGATGGTAGTTCTCTATGGGGTCTTGTTAACACTATATATAATATCCTTTTCTTATATTTTCTTCTTGTTTGAGGACTGCTTAAGATGAAACTCCTTAAGATGCTTGTTTGGGTCTTCTCTTGCCAAACATCTAAAAATAGGTAGTAAGTGAACCATACTAGATTTTAGTTCAACTGCTACATCCAATGCATGGTACTGAATGCTTAATAATTTTTGTTCTAAATAAAGAGACACCATGTCTTTAAGTATTTGATTGTTCAACTCCATCTCTTCTTTTTCAAATTTTAAAGTAATTAATGAAGATGACTCAATTAGTTTTCTCAATTTCAAATAATAATTGTGTCCTTTTTATGTAGCATTCAATTAATTATTGATAATTAAGAATAAAAAATTAAGAAAATAATAAATAACAATAATACAAATAAAAACAATGAAAAAAATGATAAATAAATAGAAAATAAAACTAAACCTATAAAGAAAAAATTAAAAAATAAAAATAAAACAATATAATGAAAATAAAAACAAAGGAAGAAGAAAGAAATAAATTTTTTAAATAAAATCAAAAACAAAAATAATAAAGAGCGAGAAATTAATAAGAAAAATATCAAAACAATCCTAGCCAATACGGTGCCAAAATTTTGATGGTGTCTAAAATAGACAATCAAATATTTAGCCTTACTTTTTTACTTTTTAAAAATTGTTTCATTATAAATATAATTTAAAGTAAGGGTTATTCGAATGGGATTGAGACAATTTAATTATTAATAACTAGTTTAAAATAAATCTTAAAATATCACAAATAGAATAAATGGATGGTTTTTTAAATGTCTTTGTAGAAAAATATCACACAAGAATAAGAAAATAGCAAAAAATATAAATTTTTGATTTAATAAGAGAATCATGTGATTACGAAATTTTTGTTGCCCTTAAGTTACGATTAAATTTATTGTGTTATGACATGAATAAAGAAATTAATAATTGAAATTTATTCATATCATAACAGAATTCATATGTATTAAATCATAATTTAGGGCTTAGAATTATCTATAATCACTATGAACTATTTCGTTATACACTAAATTTAATGATGTGGACCCTTTAGGCGAACAACCTAAGAACTCATGAACTCAAAGGAATAGAAACAATTGATTTACTAAGAATGTGTTAAAGATTATCATATTAGAACCCTAAGAAAACAAAGTCCTTAAAACCCAAATCTTGAGATACCATATAGGATGATCACTCCCTTTGAAAAGTTGGATTCAAGTATTCAATCAAGAACACAAGAAGGCAAAGCAAGAAGCTTTCTGAAATTTTCTATTCATTAATGAATCTTCGTTCTTGCCTCCAAATTACATAGCTCTTCTTCTTCATAAGCAAGAAAGAAACCCTAAAAGAAAAAAACCCTAGATTGAATGGGCCTAAAAGAAAAAACCCAAAAAGACTTAAAATAAAAAACACATAATTCATTAAAATAAAAATTTCTAAACATAAAAGGCCCATAATTAAGTAAAACAAATATTGATTCTTAAATTAATCCTTGCATCCTCCTTTGTGTAGGACTTGAGAATATTTGTAGGATCTTGAGAATCTTTAGAATATTTATAAACATAAACTTGGTTGGCACATCAATCTCCATTATTTAACATATATACATAATTCATAATATAAAGAGAAAGAAGATGCAAGACTTTATTTATTTATGATGCAAAAGTGAAGCCAGTACACCAATCTCTAAACTTGTTTTTGATTATTTCTTTAAATGTTCTCTAATTTGCTACATAGAATTTTTTTTAATTGTTTTCTCGAATTTTTTTGAACTCCTCTAAGTAACTACAAATCCCAAACCTGCTATATCTTGAAATCAAGTTGCATCAAAGTAGATTTTTTGGCATTTTGAGGTGGAGGTTTCTATAAACCGGGGATAATATAAGATTCTCCATGCAATATTGTCTCCTTCTTATTTCTATTTCTATGGAAAATCTTATAGGATTTTTCTATTCTCTGAAATAATCTATGCATAAAAAAACTATGATTAGTAGTTTTATATTTGTACATTTTCTCATTTCTCAACCACCGTATCTACTCAATCATGATTATTGTAGTAAGAGTGAACTTTCTTTTATCTATCATCTTAATAATTCACTTTGAAAGTGGGTTGAAAATGAAATATAAATAAGATATAATGTCTAGCTTTTCATTGAAATTCTAAATAATATTTCAATTGCAACTAAACCACCAAGATCAAAAGAATTCACATCTTATGAAAAGATGTTTAATATCTTCCACTTCTTTTCTACAAAGTGGGAAATACATATCTTCAAAATTCATGAAAACACTAAGTTTCTTTTTGTTCTTAGGTATTTATTGGCTATTTTTCAAAGAAAGATTTTGTGTCTTTCATGAATTGGAGCTATCCAAATTTTTCTCCAAGGACTGAAATAAGGATTTTGGATATTGTGATGGATAGAAACTTCATGTGCATCCTTCACTAAATATTTTTGTTTGCCCATTCCATACCAAAATATTTGATCGGGTATCAAAGGATCAAGAGGTTTAAGTTAAAGAATATAAGATGTAATATCAAGTCCAAACAAGTTAACAAGTTTTTTATTATCCCAAAACCAATTGGTGTTCTCGTTACAAAGATCAAATACATAGTTTATCTATTATAGGTTTGTGTGTAAACTTCTACTTTCTATCAATCTTTGAGGTAGTAGTTGTTGAGGTAGATCTGGTATCCAAGGATCATTCCAAAGGTTAAAATTTTCAATTTCCTATTTTCTAATAGTTGACCTTAATTAAAAGATCTTAAGTCCATAGTAATCCTTTACATATGCTTGTATCATTTCGTTTTTTGTTAACCATAAGGAAAGAATTGTGTTTTAAGTATTTCTAACTAAAAAATTTGACCTAGAGTTTGTCAGTTTGGAGCATCAAATCCCAAGCAACTTTAGAAAGCATGGCTTCGTTAAAGTCTTCAGTTTTCCAAAAGTCCAAACCCCGTATAATTTTGGCCTACAAACTGAATCCTAATTAATAGGAGTAAAGAAATGTTGAGAAAGTGAATTACCTAAGCCAGAACTTTTTCATCAGTGATTCTAAAGTGTCACAAGAGCTAGCTAGAAATTTAAATGTGCTTATAGAGTAAATGGGTATAGTTTGAAGCACAGATTTTATTAAATTTCTTCTACCTGCTTAAGATAATAATTTTGATTTCCATCTATCAAGACGGGTCTTGAGTTTTTGAAGAAGCTTATTGAAGTCTAATTTTGTGCTTCAACAAATGGGTGAGGAATGTCCCAAATATTTGATGATTGCTTCAGTTTTGTTAATATGGATGTCGGTAGAGATTTGATTGTGGTAATTAGAGGGAGTATTTTAATGAATCCAAAATGAAGTATATTCCATTGACTAAGCTGCTTAGAAATATGATCCAATTTTTAATTGAAATCAAAGCATGAAGAATTATGTTTCATATTTCATTGTTCTTGAATAAGCTTGAGATAGGAAAGATCTATAAACCGCATCTGTATGACTCTGAATGGCCTCAACTTGATCACAATTGCTTTTGGGAATTCTTGAACCCAATTTAGAGATGCAAGAACTCTATCTAACTTCTGATGAATTCTATCATTCTCAATTCTACTATTACACCATGCATACTTTGCACCAAAGTTTCCTAAATCATGGCCCTTATTTGTGTGATGAAGGAAGTGAGTGCATTTTTATCATGGCAAGAGAAAGAAAAACCATCCTATTTTTCTTCTCACGAAATTATTTCATTGAGGTCACCAATCAAATCCTATGGTTGAGTTATAGAGAGTAAGAAAATGGATATATTCTACCAAGTTTTGATTTTGTTAGAATGGTAAGAGGAAATATACACATAACACATAAGGATTCTTTCATTTGATTCAAAAGGATTAGCAGTTTCACAAATTAAAAAGTTGTCTCCAGCAATCAAAATCCTAATGTTTATTCTACCATTCCCAAACAAGCAGTACGCATCACCACGATTAACCATATGTAAAATAAAAGCATGTTTAAAACCCAAAAACTTTTGCAGCGAGAGAGAGGCATCTGCACTGAGCTTTGACTCCATCAGCCATACCACATCAGTCTTGTTCCTTTGAACTAAGTAGCATAGTGCTCTCTTGGCATTTAAGCAGAGTAAAGAATCAGAGTTTTAAATGGACCTTTTATTGTCAGCTTTACCCACCATAGCTTTCTTGGCATCTCTTACCAAAAGATTACTAGCCTTTCTCTTAGTAACAACATTGTTGACACCCTTCTTTGTAGCAACACTATTCCTAACCTTAGTAGTAGATTAACATTTCTTTGTACTTCCCTTAAATCACTAACATATGAGTTAGTATCATCAGGAAGGGTAGGCTTGTTTTGGTGTTGAGAACGAGAAAGGGGTACGAGTAAATTAGCTCGATGGAAAATCATATGGGAATGGAAGATGCTACCCAGGACCTTGATACCCATATCTTGGGTATCCATAAACACCCCACTATGCACCTCCTATGCAACAAGTATTGTAGTTGTCTCAGTAAGGAAGTTATCTTTAGCCATGTCAAAATTGATCTCTATGCCAAGTGTTTGCAGCAGAATTTTGGTTCATATCCATAGTAGTATCACTACCTTTGAGGTGCTAGTTATGGAAAAAGGTAGAAAATTTGATTAAATCATGTATTTGAAACATATGAATTAGTTCTTACACCTCAAAGTGAAATCTATTTGCTTTATCATAGAATTTTTCTTGCATATTAGTTGATGCTGAAAGAATTTTTTTTTTTTTGCTTTTCTGAAGGTGACTAGGGATCATTAGATGTGTACGAATAGAAGTTCTATTTTTTGAAGGACCTGTGTGGGTGGTAGGAAAATGAAGGCGTTTGAAAGAGGCTCCACAAAGTGGGAAACTAACTATCCATATTCCAAAAGTGAGACGTAAGAGACTGAACTTCGTAGTTGGCTTGAAGCAATTCTCCATAAATAGGCAGAAGATTAGACTCTATCCATATTCCAAATTGTTCTCTTTCTTCAGTGGATAAGAATGTGAAGGAGAACACATTGTTTCTATAACCCTTGGTAATCACCGAGAGCTCCCTTTGAATGTCCCAAGCTTTATGGATTGCTTGAACTACCTAATGCTTCTTGACTGGTTTGCTTGTTAGGACTTTGTCTATCAGCATGAAAGAAGAAGCAAGAGATGCTTCTTCAAGATCTTCATCAAGTTCATTTTACAAGTAAATTGCAAGTTAGGTGTTTGGTATGTTCATCTAAGCCCCCAATCTCCTTATCAGAGATGAATTCTGCTCTAGGTGCCATGAGAGAAAAGGTTGAGAGTTGAGTTGACAAAAGGGAATAGGATTTTTTGAGTGGATTTAGGGTGATGAAAAGTACTGAAATAATAAATGGAGTTACTACTATTTAAGCTCTTCACTTTAGACTTGGAATTCTAAATTTTCTTGGAGATATGAAAGGTTTTCTATTGATTAGTCTCGTTTCATCTTCCTATAGTATAATGATGTTGGTTAGATGGAATGAAAAAAAATGAAGTGGTTATGGAGTGAGCTGGGAGTTATCAAGGAAAAATTTACAGAATAGGGGATATTTAGATGTCAAAGAGAAATGTTGAAGGTAGAAAGTTTATTCTGTGCAAACCAACATACGTAAAAGTAATTAATAAGATGGAAACTATGATTAATGATTAATGTTTAGAAGAGGTGAAACGTTACCAGCCTAAAGCAATCAAATGATTGCTTTATTCCACAAAGAAGGTGAAGAAATGGTGGTCAAGAAATTGTGCAAGAATAAACCTTATTTGGCTGTGTTAGAAATACTTAATGATTGTATTCTATTCTGTAATCAAATGAATATACATGGTGCCTTTATATAGGAATTACAAGTAAACTAGATATATCTAAAGTAACTAAATATAGATATCTCTAAAGTAACTAAATATAGATATCTCTAAAGTAACTAAATATAGATATCTCTAAAGTAAATAGATATACATTAGCAGATATATATATACATTAATATATTACTAGATATATATTAACAGCCCCCCTCAAACTCAAGGTGGATGTGAGACCAACTTGAGGTTGTCAACCAAATTACGAGTGCGTTCTTTGGGAAGTGCCTTAGTGAAGATATCTGCAAGTTGATCGTTGGAGGAAACGTAGAAAAGCTTGAGAGCACCATGGATAAGATGAGAGCGAATAAAGTGATAATCAATCTCGATGTGTTTAGTCCGTTCATGGAAGACATCGTTGTGAGCAATATGAATTGCACTCTGATTATCACAATAAAAAGGAGTAGCAGAGGATGTGGACACACCCAAATCCTTAAGAAGCCATCGTAGCCAAAGAAGCTCAGATGTGGTATCAGCAAGAGCACGATCAGTGGGATCTCTTGCCCAAGAAATCAAAGAAGAACCAAGGAGAAAGCAATAACCTGTAGTGGACCTGCGATCAGTGGGATCTCTTGCCCAATCAGCATTAGAGAATGCACGAAGTACTAAAGGAGAATCAACTGAGTAGAAAAGGTCATGGAAGATAGTGCCTTTCAAGTATCGTAGAATACGTAGAACAGCAGCATAGTGAGTTGATCGTGGAGCAGATAGATACTGGCTCACCTGATGAACAGCATAAGAAATGTCTGGACGAGTAACTATAAGATAAACTAAGCTGCCAACCAATCGTCTGTAAAGAGAGGGATGAGACAATGGTTACCCCTCCGATGGTGTGAGATGCGCATTAAGTTCAACTGGAGTGTCAACAGTCTTGCTGTCAGTGAGTCCAGCTTGAGATAAGAGGTCAGATGTATACTTAGCTTGAGTAATATAAAGACCATCTATGGAACGAGTGATCTCAAGACCCAAGAAGTAGCTGAGATTTCCAAGGTCTTTCATCTCAAACTACTGACTAAGAAAATCCTTGAGTTCTTGAATACCACTGAGGTCATCACCAATTATGATCATATCATCCACATATAGGAGAAGCAAAATGGTGCCTTTATCATTACGACGAAGAAATAAGGTAGAATCATAAGGACTGGCAATGTAACCCAAGCGAAGGATGGTGGAGCTGAACTTGGCAAACCATGCTCGTGGAGCTTGTTTAAGGCCATAAAGTACTCGTCGAAGGCAACAAACCTTATTTGTTTCAACAGAATGACCAGGAGGAGGTTGCATATAGACTTCTTCATGTAGATCCCCATTAAGGAATGCATTTTTGACATCCATCTAAAAAAGGTCCCATTTACTAGCAGTGGCAACAGCTAAGAAGGTACGAACAGAGGAAATACGGGCAATTGGAGCAAAAGTCTCTTCATAATCAATCCCATACTCTTGTGTAAAACCTTTTGCTACAAGACGAGCCTTGTAGCGATCTATGGACCCATCAGAGCGAGTCTTGATCTTATAGATCCACTTACTACCAACCACAGACTGACGAGGAGGGAGAGTAACCAGATCCCAGGTATGGTTTTTGGTTAATGCATCAATCTCTTCTTTCATTGCAATCTGCCAAAAAGGGTTAGTAGATGCCTCACGATAGGTGTGAGGCTCATGGAGTGTAGCAAGGGCAGTGTAACAATGATAGTCAAGTAAATGTGTAGGAATGGATCTTACCCGGGTTGAGTAGCAAGGTGGAATGTCTTGTGGAGGATCTTCAGGCGGAGCAAGAGCAGGGGACCTATGTTCAAGGTGGGGTAGCTCATTATCAACATGTTCTTCTACAACCTGTCTAGGATAAGATTGAATAGTGAAGTCCATAGGTGGATTAGGAGTATCTTTAGAGGGATCAGGAGACTCATTTGGAAAGATTTCTAAAACATTTGAATTAGTTAAGGAAGAACGAAAGTGAGAAAGTTCAACAAATAAGCAGTGTTTCCAAAAGACAACATTACGGGAAACACGAAGACGATGTGAGACAGGATCATAGCATCGATACCCTTTTTGAGTTTCACCATAACCAAGAAAACAACAAAGTCTAGATCGAGGCTCAAGTTTGTTGTGTTCATGAGGTTGAAGAAGAACGAAACAAATAGATCTGAATGAGCGAAGGTAATGATAATCCGGAAATGATCCAAAAAGGCACTCATACGGAGTCTGATTATGAATGACAGCGCTTGGAATGCGATTAATGGCATAAACAGCATGAAGAGCAGCTTCACCCCAAAATAGGGCAGGAACTTTGGTAGAAAGAAGAAGAGCACGAACAGTGTCAAGAATATGACGAAGTTTTCTTTCGGCTCGACCATTTTGTTGAAAGGTTCCTGCACAGGTTAGATGATGTATAGTGCCATAGGAGTGTAACACAGTTTGAAAAGCATTTTGAGTATATTCAAGAGCATTATCAGATCGAAAAGTTTTGATATGTTTGCAGAATTATGTTTCAACCATTTTTGCAAAGTTACTGTATATTGGTAAGATTTCAGAACAAGATTTCATTAGAAAGATCCAACTATAACGAGAATAATCATCAATAAAAACAACAAAATATCGAGATCCACCAATACTAGTAACAGGAGAAGGTCCCCAAACATCAGAATGAATTAACTCAAAAATACTATTAGAGATAGATTTACTATTATTGAATGGTAAAGCTGGCTGTTTTCCTAACTGATATGAAGTACAATCAAAATTATCTTTGGACACAGAACCCAATAGACCTTTAGAAGCTAACTGTTGTACTCGAGAGGATGGGGCATGACCAAGACAAGAATGCCAAAGTGCGAGAGAAGGTAAGGAAGAAACTGCAGCAGTTGCAGCAGCAACAGAGGCAGAAGCAACAGGTGGAAGATGAAGATTGTTTACGGGAAACATACGCCCGACCCTAGGACCGGTCCCAAGCTCTTGCCCCGTCCTCGGATCCTACACAATACACCCAGAATAGTCAAAAATAAGGCGATATCCTAGTTCAGCTAATTGTCCCACAGAGCATAAATTATAGGATAGGTCAGGTACATGGAAAACCCCAAGAACAGAGAGGGTAGAGGTCGAAACAAAACCTAGACTATTCCCATGAATGGTGGAACCATCAGCTATATGAATATTAAGGGGATGTGGTGTAGGGTCAAGTTTGGAGAATAAAGATGAGTGAGGTGTCATGTGATTGCAACATGCAGAGTCAAAAGGCCAAGTTTGAGACTTACCGGGCAAAACTGAGAGGGTAGTGGAAAGAGATGCATTACCAGCCATTTGAATAGCCTGAGTTATGATCTTCTATAGTTCAGTGGAGGAGAGGTTGATAGTGGATTCAGAATACTGGGACTCTACTAAACTAGAAGGCATCAACGAAGTAGGCTCAGTATTAGCAATATCAGTAGTAGATTTGTTGCGATGGTAACAAGTCTCAATGGTGTGGCCATGACGCTTGCAATAATTGCATAACCTTTTATTGCTCTGCCTGCGATGATTGTAAAAGCTAGAGGAATCACCTGATTGCTGAGGTTGTTCAATGGTAGGAGTAGGAGGAGTAATAGCCAAAACATTGAGCTTATTCTGGGCTTGAAGGGTTGCAAGTCGAGCTTCTTCTCTAACCAACTCATTTACAGCAGTATCAAGAGAGGGAGGAGGACTACGATTAAGAAGTTGACCTCGGATTGGCTCAAAGTCCTTGTGGAGTGACATCAAGAACTTATAGAGACGAAATTCATCACTAATTGTAGCATATTATTGAGCATCTGTTGAGCATGCCCAAATTGGATCACAAAGGTCAATTTGGTCCCAAAGGAAGCGAAGTTGATCAAAGTAGTCATTGATGGATTGCCCTGGTTGATGTTGAAGTTTATGCAATTCAACTATTAGTTGATATTTCATGGATCCGTGAGTAGTGGAGTACCTTTTGGCCAACATATCCCATGCTGATTTGGCATCATCAAAGCTGCCTAACAGATTGGAGATGGATGGAATGGAAGTATTATGAATCCATGTGAGGATCATGTGGTTGTGACTATCCCATTCAATCATGCGACAAAGAAAGATAGCATCTTCTTCACTTGCTCCTTTAACAGGAATGATAATTGCACCAGTACAATAATGTCAGAGCATACGACCCTTAAGAAAACTGCGCATAGCTTGAGACCATGACAAGTAATTCTTGGTCCCCTCCAATATAGTATTGATAGGGTAAGAAACAAAAATATCCTTTTTATCCATTTGAAAACACAATATGCAAAAACAGACTGCAAAAACAAGATCTACGTGAAAAACTGGGTAGGGTGAACCTGTTTTACGAAAATCTAGTCAACGGGCAGTCCGATCAACGGTCAACGGGCAGTCGGTCAACGGTCAACAGGCAGTACGGTCAACGGTCAGGCCAGTCACGGTCAGCGGGTACTGTGATGTCAGTTGGAGGTGATGATGACGTTAGCCCTACGCAAGGTACTGATGGTGTCACGAGTAGAGCGCGGCGTGCTTATGGTTGTGATACTTCCAAGGTTATGTAGCTTGGGTCGCGGCGATCACAATGGTATCTGTAGATAGGTCATCAGGTTAAGATTAACGGTGGTGGAGGCGGTGCGTGAAGGACTTGCAGATTGGTTGTGCGATGCGTGAGGGAGCGTGCAATGTCCGATGGTTGTAATACTTCCACGGTTGTGTAGATTTGGTCGAGCCGATCAGAGTGGTATATGTAGAAAAAATTTCCGAACAATATGCACGACGACGGCGGTGATTGCAGTTGTTTGTATGGTGCGAAACTCCTTAACAACGGCGACTGTAGTTCCAGAACCTAAGGACAACGGCTGAAAGACGTCGGAGGTTCAACGGTGAATGATTGCAGCGGCTATTGTGACAGCGAAAGCTATAAGGGTTGAGTAACACCAAAAAAGAAAATACTGCTAGAAAGACAAGAATAGTGGCTCTACTACCATGTTAGAAACACTTAATGATTGTATTCTATTCTGTAATCAAATGAATATACATGGTGCCTTTATATAAGAATTACAAGTAAACTAGATATATCTAAAGTAACTAAATATAGATATCCCTAAAGTAAATAGATATACATTAGCAGATATATATATATATATACATTAATATATTACTAGATATACATTAACAGGCTGTCCTAAAATCGCAAACTGAGATTTTTTTATCTATATATGAATGTGTTATCTCATGCAATTACCCCCAGAAAAGTTATCACAATTGTTAGATATTTAAGATCCTAACAACTTATAGAATTTATCTAATAATTTAAAATAATAGGAAGAGTGTTTAAAAGAATATAAGAAAAATCATCACCCCGAATCAAATGACATAGGCTCAAAAATCTCATAAAATAGTCTCCACTATTTGATTCCTATACACTAATTTTAGTTCACATCAATCTTAACATCCAAGCATAAAACATAAATTATGAATAGAAGCAAACTTTACAATGATCCATGAAAATGTTTAAGACATCAAACAAACAATACATAAACTCAATGAATCACCTTAAGTTAACACAAAGCATGATAATCTTATATAATAAAAAAAGCTGACAAATTTTTGAGAAAATTTAAAAACCATTATTTCATAAGTACCTCTTCTTCTATCTCTAACCTATAATCTACATTATCATCAATGTTTTGAATATAAATCAAAGATAAAGAAGGAAAAGAAAATAAAGTTACATATTTTTAATAACACAAGGTGATTAAGTACGTTGATTTTGTTACTCTTACTACATCCATCATCTAACTTAGTTTCTACCACACAGAGAATAAATGTGTACTTCTCAAGATTTACATATTACCAAACAGTTATGAAATTAACGATTCTAAATAACATAAACATTTTTCACACAAAATAATAATAAAAAATAATGCTAAGATATAAATAAAAATGGAATAAAAATACTAGACAATAAAAATAAAAACAACTATAACAAACAAATAAAAAAAATAAAGGCTTAATGGTGTACCTCTCCTTTAAGGCTTAGTTTAATGTCTTTTCCAAATGCTACTTCAGAGAACTACCGTTTGTAGGATTTAACTCACTCAATGTCCTCCTCGTTATTGAGTTTGTGTCAGTATATGCTTGAAATTGTACAATCTCTCACAAGACTATCATTGATACACTCCTATGATAGACATTAAAATTGTCTTGGTTGAGGCCATGAATGGCCTACCAAGAAGTACATTGTGCTCCTTGTCCATTTGTAGGTTTTCTTGCACATCAGCAATAACAAAATCTATAGGACGATAAAATTATCTACCTATACCATTAAATCCTTTACTAGGCATTTTGGATATATTATAAATTTATCTACCAATTATAGGGATATGGTTATGGGTTTTAGCTCACCCACTCCTAGCTGCAAGTATAAAGAATAAGACATTAGATTAACACTTACATCTAAGTTTGACAAAGCATTTACCTCCCTTTTATTACCAATGGTGATATTGATATTAAGACTTTCAAAAACTTGAGGTAGTTTCAAGATTATTTGTATTTCCTATATCATTAGGTAAATATTTTAAAATTTTAGGGAGTTCAATATCTATAAATTCATCATTGTGAAGACTGTAATAGCCTTCACATGTTCATTTTGACTGGGTAACTGTTCTCGAGCTTGCTTGTGCAAATGCTTAGCTAGTTGCCCCACTTGAGCTTCCAGTCTTTTCATATATGTCTCCAAATAATCCAACCTTTGATTTTTTTTAAATATTGTTGTCTTTGATGACTTGAATTAAAGCATTTAAGTTATCCTTTAAAGATGGTTGATTTGCAAGATTATTCGACATGTGTTGGTTATATTGTTCGCTTAGCATACGGTTTCGATTCGAGGCATAGGTGGGGTTGTTTTCCCTCGCAGAAAAATTAGTATGATATCTCCACCCTTAATTATAAGTGTTTGCATAAGGATCATTCCTAGGTCTAGGTTGATAATCCTCCATTGCATTCACTTACTCAATACCTGCAAATGATTCTCTTTGATACAAACACATGTTAGCACCATGCCCATAATTACTACACGCTCCAAATACTTCTCTATTTAGAATATTCTTAGTGGCTATAAGTGCAACTTGTTTGATCAATTTTACAAGTTGCATAGACATTTTAGTGCCAGAATCTATCTCATGAACTCTAGCTATTCTCACTCTAGTACTCTTTTGTTAGGAATTAACACTCAACACCTCATAGAGATCATAAGTCTCTAATGCTATTATTTTCCCCGTAGCTCCACCTGTTACATTATCAAAAGTGAATTGACACAAATGTGTCAATCCATCATATAAAAATTGATTTTACAACTGTAGTGGGAATCTGTGGTATGGGCATTGAGTAAGAAGTAGTTTCAACTTATCCTAAGTTTCATGGAATGGTTCTCCTTCCATTTGAGACAATATAGCAACTTTTTTTCTCAAGTTGGAAGTTATTTTATGGGAACCTGATGGAAGCGTCATTAACCATGCCTTAGCCCAATCTTTTAAAGTGTATAGAAAACACCTCATTTGTAGTTGGTCTTAATTTAGCTTATTTAATAGGAGTGTCTGTACAGTTGAGTATAACTCTCTAGTGAAAGTCAAAGGATATTTATTAAGAATTCCACAAGAGGGTAACATGGAAAAATTAATATTTTTCAATTCATAGTCTCAAGTTGTCTCTCCCAACAATATAATGACAATAGTAGTTCCCATGACTAGTCTTGCATAATCTTTAATAGCAATACCACTTGGTAAAGCATTATGTTTGAAAGTTCCAAAATAGGCTTTTGGTGGTGGCTAAATTGATGGTCAAGAAAACTAAATAAAAGAAATAAAAATAAAATTAACAACTAAAAGCAAATAAATCAAAGAAAAGAAGTAAAAATAAACAAGAAAGAAAAATAAATAAAGAAAACAAAAATCACTTTCTAGATCACAAATATTCACAAAATCACAGAAATAATAAAATAAAAAAATAACAATAAAGAAAACAAATAAACAATTTAAAATGCAAATTACTCAAGAACGGTACCAAAAACTTGATGCACATATTTTATTTTAAAAAACTTGCAAGTGCATGAATCACTTATAATAAACGACAAGTATAGTCCCAAGGTTGGTCTCTCAAGAAATTGTGATGGTTTTAAAAAGTTAAATTATTGTCCAATGTAGTTAAGGAAAACATGTAAACACTTTGATAATTATTGGTTAGTGGAATAGAATTCTATATTCTAAATTACTTTATACCTAAAGAAAGTAAGTAAATCAAAGCAAGTAAATTAAATTATAGTCACACCTAGGATGGAGGACAATATAAGATTTTAACGAGCATAACCCTTCATGGAAAGAACAAATTAAATTATTCAAATAATAAGTTATGTTTACTGACTTTTTTCTTTTTAAATATGCAAACCTCTATGGTCATGGTGAGTTTAGAAAATTCTCGATTAATCAATGATTTCCTATGTTAGGCTTGAAATTGATTAATTGGCAAATTTAGGAAAATATATAAACCAATATCCTTAATTAAATAATTAATAAGCCTAAGATGAATATATTCTTCAATTATAAATTAAGATTTGATCCATCATTAATTTATAATTAAAGATCATTTTAACCACCTAATTTAATATCATTTAATCAATAACTTTCTTGGTCAACTTGAGATTGATAAATTAAATTCAATTAAACTCTTATTTATTTATGAACAACTAAACATATATGATGTTTCTAATACCTAATTCTAAAATATTTTATTTAATTATAAATCAAGATTTGATCTATCATTAGTTTATAATTAAAGATTTTAAGACCATCAACAAGAAATGAATAAAACTCTTATTTATTAAAACCATAAAATTATGGTTTTTTATGGTCCATCGTTAATTTATAATTACAGATAATTTTAACCACCTAACTTAATCTCATTTAATCAATAACTTCCTTGGTGATGTGAAATTTTTATGGATTTTTTTATAAATTTTTAACGTTGGACCATTCAGGAGTTGCCACATAAGCAGAAGAGCTGATTGAGAAAGCCATGACAATGCCACACAATTAGGAAAAATGAATTGTAGATAGCCGCGTGTGAGGAGGACAAACTACATGCCATGTGTCAACACATCGTTCAATTTGACTTTGGAGTGCGATAAACAATACTACCATGTGTAGCCACGTGATTGCTCCCTCCATTCCACCTGCGCACCACGCCATCCATTACTACGAATCACATTGCACCTTGTGGTGCTCACTCAACAAGCGTTGACTATGACCAGTCTCCCCTATCACACATCACGCTATGATTCACCTAGTGAATTCCATGTGCCACGTCTTGTGTTATGATTGGCTAGCTCTCCTGATTTTTCTTTTTTTGATCTCAACCCTTGATTTGAAGGTGATCTGACGGTCCATATTGCACCTAAGCTATATTTAAGCCCCTAGTCGTGCCATAAACCCTAAAGGACCGTCATTAGCATAATTTTGATAATTTTTGGAGCCAAAAGTGAGAAAAATCAAAAGGAAATACAATTTTGGTGGAGATTCAAGAGAAGATTAGCACTACAATTCAAGAGATTAATTGTATTTCTTCTTCTACTCTTTTCTTTATCAATTTTTTTATGACTTTCTTAATAAAAAATATGAGTTTTATGTACACAATTATGTGTAGTTAGTTTATTAATCTATGGATCTTATGAACCCAATTTCAACTATGTAATAATTGAATATTTTACCCCAATTATAATTTTAATTTAATTAAATTTTTTAATCTCAATTTTATGCTATTAATTGTTTCGCCAACAATTTATCTATAAAGGAAATTAAATAGATTTGAGAGAATTATTTAATTATTTTTCTTGATTAAATAACATATATAGTTTCTAGGTAGAGATGTATGATTCTTATGTATGTGATCCATAATTGATGAACTTAATGAGTAGTATGCAATTTAATTGGCATGAGAGTGTGATTAAATTAATTACTATATGGTGTATAGTTTACTTAAGAGATGAATACATGCTAGGTTAGATTCAATTGATCATGTAATTAATTGATAATTATAGTAGGAGGATTTTAGCAATTTGCATGTTTAGAAAATTAAGAGATTAAGTATTTTTAGATATTTTCTCATATATCTTCTTAGTTTCCAAATCTAATTTAATTAATTATTATTATTTACTTTTAGTTATTTTAATTTTGCTTCCTTAAAATATAAAAACACATAAAAATTTGATTTTTATTTTTTAGTTTTAAAAATTAGTTTCTAATAAAATAATCTTTGTAGAAATGTTCTTTTCTTATCATTATATTACTTGTTGCAATACATATACTTGTGTATTCATTGCACACACAAATTGTGTGGCAATCAAGTTTTTGTCACTCCCAAACTTAACTTTTTTCTTGTCCTCAAGTAAAGAAAAGTATAACTAAATAAAATAACATGGATAGCATATTCATAAATATACTTCTATTATTAGTACATGCATATTTCACGAAAATTATCCCTCTCAAAAGTCGTACAATCCTATGATAAGGAGGTTCACATATTCATCAATCAATGTTCCATCAATACAAGGATACGCAAGGTTTTGACAAATTTATTTGTGTGTGTGTGTTGCACATGATATCATCCAATGCACTCATAAAATCAACCTACATGAATAGTCTATAAAAAATTTAATCTTAGAACAAGTCTCATAAGTCTATTTTTCACATCTCTCTTCACTAATATAAATATGCACTTAACTAACGATCAATAAGGACTTTACATGGTTTTAATGTAAGGCTTAGGTGGGGGTCGATAAATGAAGACATTTAGGTTCTTTCCACACCTTAGTTTTTTTTGTTCATCGTGCACTTTTTAACTACAATTAAGCTTTAACTTGATATTTAAGTGCACCATCTTTTGTCATTCTTTTCATATTCTTTTATTCCACATCTCTTTTCTCTTTTTTTGATTGTAACTTTATAACACCCCCAAACTTATTTTCAGTTATATTTTCTCTTCTTTACAGGGATAATTGGGGTTGTGAGTTTTACTTCTTCTTTTTCTTTTTTTAGGGTGCATTACATTTCACCTTACTCTATAGCATAACACATGATTGTATTTTTTTCTTTTCATACAAGCTAAAGGTGCAAGTGTAAAGGCAATACTTATTAGTTAGACATTAAATGTGGCTTAAAGATATGAAAGGTTCTTTGTTAGGCTCAAATGGGTGACTAAAGGTATTAACAATGGTTAGCTTGAAAGACTTAATCGATCCAAATAAGACCTAAATCATTTATCTTGTGAAATACTATTCATAATTTCACCTTAAGGGATGATTAAATAGTTTCTAAAACCTGGTAGATCTCATCGACTCGCATAACTCACTACAAATTTTCTCTCAATAAGAACACCAAAATCAATCATGAACATGTGCATAAAAAATTCAATCAATCCAATCAAAACTAGTAAGCATATCACATGATTAATGTAAATATATTAACAAATATATTACATTACTTATCCTAGTCATGCCAACCAATTTTTTATCATTAAGTTCATATGTTTCATATCACGTATGTATGCATTTAGTTTCCATATGTTTGTTCATTTATACCCACATCATGATTAAATGCATCCTAGGAATTAAAAAAATCCCTAAAAGTTTAAAATGCATACTAAATACTAATATAGAGAATGAAGTTCTCTCCTCTAAACTCAAATTACACATTGTTCCCAATGTGCACATATAAATATAAAAAGGTAAAAGAAAAGAAAACTCCCTTAATCATGGCACACCACATCTGTCGCTAAAATGCTCATTCTTGTTGTTCCATTTCTCTCCACATTTATTCACCTACAAAAAAATGAAATTATAAGTAAAATAACGTTGGGTTGCCTCCCAATTAGTGTCACGTTTAACATACTTGATTAGATGGTCATATCAAGTCCTAAGACATCCATTTATGTCCATTTACTTTTGAGTTTACCTAGAAACAGTTTCAGTCTTGATTTGCTCAATAATACCTTCTGTTTTGGTTTGCATACACAATGCTCAAGTCTCTTCTCCTGCCATATTTTTGTTTTATTTTTGAAATTTTTGGCATTCTTATAAGCACTCCACTGTAATTCATCCAATTTATGTATTTTCAACATTTTTTTCACCTTTCCATTGGACTCTTTTACTTTCATACATGACTGGAGATGGAAGGGTAAAATTTTGAGGTCTAAACTTGTTGGCCCTTCAATTGATAGTTTGAGCATAGATCCTATCTCAAAATTATCCATAATAGCCTTTGATACACACATGAGAAGCGCATCCTCCAAAAAGTTCACACATCCCACAATATCAACCTTTGATTCCATACTTTCAAAGTTAAAACAGGTTGAGTTGTTTTCTGGTGAGTTTATGTCATTGTTCATAGCATCATGTGTAATAGTCTTAAGTGTGGACAACTCAACAGATTCTTTTAAGTTGTCCCCACATTCAGTAACATTTATCCTTAAGCATGCATTAGCATTATCAATATTAAGGGATTCAAATTCTTTAAAAACTTTAAACATTATTTGTTCATCCTGCACTCTCATTGTAAGTTCACCTTTTTGTACATCAATGAAGTCTACCAAAAAGATGAATTTGTCTACTTTTTCTAGCACATCTTCTACCACACCCTAGGGTATTTTAATTGATCTATCTGTCATTTATAATGTTATTGAAATAGGTTTCGCTTTACCAACCCCCAATCTCTTAAAGTGCGATAATGGCATGAGGTTAATGCTAGAACCTAAGTCACATAGTGCATTACCAAAATGGATGTCCCAATAGTGCAAAGGATGTCAAAACTACCAGGATCTTTCAATTTTTGTGGTAGTTTTCTATCAAGGATGGCATTACAACCTTCAATCAAGGTTATTGTTTCATGATCTCCAAGCCTCATTTTCTTTGATAGTATATCCTTAATGAATTTGGCATAAGATGGTATTTGTTCAAGTGCCTCTACAAATGGTATGTTTATGTGCATCTTCTTGAAGACTTCTAGAAATTTTGAAAATTGTGTATCTAACTTTTGCTTTTGTAGTCTTTGAGGGAAATTAATAGTGGGTCTGTAGAGGTTTATCTTTTTTTGCTGAATTATTTCCTTTTCAGTGCTCTCTTTATCCACTAGTTCCTCCTCATACTTGTTAATTTCCTATTTCTTCTCATCCTTTTATGTCTTATGTTCCTATTCTAAAGTTTTACCACTCTTCAAGGCTATGGCATTGCATTGGTCCTTACCTTCTATTTGTGGGTTTACAATCGTGTCACTTGGAAGGTTACCTTGAGGCCTTTAACTTATGGCCTGAGCGAGTTTCTCCATTTGGTTCTCCAAATTTCGAATTGAAGCCTCTTGAATGGAAACTTTTGTATTTACTAATTGGATGAACTCCTTCATCATCCCCATTAAAGAATTTGTATTGTCCTCAATAGGTAGATTCTTCTCTTGGGCTTGTGATTGCTATGGTTGTTGAAAACCAGATAGTGGAAATGACTCATGGTTGAATTGATTACCACCTTGACTATTGTTATTTCAAGAGAAATTTGGATGTTGTCTCCATCTTGGGTTATATGTGTTCGAGTATGGATTATTATTTCGATTCATATTACCCACATAGCATACGGATTCAGGATCATTTGGACAATTATCAAATAAATGAGTTCTTACACAAAACACACACGACACTCCTGAATTTTAGACCTGGTTTATACTCACTGTTGAGTTTTGAGCCTTTAAAAGATTAACCAAAGACGACACTTGACCTGTAAGTTTTGTGATATCACTTACCTCATGCACTCCGGTTACTCTTCATATGGCTATCATTCTATACATTGGCCATTGATAATTATTACTAGCCATTTTCTCAAGTAAATCATAAGCTTGATTGTAAGATTTGGCAAGCAAAACTCCATTAGCAGATGCAACAATAATAGATTTTGTTTTAGCATTGAGACCATTATAAAAAGTCTCCATTTGAATCTAAGAAGGAATACCATGATGAGGACACTTCCTTAGAAATTCCTTGAATCTTTCCCATGCTTCATGTAAAGATTCTCCTTCGTATTGTTGGTAGGAAGTAATTTCATTCCTAAGCTTGGAATTCTTTGTTGATGGGAAGTATTTCATCAACAATTTATCCCCCAAACCATTCCAAGTTGTAATGGAATTAGGTGGCAAAGAGTTTTTCCAAGCTCGAGCACGATCTCGTAAAGAGTAAAGGAACAATCTAAGCCTAAGTGCCTCCTTAGTCACACCACTAAACTTGAATGAATCTCCAACTTTAATAAACAATCTGAGATGCATATAAGGATCCTTTGTTGGTAATCCACTAAATTGTCCAATTGTTTGTAGTATTTGAAACATCACTGGCTTTAACTCGAACTGATTAGCTTGAATGTTTGGCCTTATAATACTTTGATTCAACCATTCCAACGTAGGTATTGCATATTCAATCATAGTTTTATCTCAATCATCCATAAAAAGCATTTGATTATTCAAGTTTAGCTCATTATTGTTTATGTGTTATGGATTAGCCATTATTTTCTCTTCAGTAACAACTTGTTGCTTCCTTATTAACCTTAAAGTACACTCAATTTCGAGATTTAAAGGTAAGATTTCCTCTCACAAATTCTACTCATGCAATAGACTCAACTATGTTTGTACAATACTAAAGGAAGTGTCTAAATTAAAACTAAATAAAAATTAATTAATTAATTAAAATAAAACTATATAAATTAATTAAAAATTAAAAAAAAAAGAAATTAAAGAAATTAACTAAAATAAATAAAGAAATTAATTAATTTCTAATATTCATAATCTCCGACAACGGTACAAAAAACTTGATTGCCATACAAATTATGTGACGATCAATAATATTTCAGCATATTATGTATATTAGTTAGTATCACTATTTGTATACTATCAAATAAGTACCATCTCTCAAATAAAGCAGTAATAGAATAAATAAATGAATGGTATGAGTGTATGACTAGCACACATATAATTAAGACTTTTTTATCTGTGTACAAAAAGCTCCGCACATATATGACCAGCTTTTTCCTTTCTGCGATTTAATAGAATCTAATGCCTTATAACCAAAATACTTATATGCAATTATAATTTTTTGAATTTTATAAAAAGAAAATTATGAGAAAGTAATTAAATAAATCCAAGTGAAATCTTTTGAAATTATAAAATTTTTAATTCTAATTAAGTCATTACTTCTATTATTTATTATTACAAATAATTAGTTTTAGGTAAAAATATTTTAAAAAATTTGTGAAGGAATAATTAAATAATCCAACTAAAGTATATTAAAATTTTATTTTTTAATTGTTAATTAAATCATTATGTTTTATTATTTATTATCCTTGAAAATTATTTTTAAATGAAAACTAAACAATAAATATATAAAACGGTAATTACATCATCAAATTTGAAGTCTTGAAATTATTGTGTAAAAAAGAGAGAGATAGCACTTAAAAATCCTTTGAAACCTCTCTTCTACTTAGGAATGGGCAAAAAAACTACAGGTTCAATTATTCACAATTATCTGCATCGTCGGTTCAATTTTTATCTTAAAAATTTTAGGAATGGATGCGATTTTAGGTAAAAATTGAAAATGAAACAACGACTACAATTTAGGTACAGTTATACTAATAACCGTATCCACCCTTACCCAAAATTAATTATATTTATATATTTATTAAATTAAATTATATATTAATTAATAATTAATGTTTATTAAGAAATTTTTTAAAATGTTTGCAAAAATAATTTTTTTGAGTAGTTTTAATAACCGTCCCGAACCGTTATCCGTAGGTAAAAAACCATTTCCGAACCATAATAATTTTCAAACAAATTCAGATATAAATTTTATAATACGATTCGGGAACAGTTATATCAAAAACCATCATCGTCTGGACCTGTTCACATTCCTACTTATACTCTATCTCAAGTGTCATTGTTAAACAATGATATAAATGTAAATATGATAACGTGATTTTTTTTTCATTTTAATACAATGAAAGATTTAATTGTGTAATAATTTTTAACATTAATTGTATTTATTATTTATTATTTTACAAAGAATATTTTTTATTAAAAAAATTTAGAAATATGACCAATAAAATACTCATAAAAATTCAGAATAAATTTTTTAAAGATACATCATTCCTTTAAGAAAGTAAAATAGAAACTTTACGAAGATTGTGATGTATTTTCGGAATTAACATAGAAACTCATACATTTAGAGTAATTATAAAATCAATACCAATATATATGTTGAAATGAAATATAATCATTGTATAAAAGAGTCAAAAATAATACAATATTATAAACAAATAATAAAATTTAAAAGAGAAAATACGCACCTTGAAAAAATTACCATAAGAGAACTTCAAAATAAATTAGACGCCAAATGCAGAACAATTTATAATATTCAACTTGATTCTTTTTAAAAGTGTAAGACTCTTGAAAACTTTAATCTTATAATTTCAATTAACCACCTTCTGTATTTCCTCTTATAATCACATATATGCATAAAAATTCTACAAACTCGTTCAACTTTTTCACACAAGCATGTGAAATTTTCATTTAAATTATACATTAAAACATTCACTCAATTTATTCTCCTTAGGTGTCGTTTGATTCACAGAATGTAATCGAAATCGAAATCAGAATGAGAATGAAATAGAAACAGTTTTGTTTGTTTAACCACTGGAATCAAAGAAAAAATCAGTATTATAGTGTTTGATTTCTAACTAGAATAGAATAGAAAACACTATATATTACCTTAATATTCCTATATTCAATAAAATTTAAATAATATTTAATTATTTTTTTTTTGTCAAACAAAATATATTATTGAAATAATTATTTTTTTAAATAATTATTACTTAAAAAGAAAATATATTATTAAAATTATTATTTTTCTAAATAGAGTTTAAGGTTTTGAGATTTGAGATTTAAAGATTTAGGGATTTGAGATTTAGGGCTTAAGGATTTAAGATTTAGGATTTGGGATTTAAGATTTGAAGTTTAAGGTTTAGGGTTATATTTATAGGTTAAAATTTAACCTTAAATCTTATTATTTTTCTAAATAAGGTTAAGGGTTTTAGGATTTAGGATTTGAGGTTTAGAGTTTATGGTTTTGGGATTTGATATTTAGGATTTAAGGTTATATTTATAGGTTAAGATTTATGATTAAAATTATTATTTTTCTAAATAGAGTTTTAAGTTTTGAAATTTGTGATTTAAGATTTGGGATTTAGGATTTAAAGTTTTAAGATTTAGATTTATGGTTATATTTAAGATTGAAAAAAAATTGAGAAAAAAAATTAAGATGAGAATGAATTCTGATTCTTTCTCCTCTAAGGATCGATTTCATTCCATTATTATTTCTCAGTACAACCAAACACAAGAATTGAATGAATCAATTATGATTTCATACTATTACATCCAACCAAACATAACATTAATGAATTGGCTAAAATCGAACCCCAAATGAGATAATTACAACATACTAACCAACTATTTCCATATCAATGGGTGTCAACGTTTTTTTTTTTAACATTAACTATAGTTTGGTACAAGTTCAAATGAAATTTGCAGCTATCAATATAGGTTATAATCATTGATTACCAATGATTATTAACATTCCGTTCATATCTTAAGTCACGGCACCACCAGCTATCGTAGCCGTGGACTTACCTTTGAAATCCTTGATCGCAGACTGCTCTTACTGACGCAGAAATGAAAATAATTTGATTCCACAAGTCATAGTTTTGAATTAACTAGACGACCATGTGAAGATGATCATACCAATGTTAACCGTAATATTAGAAAATTGAAAGTATTTGAGATTCATGGGGCAACAAATATAATCACCAAATTTAAGAATCTGCTTAAATGCTATCAATGAAGAGTAACGTTTGTTTCAAACAGGGACACAATTTGCTTAATGATACATAACAAATTTTAAAACAGTATTAACTAAGGACAGATATACAGCTTGTTTACTTCCAAACCTGCATTAAATATCATTCTGTTCAGTATCAGCAATCTGCAGCTTATTCACTAAACTCTGACTCTTCGTCAATTTCTTGATCCTCGCCACTTTCCTGCAAGAAACTATACTTAATATATCGTGTTCTGCAAGTTGAAACTCGATAATCTACTCTATTAACATGCCTGATAAGATCAAGTGTGCAAAATAAGTTTACCTTTCTCTTGATATACTCGGCTATGGCACAGTCGAACTCTGCTCTCTTCTCTGTGGCTATATCATAATATTGAACCTTCTCCTGTGAAAGAAACAATAAGCTGTTTTCCTTGTCGATTAAATTTACACACTCATAACATAAGAAATGTGACAACAAGCAGAAACATAGATACTTCCAGCTTGTGTCAAATATACAGGAACTTGTTTCAACGATTTTTTTAGGCCAAAAGGATTGGGGCGGATTTGAACGTCTACCTTCCGCTTAGAAGAGTGAGTGTCTTACCTCTTATGAGTTAACTAGTGTGAGCAATAAAACCTTTAAATCTATGTAATATGGGCAGTAGACTCGGAAAACAACAATGAGCTGAAAAAGGAAATTTTCATGGAATCCATAAATCCTGTACTCAAAACCAGAAAATGTCTACAGAATCATAGACAAACCTCGTAATCCCCTACACAAAAATACAAACTAAATAACTAACTGATGCTTTGCTTGCATAGACCAGAGTTAATCAATCTGAGCTTGAATTATTTCACATAAGTTAAAATCCTTGACTTTATTATTGTATTTAAGGGTAAACATTTTATTTTCTATTAAAAGTTTTGATTTATTATCAATTTGGTATTGATGTATTCAATTCAATATCAATTATGTATTTTAATTGATATTCACGTTATATATGAACAAAATATACTGCGAAACTATCACGTAAGACCAATCTCTCCCTCCCCAACTCGATAAAAAAATTCCAAACCTTCCAATTTGATGGTTCAAAATGACTTATCTTATCAAGATTTAATACCAATATCAACTAAAAATACCTGATTAATATAGAAACGACAACATAAATTACCAAATTAATAGGTAAAACATAAGGTAGTAAATTGAAGCTTATGATAAGAAATAGACCGTTTACCCTTCATATTGTAATCCCAGATTTTCAACGTTTGTAATTATGTATAGTATTCGTGCAATTATGGAATGACTAGGAATTAATTAGTATTAGTTATTTACATAATTAGCTTCCTTTTTTATGTCTTTGTATTATAAATAGAACCTAAAGTCTATATGAATATAAAACACTGAATAAAAAGGATCCAAACATTCATCTTATTTACTTATTCTATTTTATTTTTTATGGTATCAAAGCAATGTCATTAAGCCATGACTAATTCTACCTTAATCAAGAGTCATGAGAAAATTCAAAAAGTACCAACCCCAAAACAGAATCCATATCCACTATGAATTCCAATGGATTGGATAATTCTCCACAACTTTGTCCAAAAATTCAACAGTAAAAATCATAGACAATGGACTCAATCTGTAAAGCTCATTATTAATGGAAAAGGAAAGATCTGATGAGAGAAACCAAGATACCCAACTCAACAACTCTGGTGAAATGCAATGGCGGAGTTCAAAAAACTCCATGGTGACTACATGGCTCATCCCTTAACGCTACCCGCTACCAGAAGAAGGTGGTAAAAGAACATGTATGAATTTCTTGCCAGTTTAAATCGTTGAAAGTGTTTGGATGCATAGCATTCATTTAAAAACATTCAAAAACTATGTCCAAAATTAATCCCAAAACTACTAAATGTGTTTTAATTGAATATTCTTCTACTCATAAAGGCTTCAAATGAAATGTTATGATTCTTTTACCAACAAGATCTTTGTTAGTCTTGATGTTACATCCTTCGAAAACATTTCCTGCCACTAAACGATCTTTCTTCAAGAGGAAATTGGTATAAAAAATCATAGAATTATTGATCAATTTTTAAACCTTGATCTTACTCCTCCCAAATTCACTTCAACCACTATTACCCATAATCAGAGTGATGACTTCAATGAATCCAATAACCTAAACACTCCTTTTCATACTACTTTGCCACCTACATAATGTAACTAGGACATAGGGGAAGGAACAGAAAATAATAACAAAGAGGCAATTACTTGCACACAAATGTCAAAATTAAAAGAAAGAACTTCACACTTGAAGCACCAAGAAAGAAACATCATGTAACAAATCCAAATATTCATGAGTTTATACATTAAATCCATGTAACTCTAAATTGCCTGAGTTACCTATTTTTCTTAGAATACAAACACAATCTTGTACTCTTCTTCATATTTTTACATTTGTTTTGGATTTCATGCCTTTACAACTAACCTTGAAAAAACCTAAATTCTAAAAAATATCCATAAGGCCTTGAAAATCCCAAAATAGAAAGAGACTATTATGAAAGAGAAAGGCATTGAAAAAAATGAAACATGAGATGTAACAAAACTACCAAATAGAAAAACCATAGTTGAATGTAAGGTTGATTTTTCACAATAAAATATAAAGTTGATGAGACAGTATACAAAGCCCATCAGATTGCAAACGGATTCACACTAACCTATAGAATTGATTACACTAAAATTTGCACTTGTTGCTAAACTGAATACACTTAGAATTCTTTTGTCTCTAGCAACAAATTTAGATTGGCCACTTCACCAACTAGGCAATAAAAATGCATTCTAAATTGAGAATTAGAAGAAGCATCACTTATGACCATGCCTCCATGATTCTTAAAGAAAACATTGTGTAAACTAAAAAAAAACTCTATGACCTTAAACAATCTCCATGGTCTATTGGACTTGCAAAAGTAATAATGAAATAGGAATACCAATAAGAAAAATCAGGTCACATAATGTTTTTTTGATACAATGAAAATAGGAGAAAATAATTATAACAGTGTAATGAAAACCTTATCCACAAAATTTGAGGTTAAGGGTCAAGGAAAAACAAGGTACTTTTTAAGAATAAAAGTTGAAATGGCATGCTCGGATGTAAATCAAGTGAAACTCCAATAGAAACTAGAAAAAAGAATGAAGATGTGGAAAAACTAGTAGACAGAGACAGATATCAACGATTATTAGGAAAATTGATCTATTTGTCTCACACCTGACCCAACATCGCATTTGCAATTAGTGTTATAAGGTTAACATTTACACTCTCTAAAGAAAGTCCACTTGGAAGTCATTTATAACATTCTTCGGTATCTCAAAAGGTCTCCAAGCAAAGGATTGTTCTTCAATAGGAGTGAAGCAAATAATGTATAAGTCTTTTTTAGTGCAGAATGGGTTGACTCGGTAAAATATAAGATATAAAAACTTAGTAACCCGGAGAGGTAAGAAATAGAATGTAGTGGCCAAAAGCAATGTTGAAGTAGAATTTAGAACAATTATAATGGAGATCAAGGTACTGATTAAGTTGATGTTTACAAACATTCTCAAGATCCTCAATATCCCACAAATATTCTCAAAATCTTACACAATATTCTCAAGTTGGGTGTTAGGATTGATTTAGAATGCAATTGTTGTTTTAATTAATTGTGGACCTTTTTATGTTTTATTTATCATATCTCTTTTTGTCTTTTATTTTTAAGGATAGATTAGGCCCAATCCATTACTAAATAAACCCATTAGTCTTTTATCTCTTGAATTTGCATCTAAGGTTTTCATGAGGCTTTATTGTTATAAAAATACATCAGCTATGTAATTTGGAAGGAATACCATATATCATTTACCAAATATATTTCACAAAGCTTTTTGTTTTGCCTTCTTGTTTTCTTAATTGAATGTTTGAATTCGACTTATCAAAGTAAGTGATCATCCTTTGTGGCACCTCAAGATTGAGGTTTTAAGGACTTTGTTTTCTTAAGTATTCTAATCCGATCGTACCAAAGGTTAGAAATTTAAGGATTTTTTTTCCTTAGGGTTCTAATCTAATCATCTTCAAAACGTTCCTAACAAATCGATTGTTCTTATTCCTTTCAATTTGTGGTTCCTATGATTGCTCGCCTAGAGGGTCCGCATCAAATTACATACAAAATTTATGAAACACTCATGGATCCTAACACCAAACTAATGCCTCGAACTGATGAATTAGCAACTACCAAGAGGCAATATCAACGTTTGGTGAATATGTTAATATATCTAATTCATACACGTCCACATATAAGTTTTGCAGTCAGTGTTATTGGCCAGTTTCTTGGCAACCCATTAGTAGATCACTTGAAGACAGTCAACTGTATTCTAAGGTACTTGAAGAAGGATCCTGGAAAGGGACTCATGTTCAAGAAAACAATCAATCGAACATTGGAAGTTTATACTGACGCTGATTGGGCTGCATCTCCTAGTGACCAAAAATCGACATCTGGACATTGCTCATTTATTTGGAAAAATTTGGTGACATGGCATAACAAAATGCAGACGGTGGTAGCACGTAGCAATGCTGAGACTGAGTTCCATGCATTAGCTTTTGGCATCTGTGAAGGAATTTGGCTAAAACGATTGCTAAACGAACTCAAGTTAGAAAATTCAAATTCTATCAGGGTCATGTGTGACAACTAGTCAGTAATTGCAATTGCTAAAAATCTAGTCTACCATGATCTAACTAAACATGTGAAAATTGACAGACACTTCATCAGTGAACAAATTAAAGACAAGACGATCTCACTCAATTATGTTCCATCTAAACAACAAGCAACAAATATCTTAACCAAAGCTTTATTTAGACCTAATTTCACTATGTTAAGTGAAATACTTGGTTTGGAGAACATATATCGCCTAGCTTACGGGGGAATGTAGGAAATCAATCTAGGCATGTGATTAGTTGTAATCCTGATTTTTAGAAAATTAGTTTCCTATCCAGCTGTATATTAGTTGAGATAAGTTGTCATCCATTTTGTATTTCCAGTTGTATGTTAGTAGAGATTCTGTAACCTATTTTATATAGATCCTAATATATAAGAGACAATTAAGGTCATAAGAACCAATTGTCATCTGTATAAATATGTATCCAATTTCAAGAAATAATAAGGAAGTGATTTCAAAAAAATCCCATAAAACTTTAATTATCACATAATTAGCTTCCGTTTTTAGCCTTCCTAATTGTATTATAAATAGAACCTAAAGTCGGTAATAAATAACATAGAACAAAAAGGGACAATTTGTTCTACAAATTCATCTTATTTGCTAATTCCATTTTAGTCTATGACCACTCAAAATAATGCAATCGATCACTCAAACTCAAAACCATCTAAGGAAATCCATCACTCGAACTCAAGACCATCTAAGGCAATACCCATTGAATTTAAGACCATTAAAAGGCAACACTAGTTAGCCTACTCTTCCTCAAGAGACAAATGAAGTGAAGATTTAGAATGGAGAAAAGTTTGTAAGCAAAGTACATAAAAGTTTGAACTCAAATTTCAATAAATTGAGGTCTCATCATTGTGATAAGATAAATCATGTTAGACCTCATAACTTGAGACTAGATTCATGCAACATAAATGCCTAAAACCATAGGCAAACCAATGAAAAAAAAAGAACCGATATCTAAACATCTTATGGTTTCTAGAATTGATTTTACTAGCATTATTGTATAAGGGCTTATTATGAGGTATTTTAATGTCTAACTATTGGGACTTGGTTTTTCACAATTATGTTAAGCATGGAGAATTGTATTAGAATTAAGTGTGGTAAAGGCATAAAAAGTGATGACTAATTATATGTTTGCAAGAATGTTTCTCATGGCTAATGACTCCATAAAAATAGAGTCATTAGTACATTTTTTTACTTAATATTTACTTGTTTTATTCAATAAATAGTATTTTTATAGTTAAAAAATTAAAATATAAACTTATAGTGAAAAGGGGTGGCAATAATTTTTGGGATTGTTTTGGAATTTTTTATGAATTTTTGTCGCAGGGTCAATTAGAAACAGCCATGTAACCTACCACGCAAGCAGAGGAGCTGACTGGGCAAGCCACACCGATGCCACGCAAGCAGGGACGATGAATAATAAATTGCCACACGTGAGGAGCAACGAACTGCATGCCATGTGTCGACACGACGTTCAATCTGACTTTGAAACACGATCAAACCTTCACGCCATGTGTCACCTCTACTTGTCCAACAGTTCCACCCGTATGCCAAGCCATCTATTATCGTGAATCACGTTACACCGTGTGGCCTTGACTTAACAAGCATTAACTCACACCGGTCTCCCCTGCCATGCGTCACCCTATGATTAGCCCAGTAAATTGTGTGCCAATGTCACGCTGTGATTGGTTGGAGATGTTCATTTTGCTTGTTTTAATCTCAACCTTTGATCTGAAGCTGATTTGACTATCCATATTGCACCTAAGTTACATTTAAGCCCCTAATCACCCTATAAACCCTAAGGGGTTGTCATTAGCATAATCTTGGTCAACTTTTGGAGCCAAAAAGTGAGAAAAATATAGAAAAATTTACAATAAGATACAATTTTGGTGGAGATTCAAAAAGAGATTAACCCTACAATTCAAGAGATTAATTGTATTTTTTCTTCTACTCTTTTCTTTATCAATCTTTTTATGACTTTTTTTATAAACAATATGAGCTTTATATACACAATTATGTATAGTTAATTTATTAATCTAGGGAACTTATAAACCCAATTTCAACTATGTGATAATCGAATATTTTACCCCAATTATAATTATATTTTTTAATCTCATTTTTATGTTATTAATTGTTTCGCAAACAATTTATCTATAGAGGCAATTAAATATATTTGAGAGAATTATTTAATTATTTGTCTTAATTAAATAACATGCATAGTTTCTAGGTAGAGATGTATGATTATTACGTATGTGATCCATAATTGATAAACTTAATTAGTATGCAATTTAATTGACATGAGAGTATGATTAAATTAATTATTATATGATGTGTAGTTTACTTGAGAGAGAAATATATGCTATGTTAGATTCAATTGACCATCCAATTAATTAATAATTATATTGAAGGATTAAATGTTACTAGATATTTTCTCATATATTTTCTTAGTTACCAAATCTGATTTAATTAATTATTCCTATTTACTTTTACTTATTTTAATTTTCCCTAAAATTTAAATACACAAAAAATTGATTTTTATTTTTTTAGTTTTAAAAATTAGTTTCTAATAAAATAATCTCTATGAGAACAATCTTTTCTTATCATTATATTACTTGTTGGGATACGTATATTTACATATTCATTTAACATAATTTATATGGCGAACAATGACGGCAATGGATTACATAGAAACTTTGTTTGTGTATTGAAGATTTTGAACCTAGATGACTACTTTCCATTTGTTAAGTTTCATGGTTATGGCCAATAATGTGAAGGAGTGAGTTAGAAAAGTGTAGTAAACGAATGATGAGATTTTAGGCATTGTTATGAAATTTGGTCATGGACATGTATTAGTGAGAATGGGAAAAGAAAGTGTGATCTCTATTTGAGAGAAATAATTTGTTAATTGAGGATTTTTATCCTTTGAACAACAAAGTCTTTTTCAAGGAATTTGACATATGCGTACATTGTTCCATGTGTATGATTGCATGACTAAATCTAATTTTTTATGAGATTGGTTAAGCTAATTACTCGAAATTCTCTCCTCTTCATTGTGGAAAAATAAATGTATTGAAGGCTGTTGAGACCCTCTCTAGTTTATTTTCCCTGACAACATTGAAGGGTTTTGAGACGCATCTCCAATTTATTTTCTCGTTCTCAATGGGCTGAAGAACCATCTTCGATACTCTTGGGTGAAGAAGGTGGCACCTCAATCCTATTCCCTCCAAATGAGGGCATAAAAGGCATGATGACAAGATGCCCAATCCACGGAAGGGGACAAAATCCAAGACACCATACCTCTTCTTCAGTGTAAACAACCCAACCATAGGCTCAGAATGGCTTGGTGGTGTCCCATATGCAAATAAATTAAAACATAAACATATATTCATAGCAAGGTGGCACCAAGTCCCATGCACTCGAGGAAGGTAAGGAGCACAAGGTTCTACATGTTGGACCATCCCTCCAAAGCAAATATCTCGAGAAACAAGCTTTGATCGACCTAGAAATGTACCCACAGTACTCCAATATGAGCAAAAAGGCACTTAAGCCCTCGTCCAACAGATGCAAGTCCACTAGACCCTACCCAAGGATGGAGAGATGAGATCATTAGAGTCTACTCCCTCATATCATAATTATTATGAATTTCTCAGCATAGTATGGAAATCCGTTGAGATCCATCTCTGATTTATTATCTTTTTTGATGAATTATAACCAGATATCACATGAAATGCCATTGAACCTCTTCATTGATTTATTATCTCATTTTTGGTTGATTTCTCTTAAAAGTCCGAGCTATTTAGCCTGGTGAAGCATGAAAAGATGTTGAGCCTCTTTATGGATTTATAATCTCTACTTACGCCGACATGCCATGGAAGGCTATTGAGCATATTATCCTCTAGAAATTTATGTAAATTTGGACATAACTACAGGTATTATGTGAATGTTCTTTGATAGTGAGTGTTCTTTGATAGTATAATGATAAGGCAATTATGTCTCAACTTATACTCATTTTTTGAGCTACTTTATTGTTTAGAGTAAATCATGGAATTTATGTTAGAAATGAATTAAGGGATTAATGTTGTAATTGTTAATTTATTGACATTATGTCCTTAAGTCATGCAAAGTGCTAGGCTAATAAAAAGGTTAATATGTAGTGGTAATGTGATATTTAGGTTGTGAGTTGGATAATTTAGATGTAAAGCAATACAAGGGTCTTCGATAACAAAGAGCAGAGGTAGTTTTTAATGAGAGAATTTGCATTCCTAAGTTCTCTTTGGCCTTCATCTTTAAAGAGTTTAAATGCCTCTTTTTCCAATTTTTGAAATGAGAAGATAGGCTTTTTTTGATGTTCTATTCTATATTGAAGGATTCCAATCTTTGTAATTGTTTTGTTCAAGGGGTATTTTAAGTCTAATGGAAAAAAATATCTTATTTTTCAAATTAATGATCCCTTGAATCAAGAAAAGCATCAAAGTACAACAAAAATATATATGCCAACGATTGAGATTTTATGTTAAACAAAAATTCAGAAACATTTGTCACATCAAAAAACTCTTGTACTCTTTGAAACTAACTCTAGCTTGGAGGGAGTAGAAGAGACAAAAGAAGCAAAGATTTCATAACAAATAAATAATCCACTACAGATCCACTAAATAATATGCATCGGTCATATAATCTAATACATCAATATCAATCATTTAAGGGATTTTGATTTGAGAAGTAGTAACAAGGACACTTAAATAGATAGTTACCAATGTAAGTTAATAAGACAAATGACACATTTGAAGATGATCGACCAAAATTTTGAAAATTGGATAATAACTTATAAAGTCAATCCAATTGCTCCAAATTGAAAGCTCTTCTTGTTTGGTTGTCAACAGAAACATGGTAACTTTGATATCTATTTTCTCTCGATTCTCAATCCATGGGCTTTCCATGAATTTTTCCAACAAGTGTCTTCATTGTGTTCGAATTTTCAACAACGCTCACAAAAAATTATTTTCCGTTGCAAATTAGGGCCTGGCCCAACTTGATTTCCATGCGGCCCAAGGGTTGTTTTATTGGGATTGGCATTATTCAATTATTGAAAACAATCGACTATAAATATAGGACAACTTGTACAAATAAAACCCTAAGAAAAAAAGTCCCCATAATTATGGTATACATATTTGAATAAATAAAGCAAATAAACTGAAATAAGGAAAGAATAAATCTTCCTATAATTATTCAAATTCAAATCTCCTAAAATATCTCTAGAATGATATCGAGATCTTTAACATTCAAATCTCCTAGAATATCCCTAGAATAATATCGAGATCTTCAACACTTCCACTTAAGTTGAAGAATAGATATTAATCATTCCCAACTTGCTCACAATATCTTCAAATAACCCTCTAGGCAATCTTTAGTAAGGATGTCAGTAAGTTGCAACTTACTTGCTTGGAATGTAAACCATGCTTATTATTCCTTAATTTTTTTCCTTAAGAAAATGTTTGTCAATTCAACATGTTTTGTGTGATCATGATGAATAGGATTGTATGCACAATTAATTGTAGCCTTACAGTCATTGTACAATCTCATTGAGCCATCATTAATAATTTATAGCTCATTTAACGTTCTTTTCGGCCACATCAACTCACTAGCGCCTTGAGCAAGTGCTCTCAACTTAGCTTCTATACTCCAAGACACCACAAACTACTGCTTGCTTCTCCAAGTTACGAAGTTTCCCCAAACAAAGAAGCAATAACTAGATGTAGATCTTCTATATTTAATCCCTTTCCAGGAGTAGTGTTTAAGTATCTCAAAATCTGTAAACAACATCAAGATGTTCTTGACAAGAAGCATGCATATACTAACTAACTATATGAGATAAATCAATTTTGCTACTAACCTCTAGCATATCCACCTATTTATAGGTTCTCCAGCTTCTCCAATCTTATAATTTTGATATAGTGCAGAAGTTATGGTCTATACCCTAGCATCCCTATCCCTGATAAGAGATTGAGTACATAGTTCGTTTGTGAAACAACAATACCTACTCTGCTTCTAACAACTTCCATTCCAAGAAAATATCAAAGTTGTCTTAAATCTTTGATCTCAAACTCCTTTAATCTAGCTAATTCTTCATAATGTCTCCTATAAGAAGGAGGTCATCCACAGTTAGAATTGCCACCTTTTCGGCCCCAATGTTTGAAGAATAGCATACAATCAGTATGTCCTTGATTGAAACCAAATCTTTTAACAAACTTAGTAAACTTATCAAACCAGGCTCGTGGTGATTATTTTAGCCTATATAGAGATTTTTTCAACTTGCATACAATAATTGTATCACCAGTGATCTCAAAACTAGGTAGCATCTCCATGTAAACCTCCTCATCAAGGTCTTTATTAAGAAAATGCCTTCTTCACATTTACCTAATGTAGAGGTCGGTCTAAATTAGCATCTAAAGATAATAAAACTCTGGCTTTCAATTTATCTACAGAAGCAAATGTTTCAATATAATCAATCCCTTGAGTTTGAGTAAATAGCCACTAGTCTGGCCTTGTATCTCTCAATTGTTCAATCAGCGTTATACTTAATTGTGAACACCCATTTGTAACCTACCACACGTTTCTCTTCAGGGAGTTATATCAGTTCCCATTCCATTGGCTTTTGAGGCCATTCTCCCTTGAATCTCTCAAGCCTCTTGAATATTTCTTGAAATTTTTGTTCCCTATTCGAGTGGTAACAATATTAAATGTTGTAGACATGTGACTATCTAACACAGTTTGAGATACGATGTTGAGTGCAAAATATCTTCCCTTTTCGTAATGCAATTGCTGGGTCTAATTAAATTTTTTATTCTCCTTGGTATCCACCGTTGAGTCTAAATGATCGTTTTACGAGTAAGATGCTTGACAATGTTGTGGAGGTATGAATTCTTCTATTTCAACTATTGGCTTTTGTCTTCTCGTGTAAACACGAAATATAGCATCTTGACCCAAGCTTTGTGTTCTTGGTTTTGTTTCAAGATTATCCTTCTGTAGTAGCAAATTGGATGAATTGTTAGTGTTTGAACATGTGGACCCAGAGCCCAATCCATCAGACGAGTCAACCTAGAAGGACTTGCCTCTGCCTACGCCCACAACGACATCAATAGTATGAGTCTACCCATAAGACCTTTGGTGTTAGGAAGACCGACCTCCAGACCGAGCCATGGTGTGATCGACTTTAAGCTTTAAATATATTTTCGTTTACTCTTGTACCCTTTTGACACACTGTGACGTGTACTCCCAATATAATCGACACGTGTACATGTAATGTTCTATATATCCATGGACCTCATAAGAGATCCACACATTTTACAAGAATTCTTTGACTTCTCTCTAGTTTCTCTCTCTATAAATCGGACCAATCCTAACAGTTAATTGTTCAAATGTTTGGTTTGAGCTGATTTTTGGCTCAAGAGTAACACTAGGAATGACACTAAAATCACATAGAAAATTGTCACTACTCCTACGATCTTCCTCTCCTAAGTTCTTGATAGATGGATTGATTTTCAAAAAACAAAATGAAACAGTGGAAAACAAACATTTTTCAAGCAATGGATAAATAACATTTGTAGCCCTTTTAACCAAAAGAATAACCTAAGATGCGTTTTTTTTTATTTTGGGACTAGTTTTCATGGCTAGATGTATATCATAAACAAATGCAGTGCAACCAAATGTTTTGAGAGCCATTGTGTTAAAGATGTGGTTTGTAGGGTAGACCTTTCGCAAGACATGGTGTGGTGTAGAAATGTCAAATGAATTGTTTCATCCCATCCCATGTCCCATTTAATGTCTATAATGGGTTCATGTGTTAAAGTTGGCTCATCTCATTTAAATCTCATCTCATCATATCTAAAGTTGTCCCTAATGTGCTCATATTATATATAATCATGTTTCATTTTTTTCATTATTTTTATAATTTTACTCATCATTTGAGCCTATTCCAGACAAATAGAATATCTCATTATAATACCATCCCAACCCACCAAAATAAGTCGAACAAAATGGGATAGGTTTATAAAATTCATGGGTTATAGGTTAATGAAACATCTCATCTCAATTGACACCTCTAGAGTGGTGTTTAAAAGTTTAGACACCTTAATTTGGAACAAAAAGGCACAAGCAACTTCTAATAGGTGATGTTTTTTTTTCATAGACCTTATTTTGTTGAGGTGTGCCAACACATGAACTTCAAGGTAGGATCCTACTCTCTAACAAATATGGCCCTAATAGAAATTAAAGTATATTTTGCCATTATCTGTGCATAAAACTTAGACTTTTTTGTGAATTAGGTCCCAATCTATTTGTGGAAGTTTTGAAACACAGATGATGCTTCAAATTTTTCTTTCGAAAAGTATGTCCAACATGCCCACAAATGGTCATCTATAAATGTAAACAAACCACCTACAACTAGTTAAAATGGTCCCCAAATGTCACTATGAATTAAAGAAAAAAGCTCGAAAGGTAAATGTATTCTAAGAGGATATACTGAACATGAGTATGCTTGGCAAATTGATAGATTCTACGTTGGAAAGAAATCACATCATTATTCATAAAAAGCAAAGGAAACAATTGTTTTAATTAAGAAAAACTTGAATGCTCTAACCTAAAATGCCATAACATAATAGAGTTTGAAACATGATCAAAATATGATCGGCAGTTAATGCTTGACCTCACTCCTGCAGATCCAACCTCACTTCACTCAATATTACTCATGATTGTAATGAGTCCCATAACCCAAACATAGTCCGAACCAAACATTCCATCTTGTATTACTCTACCATCTCCAAAAAGTAACCTGAACTTAGGGGGAAAAACAAAGAAACAAAATAACAAAAAGAGAATTACTTACTCATGAAGATCAAAATTATTAGGCATGAAAAACTTCACACACGAACCACCAAAAGAGCCAGAACTAATGATAGATCCAAATATCCATGAATTTACATTGAATTCAAGTAACTCTGAACCTCCTAAATTTCTTGAGTTACTATTGCTCTTAAAAACAGACACGATCTTGTACACTTCATACTATATTTCTAAGTTTATTTTGTATAAAACTATCATCTGGATTTCATACCCTTACCTATGACCTTGACAAACAAAAATTTTAAAGGATATCCATGAGGCCTTGAAAATCCCATAGTGAAAAAAAAATAGTTATGAAATAAATAAAGACACTTGAGAAAAATGGAACATGGGATATAACTGAACTATCAAATGGGAAGACTCCAGTCCGTTACAAGTAGATTTTTACAATAAAATATAAGGCTGATAGAAGTATAGAAAGCCTAACTAATTGCAAGGAATTTACATAAACATATGGAAATGACTACATCAAAACATTTTCACATGTGGCTAAACTGAAAACAGTTTGAGTTTTATCCCTAGCAATAAATTTGGGTTGGTCACTTCACCAACTAAACATAAAAAATGCATTCTTAAACACAGAATTAGTTGTTTTCATGACCATGCCTCTAAGATTCTGCAAAGGAGAAAATACCATGTAAACTAAAGAAATCACGACCTTAAAGTATCACCTAAGGTTTGGCTTGATAAATTTGCAAAGGTATTGAGAAAATAATGATGCTAGCAAGGACAATCAAAATATACATTGTTTTTCAGACATACTAGTAATGGGAAGAATACAATTTTAAGTCTATGTTGATAATATAACCATAACTGGTGACAACCTTGAAGAAATCGAGAGACTAAGGAAAACCCTCTTTACATAATTCGAAGTCATTGATTAAAGACAAATGAGATATTTCTTGGGAATAACAGCTGTAAGAATAAAAAAAGATCTCAAAATAACTACATCTATCTCACCGAATGTAACATGCTCGTATGTAAACCCAATGATACTTCAATAGAGGTTGAAAAAAGAAATAAAGATATGGAAAAATCAATGGACAAAAATAGATATCAAAGATAAGTAGGAAAACTGGTTTATTTGTCTCACATCAACTATGACATAGCATTTGCAATTAATGTCGCTAGTCAACACATACATACACCAAAAGAAGTCCACATGGAAGCTGTTTATAAAACTTTCAAGTATCTAAAAAGATCACTTGGAAAAGGATTGTTCTTCAAGAGTAGTGAAATTAATGATATAGAAGTTTTTATTAATGCAGATTAAGCTGACTTAGTTGAAGATAGAAGATACACCACAGGGTATTGTACTTTTATTTTCAGGAACTTACTAACTTGGAGAAGAATCAAAATGTAATGGCCAAGAGCAATACTCAAGCAGAGTTTTGAGCAATGGTACAAGAAATGTGTGAAATTTTGTGATTAAAAAAACTCTTACATGAAATACAGATTGCAGTAATGTCTCCGATTAAACTTTACTATGACAACAAAGCTTTCATCATCTCTCTTAATCTAATTTAACATGACAGGATCAAGCATTTTTTAATGAACAAACATTTCATCAAAAAAAAGATTGAAAATGATATTATCTGCATAACTTATGTTCCCACAAAGAAACAATGAGCAAATATTTTCACAAAAGGACTCTTCGACCAAATTTTAACGATTTCATCTGTAAGTTGGATATGTTCAATATTTATGATCCAACTTGAGGGAAAATGTTGAAATCCTTGACAATTAATAAAATCTTAGATTTCTAGCATGTACACCTATACCAAATTATTAAATCAACATAATTCCTTAAATTTCACCAATTTGGAGCATCAAGCACCAATACCCATGTTTATGTCGTGTCCGTTGGACACAAGTTCCTTCATGAAATATGAGAAGTCCATGTCACATAGATCGAAGGTGAAATAATAATGGATTTGATATAGCTAGTATTAGTAGGTCCAACCATTCGCGGAAATAAAGGGGTTGAGTTGAACCTCAGCTTTGATATAATTTAAGTAAAATTAGGAAAACAATATTACACATTCTCTTATTCATTCATTAAAATCAGTACACTATAAATAGGGAATAGTTATACAAATAAAACCCTAACAAAATAAAATCCCTAATATTATGGAATACATATTTAATATTTGATTAATAAAGCAAAAAAACCGAAATAAGGAAAAAACAAATCTTCCTATAATTATTCAACAATCAAATCTCCTAAAATATCTCTAGAATAATATAAAATCTTCAACCATACCAGCCTTTAGAGTTGATTTCTCATAGGAATTTCCGAAAGACCCAAGAGTAAGAGGTTAGATAATCGATGATGGCGACACCACTCTTTACATCACCTTACAATATTAATCTTTGTAGCTTAGAAAAAAATAAGAACTGAATGTATTGTATGTTATTTAGAAAGGAAAACTAGGACTAAATGTTTGTATTTTACATTTCTATGTTTTGGGGGCTCCACGAAAGCCCGATTTCACGATAAATAGCATCAGAGATCATCTCTTACCAGACTATCTTTTTCAAATATCGTCTCCTACTGGACTCTTTTTCAGATATCATCTCCTATCAAACAACCTCCAAATTTATAGTACAAAAGGATGATTATATAAGGAATCTAAATATTTTAATTTATCATAATAATATTTCATAATTAACTTCCTAATATTTCCATAATTAAAAATCATTACGATAATATTTCCATGATTACACATATCTCTAAGAATTTGTCTAAGAATAACAAATTTTAACACACCCTATCAAAAGACCTCTCCTCAAAAGGACTATAAAAAAGGATAACTCTTTTGATCAACACTTGATCAGTTGGACTTTGATATCACTCCTACAAAATTCACCTCAACCAACAGAGAATACCAATAGAGGGTCCCAAACACCGAGCCAAAGTTGGTACAATTGATCCAACTGTTCCAGATTGAATGCTTCTCTTAAACTTGAGTTTTCGTAAGGTTTCTGGTGATCAATTAAGGCTTGGTAACTCCAGGATCTATTCTATCTCAATTTCTAGTCTACAGATTTTCCATGGATTTTCCAAAAGTGTTTTTTGTATGTCGAGACTTACGACGAAAAGGTCACCTTTGTTGTGTATTTGGGCCTATCCCGCATGATTTTCATGAGGCCAGTGGATCAAGTTAGTTGAAGATCCAATGTTTGAATAAGGCTTGCTTTTATTTGGTTTACATTGGTCATATAGGAGCTAAAACCCCATGACTAAGCCAATGAGATAGCCCAAATCCACTAGCCTTTAAGGCTTAATTTTCTTGCTGAACATTCCTGTGCCCCCTTTCGTTGAGTATCAACTTGCATAGAATCATAACGTGTCGAATTTCTGAAAAAACCTCGCAAACAAACAGCAATGATCACTGACTAAGTACTCCTCCTCGGACGTTGCCAAGCTCCCTATTTAGCCTAGCCAAGAACTTGAACACTAATGACTATGAAAATAGAGTCATTAGCGCACTATTTTACTTAATATTTACTTGTTTTATTCAATAAATAATATTTTCTGGATGAAAAATATTAAAATATAAACTTTCTAATAAAAAGGAGTGAAAATATAATTTTTGGGATTTTTTGAAATTTTTAACACAGAACCAATCAAGAGTTCTCACGTGGCATGCCTAGCAGGCAGAGGAGATGACTAGGCAAGCCATGCCAACGCCACGCAAGCATGGAAATCGAATCACGTCATGCCGCGTGTGAGGAGAAGGAAACACCCACCACGTGTCAGTATGCCATTACTCCGCGCATTCCACCCATGCGCCACGCCAATTGTTTCCTCGAATCACGTAGCGCCACGTGTCGCTGACTCAACGAGCGTTGACTCTGACCAGTCTCCTCTGCCACGCGTCGCTCCTTGATTCGCCCAACGAATTTTCCCTACCACGTGCCGCACTATGATTTGCTAAAACTGTCAGTTTTGCTTGTTTTGATCATTGCCTTTGATCTGAAGTTGATCGGACGGTGCAGATCGCACCTGAGTTTTATTTAAGCCCCTAATCATTCTATAAACCCTAATTTACCTCTATTAGTATAATTTTGGTCATATTTTGGAGCTAAAAAAATGAGAAAAATTAAAAATAAAACTCAATTTTGATAAAAATTCAAAAGGAAATTAATACTATAATTCAAGAGATTAATTGTATTTCTTTTTCTACTCTTTTTTTTATCAATTTCATATCTTTCTTTATGAAAAATATAAGATTTATGAACATAACTATGTGTAATTAATTTATTAATTTAGGGATCTTATGAACCCAATTTTTATCATGTGATGATCTAAAATTTTACCGCAATTATAATTTTAATTTAATTATATTATTTAATCTGATTTGTATGCTATTAATTGTTTGGCCAACAATTTATCTATAGAGGTAATTAAATAGATTTAAGAGAATTATTTAATTGTTTGTCTTAATTAAATAACATGCATAATTTCTAGGCAAATATGTATGATTCTTATATATGTGATCTATAATTGATGAACTTAACGAATAGTTTGCAATTTAATTGGCATGAGAGTGTGATTAAATTAATTACTATATGGTGTATAGTTTACTTAAGAGAGAAATACATGCTAGGTTAGATTCAATTGATCATGTAATTAATTGATAATTATAGTAGGAGGATTTTAGCAATTTGCATGTTTAGAAAATTAAGGGATTAAGTATTTTTAGATATTTTCTCATATATCTTCTTAGTTTCCAAATCTGATTTAATTAATTATTGTTATTTACTTTTAGTTATTTTAATTTTGCTTCTTTAAAATATAAAAACACTAAAAAAATTATTTTTATTATTTTTAATTTTAAAAATTAGTTTCTAATAAAATAATCTTTGTGTGAACGATCTTTACTTATCATTATATTATTTGTTACGATACGTATAGTTGCATAATCATTGCACACACAATTTGTGTGATGATCAAACACCGATGTATTTTCCACTTCTTTTGATATCAAGTGTCATCCCCTGGACATTTCCACTCTACCTTAGATATCTGATCGAATTCTTGCCAAAGTGAAATAATTTCCATATAATATTTATTCACCTCTTTTTTCTCCTTGTTTTAATTACCAAAGTCAAGTCTTAATTTTAAAGATTTGGGATGAATCTATATTGTTAGAGTAAGTCTCTTGTATGGCTTGTCAGAAATCTTTTATCATTGGTAAAAATAGGTAGGTTTTTCTAATGGCATGTATCATGGAATAGATGAGCCACGTTGTTACCATGAAGTTTTTCGAGCTCTAACATTGAATGGCATCGATGCTAGTGGACAATGGCTTTTTTATTTCTCCAATTAGGTAACCCAATTTCCCTTTTCCATTGATAACAAGATTTACTGATTAAGTCTTCTCTCTAAAATTCCTTCCATTCATCTTTTCCACAATGAGTTGCTGACTAGCTATCATGGCCACTTGAGCTCATTGTTAGAATAGCCTCTAAATCTTGTCAGGGATTTTAGATTTTGTCTTATTAGAGATAATTGGGTTTGCCATGCTGATTTCACCAAAAAAAAGGCTCTGATACCATATAAGATAGAACAAAAATAAAAAATTAATATTCTATATGTAATTTAGAAAGGAAAACTTGAACAGAATGTTCTGTATTTTACATTTCTATGTTTTGTACAAGGTATTGCCTACATATTTATAGTACAAAAGAATGATTAAAAAAGAAACAAATATTCTAATTTAAAAGATAATCTCTTAATTAACTTCCTAATATTTCCATAATTACATAATCACTAAGATAATATTTCCATGATTGATTACACAAGCTAAGAATCTAGGATTTCAACAATCTTCTTGTCAAACCTCATAAAAGACTTTACAAACTGTAGATTTTTTTGAGAATCTGCTTTATCAGTGATGAACAGGCTGTATTGTTCAGTATAAAACAAGCTGTAATTATTATTGATTCTAGCTGTTATATTCCTAACTTAGTGACCACTAATCTGTTATTTTTCATTCCTATTTATAGGGTTGTATATACATTAAAGAAAATTAGAGAATAAAGTGAATAATACATACTCCAGATTATCTCTCGTAATAAAATCAACATGGTATCAAAGCATCTCTGAAATCTAATTTTGTCCGAGGAAGAAATTTTTTTTCCATTACTAAATACGTCTGTTTTTCTGTCATCATCGCCACCATCAGCGACCACAAACCACCATCAGCCACCATCTCAGACCAGCTATCATTTCTGTCATCATCTCAGATCAGTCATCATCTCAAACCAATCATTCTGTTTTCTGTCATCATCGCCACCATCTTAGACCAACCATCATTTCTCTCATCATCTCAGCCATCTCTGGTGTCCAGTCATCATCGCCATCATCGTCGGTGGCCATCTCAGACCAGCAATCATTCTGGTATCATCTCAGCCATCTCAGATCAATTATCATCGTCACTGACCATCTCTTCATCGTCGTCGCCGACCATCATTGTTGTCGCCGATCATCGTCGTTGTCTGCTTCAGTCCCGCAAGTCAGTAAGTCCCTCTGTTGCATTCTGTTTTTTCTTTCTCCAATACCCGTAAGCTAATTTTTGTAATATATCTTGACCCGACCCGTGTAGAACCCTACCAACCCGACCCGGGTAGAACCTTACCCACCCGACCCGGTCCAACATACCTGAACTGACCCGGTCCAGCATACCCGATCCAGTAGATTATCTCAAAAAAAAAAACCCACAAATTTCAATCCACTTATAATCTACAATTGAAATAAATGGCCACGGAAAAACCTATAATTACTGGTTCCACGAAAAACAATCTTATGCCTATTACCAGTCACAAATTAAATTGGCATAATTACCTTCAGTGGTCCCAATCCATCATGATGTTTATATGCGACAAGATGAAAGATGATTACCTTACTGGCGATGCAGCAACTCCGAACAAGGACGATCTACAATACAGAACATGAAAATCTGAAAACAATATAGTGATGTCTTGCTTAATCAATTCCATGACAAACGAAATTAGAGAGAATTTTCTTCTCTACAAAACTGCCAAAGGAATATAGGATGCAGCCAAAGACACTTATTCTAGTTCTGATAATATGTCCAAATTATTTGAGATCGAGAGCATCCTCCATGATCTTCGTCAAGGAGAGTTGTCAGTTACACAATATTTTAACTCTCTCACTCGATGTTGGCAACAATTAGATCTCTTTGAAGTTCACAAATGGACCTGTCCAGCAGACAACATCTTGTACAAACAGATTATTGACAGGAAACGGGTTTTCAAATTTTTACTGGGGCTCCATAAAGATCTTGATGATGTGCGCGGTAGAATTCTCGGAACAAAACCATTGTCCAACATTCGTGAAGCCTTCTCTAAAGTCCGTCAAGAGGAGAGTCGAAAGAAAGTAATGATGGGTCCTCAATCTACCATATATGTGACTGGAGAAGGATCTGCACTTGCCATTCGAGGCCACCAACACTCTCATAATACAAACACCCATCCTCGTCGTGGAAGACCTTGGTGTGATCATTGTCGTAAACCTGGTCATACTAAGGAAACCTATTGGAAAATTCATGGCAAGCCCACTGATTGGAAACCACCATCGTACAGCACATCAACAAAGAAAGTTATGGAAAAATTGCCTCCAAATCTCAAGGCACTAACTCACCTGAATCTGCTCTGTTTAGCAAGGAACAGATTGATCTCCTCCAAAAATTATATGGACAATCCTTGACCACATCATCTGCTACTATAGCTCAATCAGGTAATACTCTTAATGCTCTTAGTGTGAAACAGGTTATGAGACCATAGATTGTTGATTTAGGTGCTTCAGACCACATGACGAATGATGCTTCTCTTCTCATGAATCTTAAAATCTACCAGAATGGACACACGGTCCGAATTGCCGACGGTTCAGTATCCAAAGTAACAGGAATTGGTTCAGCCAAAATTTCAAACTCCCTTATTCTAGATTTTGTCCTTCTTGTTCCTACACTTGATTGTAATCTTGTCTCAATTACTAAACTCACCCGTGATAAAAATTGTATGGCTAAATTTGTTCATAACCAATGTGAATTTCAGGACTTGGATTCGGGGAAGATGATTGGCAGTGCTAAAGAATGCTCGAGACTCTATCTCCTCAGCAGTGAAGAACCTTCAGCAAGACAAGCCCACCAAGTTGTATCCGAAGTTTCTTATTAGAATAAAGCTTTGTTAAATCTTAAGTCCAAGGATGGTGAAATCATGTTGAATCACTATCGCTTAGGTCATCCTAATTTAAAGTATTTATAGAAACTTTTTCCTTCATCCTTTAGCAATAAAAATTCAGAAGATTTTCAGTGTGAAGTATGTCAATTTTCAAAACATGTTAGAACTTCATATCCTCATCTTTCACATAAAAAATCACATTCTTTCTCATTAATTCACACTGATATATGGGGGCCTTCTCGAATCAAAAACATCACAGGGACACGTTAGTTCATTTCATTTGTGGATGATCATACTCAAATCACTTGGTTAATCCTAATGAAAGAAAAATCTGAAACATGTCAAATTTTTAAAAATTTCAATACCATGATTCAAACCCAATTTCAAACAAAAATCCAAGTATTGAAATCTGACAATGCTAAAGAATATTTCACTTCCACCCTTACTGATTATCTGTTAAGTCAAGGGATTGTCCATCTAAGCTCATGTGTTGACACACCTCAACAAAATGGGGTGGCTGAAAGAAAAAATAGGCATCTTCTCAAGGTAGCTAGATCCCTCATGTTCACAACTCATGTCCCTCAACATTTTTTGGGAGATGCTGTTCTTACAGCTACCTATCTTATCAATAGGATGCCATCTCGTGTCCTCTTATTTAAAACACCTATCAATACTCTACTTGGGTCATACCCACACACCAAAATCGTGTCCCACGTTCCATTTAAAATTTTTGGATGTTCTGCTTATGTCCATTTACATCATAGTGGCAAACTTGATCCTCGAGCCATCAAATGCATATTCCTAGGGTATTCATCATACCAGAAAGGATACCAATGTTTTTCTCCTATCACAAAACGATTCTATAATACAATGGATGTCACATTCTTTGAACAATATCCGTATTATTCCAAACCTGTCATTCAGGGGGAGAACATAGGCAATGAATACCAGCTTTCGAATATCATAAGCACTCAGTTTCCCACAAATCCTATCCCGCAACTTCCAGAGAGTAAATCAATATCTCAAACAAATACTCTTACTAATCCCAATGAACCCTCAACTTCTCTACCAACAGATCCAAACTTCCTTGTCCCGAACAATGATCTTCTTGTCTACTCTAGAAGAAAACCAACTCAAGAAAGAGTAGAGAACCGAGCATATCTTGAGCCAATCCAGGAATCCAACCCGAATACAGGCCACTCCGACAATTCACAAGGTAACACCACTGAACCTTATATTATTGAATTACCTCCTAATGATTTGAATTTACCAATTGCTATAAGGAAAGGTGTAAGATCATGCACAAACCATCCCATCTACAACTTTGTTTCCTATAAAAATCTCTTATCAAGGTATAAGGCATTTATCAACAACCTTGATCAAATAGAGGTTCCAAATTCTGTTCATGAAGCATTTCAGATACCTGAATGAAAGACAGCTATTCATAAAGAACTCAGTGCCTTAGAGAAAAACAAGACTTGGGAGATCACAGAACTACCATCGGGAAAACAAACTGTTGGGTGTAAATGGATCTTTACAATCAAACACAAAGCAGACGGCAGTGTAGAAAAACTCAAAACTCGCCTTGTGGCTAAGGGATTCACTCAGACATATGGGCTTGATTATCAGGAGACTTTTGCACCTGTAGCAAAACTTAACACTATTCGTGTTCTTCTCTCCTTAGCATCTAACTTGGATTGACCTCTTTACCAATTAGATGTCAAGAATGCATTCCTTAATGGTGATCTCGAAGAAGAAGTCTACATGGACATCCCTACTGGAATTGAATCTTCTGTTCTAACCAATAGAGTCTGCCGACTTAAAAAATCCTTGTATGGATTGAAACAGTCTCCCCGTGCCTGGTTTGATAGGTTCTCCAAAGTTTTGAAGAGATATAGGTACACTCAATGTCAATCAGATCAAACATTATTCGTCAACACTTTTCTAATGATAGAATAGTTATCCTAATTGTGTACGTAGATGATATTGTTCTAACAGGTAATTCTACAATTAAGATGAATAAACTCAAGGAATTCCTTGCCAAGGAATTTGAGATCAAAGATCTGGGCAATCTCAAATATTTCCTAGGAATGGAAGTAGCACAAACAAAAAAGAAAATGTCTATATCTCAAAGAAAATATGTACTTGATCTTCTCAAAGAAACTGGAATGATCGGGTGTAAACCGATAGAAACTCCGATGGATTCTACAGTAAAGCTCGGGATCAAAGAAAATAGTACACCTGTGGACAAAGGCCGTTATCAAAGATTAGTGGGAAAACTCATTTACCTATCACACACTAGACCAGATATTGGTTTTTCAGTAAGTGTTGTAAGTCAATTTATGAATAGTCCCATTGAAGAACACATGGAAGCAATCTATTGTATACTCAGGTATCTCAAGACGACACCAGGAAAAGGATTATACTTCAGTAAGAATCCCACAAGAAAAATTGAAGTCTTTGCAGATGCTGACTGGGCAGGTTCTACAGTGGATCGCAGATCTACCACTGGGTATTGTACATTCGTATGGGGAAATCTTGTAACTTGGCGAAGTAAGAAACAGTCAGTAGTCGCTCGAAGCAGTGCAGAAGCTGAATTTAAAGCTATGGTTCATGGGATCTGTGAAGGAATGTGGTTAAGAAGACTACTCAATGAACTAAACTTCACAACTCCTGAACCAATCAACATGCATTGTGACAATCAAGCTGCAATAAGAATTGCAAAAAATCCAGTTCATCGTGACCGAACCAAACATGTAGAGATCGATCGTCATTTCATTAAAGAAAAGTTAGATGGAAAAATTGTGGACCTATTATATACATCTACACACCATCAAATTGCATATATCCTTACTAAAGCATTACCTCGAACAAACTTCGAAGAATTGAGTTGTAAGTTAGGAATGATTAATATCTATTACCCAACTTGAGGGGGAGTGTAGACTTTTCTGAGAATCTGCTTTATCAGTGATGAACAGGCTGTATTGTTCAATGTAAAACAAGCTGTAATTATTGTTGATTCCAACTGTTATATTCCTAGCTTAGTGTCCACTAATCTGTTCTTTTTAATTCCTATTTATAAGGTTGTATATACATTAAAGAAAATCAGAGAATAAAGTGAATAATACATACTCCAGATTATCTCTCGTAATAAAATCAACACAAACCGACGACAGAGATCACTGACCGAGTACTCTACCACGAATATTATCAAGCTCCATGTTCAATAAGGGAAGAAATTCATATATTCGTTCGTGTACCAGCTTTTTCCAATATCAAATACAAACTCCTGGACATTCCCACTCTTGTTCAATACTTAATCAATTTCATGTGACAATGAAGTCACTTCCATAAAATACTATGTCAAATCTTTCTCCCCCTGTTTCAATTGACAGAGTTGAGTTTTGAGTTTGAAAAATATTTAAAATGTTCACCATCTGAGTAAGTTTCTTGTATGCTTACCAAATGTCTAGCTATGGGTAAAAAAGGATAGCTTTTACCAATGAAGGGTATTATAGAGTGGACAAGCCAACTTCTAACCATTAAGCTTTCTAAGCTCCAACATTGGAAGGCATGGGGATTGGTGGCTATTCTCTTTTCTATTTCTCCAGTGAGATCACCCAATTTTCTCTTTCCATCGATAACTAATTTCACTGAATGAGCTCACTCCCTGAAAACTGAGAAGGCTTCTAGCATTTAGCTTTTCTATAGATAGTTCTAAAAATTAGCTACAAATTCAAACTCATTGTAGGAACAGGTTTTGAATTTTTGTTATGAATTTCAAGGTTGATTTCTTACTTATTTGAAACTATTGGATCTATTATAGCTCTAATACCATATGGAATGGACCGTAGAAATATGATAGGTTCTAGAACAATTTTGTTCTATTGTACCTTTCTATATCTTTTGTACAAAGTGTCGGTCTTAATTTTATAGTACAAATAAATAACCTAAAAAAGGAAGCAAATTAAGACAATTATTTCCTAATTAATTCTAAATGATTTTCTAATCATATCCTACTCACTAGAATCATTACAATAATTACAAAATCTGATTAAATTATAATTCAAGGAGTTCAACAATTATGAATAAAATATTGAAATTATAATTATATATAAGAAATGAGATTGTTGTTACTTCGTTATCTGCCTTTTGAAAAGTTTTCATGTTCTTGAATTGAACAGTAGAGGAGCATGCAAATATGAAGTCATCTGCTCTAGTTAAGAAAAACCTTTAATGGTCATAACTAAATCAGAAATACTATTCCTAAGATTATTATATCCACCATAATTGTCCACTTTCTTTGTAACTATTACATATATTACTATAATACGATGTTTCTAATACAAAAATATCAATTGTAATTATGGGTAGAGAAAAGTCATACTCCAATTACTTAACATCCACTGTGGTTTATGGTACAATTTGGAAAGCAACCTTGAAACAGACACTGTTTTCATTACTATAAAGTAAGATGCATTTCGAACCATCACAAAATCCATTTGTTCAATATAATGTTGAAAACAACCCAAGCTACATCAGAAAAGAACATGACTTGCAATATGTTCAGTCAGAATAAGAAGTAGCCAGCCACAGTTTACCTTACTTTTGCACCAATTACCAAACCAAAACATAAGAAAACTTTGCCAAAAACAAAAAGGAAAAGGATAAGGAAACTGACAAATCAAACTTAACACGATATAGCACAAACCTCATATGTCATTGTTTTCCACTTCTCACCACAAGCCTTTCCTATCTGTAAAACAGGGGGAAAAAGGATATTTAATATTCAGATACTAATATGGATGCTCTAGTAATTAGTAAAAAAGTTTGTGCAAAATTATATCATGTATATATTTATATTATGACACTCCTTACATCGCGCATGGATTTAACATCTGGATTCTTCTCTTGAAATTCCTTGCGAAAATCCTCCCTTGAGAATCATCATGAAATCAAGTTCAGAAAGTTTTAATATCTATATATTCCAACATGTAACATTGGGGTAAGAAACAAACACAAACTCTAACAATCATAAGTCATGTTTGTGGAAAGAAAGAATAATCTTTTTCTACATTAAACAAAGGTTACACGCCCCTCTTTATATAAATGATAATGCTCATCTATTTTTGAAGATAATATTTTCTCTTTATTCTCTGTTAATTCTCTTCTTACAACACTATAATACAACACTATAATTAGAAATAAGAAATTAGATAAATATTCACTAATCTAGAAATATAACAGCTGGTATCAACAATTAAATTACAACTTGATTTACACTAGTTTTACAGCCTGTACAACACTAATAATATTCTCTGAAAGTCTACACTCTCCCTCAAATTGGGTAATAGATATTAATCATTCCCAACCAACTTGCAACTCAATTCTTCGAAGATTGTTCGAGGTAACGCTTTGGTAAGGATATCTGCAATTTGATGATTAGTAGATGTATATAGTAGGTCCACAATTTTTCTATCTAACTTTTCTTTAATGAAAAGACGATTAATTTCTACATGTTTGGTTCGGTCATGATGAACTGAATTTTTCGCAATTCTTATTGCAGCTTGATTGTCACAATACATGCTGATAGGTTCAAGAATTGTGAAGTCCAATCCATTGAGTAGTCTTCTTAACCACATTCCTTCACAAATCCCATGAGCTATAGCTCTAAATTCAGCTTTTGCACTACTTCAAGCAACTACTGATTATTTCTTACTTCGTCAAGTTACAAGATTTCCCCATACGAATGTACAATACCCAGTGGTAGATCTACGATCCACTATAGAGCCTGCCTAGTCAACATCTGCAAAGATTTCAATTTTTCTAGTGAGATTCTTACTGAAATATAATCATTTTCCTGGTGTCATCTTGAGATACCTGAGTATACGATAGACCTCTTTCGTGTGTTCTTCAGTGGGACAGTTCATAAATTGACTTACAACACTTACTAAAAAACCAATATCTGGTCTAGTGTGGGAGTAAATGAGTTTTCTCACAAATCTTTGATAACGACCTTTGTCCACAGGTGTACTATTTTCTTTGATTCCGAGTTTTACTATAGAGTCCATCGGAGTTTCTACTAGTTTACACTAGTTTACACCCTATCATTCTAGTTTCCTTGAGAAGATCAAGTAATATTTCCTTTGAGATATAGATATGCCCCTTTTTGTTCGTGCTACTTCCATTCCTAGGAAATATTTGAGATTGCCTAAATCTTTGATCTCAAATTCCTTGACAAGGAATTTTTTGAGTTTATTCATCTCAATTGTAGAATTACCTGTTAGAACAATATCATCTACGTACACAATTAGGATAACTATTATGTCATTGGAAAAGTGTTTGACGAATAGTGAGTGATCTGATTGGCATTGATTGTACTCATATCTCTTCAGAACTTTAGAGAACCTACCAAACCAATAGGAATGTCCATGTAGACTTCTTCTTTGAGATCACCATTAAGGAATGCATTCTTGACATCTAATTGATTGAGAGACCAATCCAAGTTAGATGCTAGGGAGAGAAGAACACGAATAGTGTTGAGCTTTGCAACAGGTGCAAAAGTTTCCCGATACTCAATCTCATATGTCTGAGTGAATCCCCTAGCCACAAGGCAAGCTTTGAGACTTTCTATACTGTCGTTTGCTTTGTGTTTGATTGTAAAGATCCATTCACACCCAACAACTTGTTTTCCTGATGGTAGTTCTGTGATCTCCCAAGTCTTGTTTTTCTCTAAGGCACTGAGTTCTTCACGAATAGCTATCTTCCATTCAGGTACTTGAAATGCTTCATGAACGGAATTTGGAACCTGTATCTGATCAAGGTTGCTGATAAATGCCTTATAACTTGGTAAGAGATTTTTATAGGAAGCAAAGTTATAGATGGGGTGGTTTGTGCAAGATCTTACACCTTTCCTTATAGCAATTGGCAAATTCAAATCATTAGGAGGTAACTCAATAATAGAAGGTTCAGGGATGTTACCTTGTGAATTATCAGAATGACCTATACTCGGGTTGGATTCCTGGACTAGCTCAAGATATACTCGGTTCTTTGCTCTTTCTTGAGTTGTTTTTCTCCTAAAATAGACAAGAAGATCATTGTTTGAGACAGGGAAGTTTGGATCTGTTGGTAGAAAAATTGAGGGTTTATTGGGATTATTAAGAGTATTTATTTGAGACATTGATTCACTCTCTTGAATTTGCGAGATAGGATTTGTGGGAGACTGAATGGTTATGCTATTCCAAAGCTGGCATTCATTGCCTACGTTCTCCCCCTGAATGGTAGGTTTGGAATAGTATGGATATTGTTCAAAGAATGTGACATCCATTGTATTATAGAATTGTTTTGTGATAGGAGAGAAACATTTGTATCCTTTCTGGTATGATGAATACCCTATGAATATGCATTTGATGACTCAGGGATCAAGTTTACTGTTATGATGTACATAGACATAAGCAGAACATCCAAATTTTTTAAAGGGAGAGTGGGACATGATTTTGGTGAGTGGGTATGACTCAAGTAGAGTATTGATAGGTGTTTTAAACATGAGGACACGAGAGGGCATCCTATTGATAAGATAGGTGGCTGTAAGAACAGCTTCCCCCCAAAAATATTGAAGGATATGAATTGTGAACGTGAGGGATCTAGCTACCTCGAGAAGATGCCTATTCTTCCTTTCAGCTACCCCATTTTGTTGAGGTGTGTCAACACACGAGCTTAGATGGACAATCCCTTGACTTAATAGATAATCAGTAAGAGTGGAAGCAAAGTATTCTTTAGCATTGTTAGATTTCAATACTTGGATTTTCGTTTGAAATTGGGTTTGAATCATGGTATTGAAATTTTTAAAAATTTGACCTGCTTCAGATTTTTCTTTCATTAAAAATAATCAAGTGATTCGAGTATGATCATCTACAAATGAAATGAACCAACGTGTCCCTGTGATGTTTTTGATTCGAGAAGGTCCCCAAATATTAGTGTGAATTAATAAGAAAGAATGTGATTTTTTATGTGCAAGATGAGGATATGAAGTTTTAACATGTTTTGAAAATTGAAATACTTCACATTGAAAATCCTTTGAATTTTTATTTCAAAGGATGAAGGGAAAAGTTTTTGTAAACACAGGAAATTAGGATGACCTAAGCGATAATGATTCAACATGATTTCACCATCATTATTGGAATTAAGATTTAACAAAACTTTATTCTGATAAGAAACTTCGGATACAGCTTAGAGGCCTTGTATTGCTGGAGGGTCTTCACTTCGTAGGAGATAGAGTCCTGAGCATGCTTTAGAACTGCCATACATCTTTCCCGAATCCAAGTCCTGAAATTCACATAGGTTATGAACAAATTTAGCCATACAATTTTTATCACGATTGAGTTTAGTAATTGATACAAGATTACAATCGTGTGGGAACAAGAAGGACAGAATCTAGAATAAAGAAGTTTGAAATTTTGGTTGAACCAATTCCGATTACTTTTGATACTAAACCATCAGCAATTCTGACAATGTGTCCGTTTTGGTAGGTTTTAAGATTCATGAGAAGAGAAGCATCACCTGTCATGTGGTTTGAAGCACCTGAATCAACAATCTATGGTCTCATAACCTGTTTCACACCAAGAGCATTGAGGGTGTTACCTGATTGAGCTATAGTGGCAGATGATATGGGAAAGGACTGTCCAAATAATTTCTGGAAGAGATCAATTTGTTCCTTGCTAAACAGAGCAGATTCAGGGAACATAGTTCCATGAGATTTAGGGACAATTTTGCCATAATTTTCTTTGTTCATGTGCTATGTAGAGGATGGTTTCCAATTAGCTGGCTTCCCATGAATTTTCCAACAGGTTTCCTTAGTGTGACTAGGTCTACGACAATGATCACACCAAGGTCTTCCTCTACAAGGACGGTTGTCTACAGTATGAAAGTGTTGGTGTCCTCGAATAGCAAGTGCAGATCCTTCTCCAGTCATGGAAATGGTAGATTGAAGACCCATCATCACCTTTTTCCGACTCTCCTCTTGACGAACTTCGGAGAAGGCATCACGAATACTGGGCAAGGGTTTTGTTCCTAGAATTTTGTCGCGCACATCATCAAGATCTTTATTGAACCCTAGTAAAAATTTGAAAACCCGCTTCTTGTCAATAATTTGTTTATACAAGATGCTGTCTGCTAGACATGTCCATTCGTGAAGAAGAGGTCTAATTGCTACCAACATCGAGTGAGAGAGTTAGAGTATTGGGTGATTGATAACTCTCCTTGACGAATATCATGGAGGATGCTTTCGATCTTAAATAGTTCAGACATATTATCAGAACTAGAATAAGTGTCTCTGGCGACATCCCATATTCTTTTGGCAGTTTTGTAGAGAAGAGTGTTCTCTCCAATCTCATTTGTCATGGAATTTATCAACCAAGACATCACCATATTGTTTTCAGATTTCTATGTTCTGTATTGCAGATCGTCTTTATTCGGGGCTACTGCATCTCCAATGAGGTAGTCATTTTTCATCTTTCTGCATATAAACATCATAACGGATTGAGACCACTGAAGATAATTGTGCGCATTTAATTTGTGACTAGTGATGGGCAGAAGATTGTTTTCTGTAGAACCAGTAATTACAGGTTTTCCTGTGACCATTTATTTTAAGTGGGGTTTATATGTGATTGATTTGGGCCTTCTAATGTGGGCTGATATGGGCTGAAATTTGTTACTGGGCTAGATTGGGTTGAAATTTGTTACTGGGCTGGATTAGGCTGAAATTTGTTACTGGACCGAGTTGGACTGGCTAAAATTTGTTACTGAGCTGGGTTGGGCTGAAATTTGTTATTGGACTGGGTTGGGCTGAAATTTGTTACTGGGACGAGTTGGGCTGAACCGGGTTGGGCTGGATAGGCCAAGTTAGGTTAAATTACAAATATAGGAACAGAATGCATATTGGAAACAAAATGCAAATATGGAAACATAATACCAATTGCAGAACTGGGATTTGTGGGGCTTACTGACTGAACCAGATGGCGATGGCGATGACGATGAACCAGATGATCGGCGACGATGATGGACAGATGGTCGACGATGACGATGAACGGACGGCTGATGGTGCCTAAGTTTCGCAAGATTGGATGACTGATGTCTCGTGATTTTAGATGGTCGGCAAGCTATGGGTAATGGCTCACGAAGATGGACTGAGTTACACGATTTTGGGTGGTCGACGAGCTTGCGATGATGACTGGTCAGAGAGTGAATTTCAGAGAAAAAATAAAAAACTTCCTCGGACAGAATTGGTGAGAAAACAAAATTAGATTTCAAAAATGCTCTGATACCATGAAGATAATATTCTTACTCTTTGTTCTCTGTTAATTCTCTTCTTACAACACTATAATACAGCAATATAAATAGGAATAAGAAATTAGACAAATGTCCAATAATCTAGGAATATAACAGCTAATATCAGCAATTAAATTACAACTTGATTTACACTAATTTTACAGCCTGTACAACACTAATAATATTTTCTAAAAGTCTACAATTTTAAAGATATTTACCACTAATTTAGGAAGGAAATCAGAACCTAAAGCTGAAAAAATTATATCTACAGATTTGGTAACAGATTACCAAATCTCCTAAAATCATAGGATAAGGATAAAGTTGATCTGATAGCTATTTACCAAATCTCCTACAATCATGGGATAAGGATAAAGCTGATCTGATAGCTATAAATCTCCTAGAAATCAACCCCTAATATTCCTAATCTAAGGCATACATACTACTCTTATATCTCATTTCTTCATTCTGCCCTATTCTCTCTCTTTTATTTTCCTCTATATCATCTCAAAGTAAGGATTATTTTTACACTAGAGTGGTTACGACAATGGCAGGTATCATACCTTTACTTATGGATCTATAAATGTTCGATGGCAGTTCAATATCGAAATTACTAATAGAATGACCAAATACCCAATAAGCCTGTGAAAGCAAGCTTTAGTAATAAGTTTGAAATTACTAATAGAATGACCAAATACCCAATAAGTCTGTGAAAGCAAGCTTTAGTAATAAGTTTCACAAAAATTATAGATGTACTTCATGCACCATAAATAACACCTAATTATATATTACGAAAAGTAAAATGTTTAACAGACAGAAATGAAATAGAAGGAATAACAAACTTACAGGAAATAGAAGAAAGCAGTTGGTGGCTTCTTGGGCTTCTTGGAATCAAACTTCTCACCTTTCTTCTTCTGCTTTGGTTTGCGCTTTTTTGCTGACTTGGGTATCTCTTCCACCTGGTTAACTATGCTCAGCCTGGCTGACCTCTTCATTGCCTCTTTTGATTATACCCTCAAAACCATCTTCTTAAATTATTGGAGTAAATTTCCTTCAGTTACTGAAGAACTTACTGTGAAACAGGAAAACAAAAACAAGTTCAGAAGAGAAAGGGTAAATATTACAGAGTTTGCCTGAAAATTAGCAGGTCCCACAATTTGCTCTTTCTAGCAGGCATGTAAATGAGGTATGGCCTAATCATAAAAAAAACTGACTTGGGCAAACTACTACCAGAAACAAGAAAGTAATGCAAAAAATACCATGATTTTAAAAATAAAAAATAAAACACAGTTGAGAAATATATATATATATATATATATTTGACTTGACCCAAACAATATTTCAATTATATACTGCCTTCCCTTCCCTATTAACAGATGACAGCCAACCATATTTTTGTGATAATTAAACCAACTAACAGCCTCAAAACTCATAGGATAAGTTTCAGCTGCGCCAAAAAAAATCCTTAATTGCATTAATTATAAGTAAAAATAGTGAGCATGGACCTGCACACGTTTCAAATCATTGTATCCAAATCCAAATAACTTCTTGTTAAGGTTAAAACAGCTTGGTCAGTTAGATATATATTTTTGAAAAAAGTGCACGAAAGTTAAGTTACAACTGACGCTCATAGCTAATATTTTTATTTTATGAAAAAAATACTAACTTTGAAAGGTAATAAACAATTAAATAATTATCAGAAAATAAAGAAGGCATAACAACATTCATTGTTTCATTGCTAGGTCAAACAGTTATTACATAGCTCAGCAACTTTCATAGTCTCATTGATCTTTCAAACAGAAATTTCAAAACTCTAATCATCATCATCCATCATCAAAACATTTCATATAAGAAAGGGAAAAACTCTCCTTCTAATCCAACGACATAGACGAACCCAGGAAATAAACCAAACATGGAAACCAGACACAAGAATAACTGTACAGCCCCTACGCTGAACGACAACGAACAATTCAAACCTAACATTGATGGAGGAGATCACAGCAATAATAGCCATTCATCTATAATTGATAACCAATTTAGAGAAGCAAAATACGTAAAACCCCAAATATAACGGAAGCAAGAGAGAAATTACCTTATCTTCTCATCGAAATTCAAAAAATAACACTTGTCAAATCAATTTTCATCGCTTTTTCTCAATAACAGAACACGAAAGAGAAATAAAAGGTTACAAGAGACACAGAGTGAGGACGACCGAGAAACTAAAAAGAAACTAACCGGAGTTTACCGAGAAGCGTGTCGACAGATTCGCCAAGGCTAAGACGGTTTGGATTGTTTTGCGATGGGTTTAGCCGAGAAAGCTGAGACAGAGAGATAGAGCGGGAGAGAGAGCAGTGCCAAGGAATCTAATGGGAAAAGAAGAAGGAGACAAACAAAACAGATGAGACTTCCCGAGATATGGGACTGCGGAATCCTTTAAAAAGAATATTTATATTTTTTTAAACAACATTTATCGTACCCAGATCTATAACCGCAAAAATATTATACAATTATTCCTAATTTATATATTTTTTTATTATAAAAAATCTAAATCCCAAAAATTTAAATTAAATATATGATAATTAAATATTATTTAGATTTAACTTTTATAACCATCACTCAATAATAAATATTAATTAATTAAATCAAATTTTATTTTATTAACATATTATTTTTATTATTATAAATTTTAAAGATATTATTTTAAATAAAAAAATTTCTAAGACAAAGAGTATTTATGCTTATAAATGATATATAAATCCATTTTATAAAACAAATCTACCTAAACTTTGTGTAAATTTATACATCTTTAAAATTTAAAAGTAAGATTTAGTCTTTAAACATTAAAAACATATGATTTATTAGTGTTTAAATTTTTAAAACTTTATACTTATATCCCTAAACTTTTAAAATAATATGATTTAGTTCTCAAATTTTTAAATGTTACATATAAGTTTTAAAATTTTGAATCACAAATATGTATTTTAATAATCTAATTATATATGTCTATAAAGTTTTAAAAATTTGATAACTAAATCAACATGCTTTTATAATGCAGTGACACCAAAGCCTTATTATGAAAAGCAAAAACCTAAGGTTAGGGATTGTAGTGTGTGAGACATGCAAACCTAAGATTAGGGGTTGTAGTGTGCAAGACACGCAAACCCACGCTCTTATATTGTGTATGAGTTATGTAGTGTTATTTCAAAAAATCGTATGAAGACAAAATCATAAAATTTAAAAGGTCAGAGATTTATGTAAGAATTTTTAAAAATTAAAGAACTAAATTGTCAAGATAAAGCCCTAAATGTAAATGAGTTTTATATTTACACTATATTGAAATTTGAATAAACAAAAAATGATTTTATTTATTTATATGTGCTATTATATTTTTTTACATAAATTATAACAAAACCCTTGACTGTTCGTGTCTAGTTAAAATTTATTATGGATTGATATTAAGTTAAATAATCAAAGTAGTATGTGACAATTAGTTAAAGTTTATAATGGGATCTCTAATTAAATTACTAGTCCAACTTATATCCATTTTGAATAGAGTGACTCTTATTCGGGTAAAAAATGTAGAGATATTTAGTTGAGTGTACTTTGTATAATAATTGATTATACAAGACTGGGTCATATATATTGTAGATTCTATGAAAGTAGAGTCAGTAGTGCACTTTTCTCATTAATATTTGCTTGTTTTATTCAATAAGTAGTATTTTTAGGTCAAAAATATTAAAACATGAATTTTCTAAGAAAAATGGATGAAAATATATTTTTTGGTATTTTTGGAAATATTTTTGGTTTTTTATGATTTTTTTAATGTAAAACTAATCAAAAAAGGTCATATGGATGCCATGCAAGCAAGGGAGGTGACCTAACGAGCCACGTGAATGCCACGAAAGTAAAGAAAGACAATCATGCAAAGCCACATGTACCAAGAGATATAGGAGGCATGCCACGTGTTAGCACAGTATTCGTTCTGAGTTTGCTACATGGTCAATGAATGCGTTACGCATTGTCACCTAATTCATCCATTCTTCCTGCTAGGTTGCTATGTAAGTTGCTAGGTTGCTATGTAAGTTGTAACTGCAAATCACAACACACCATGTGGTATTGACTTAACACGCGTTGATCGCGATCAGTCCATTGTGCCAAGTGTCACGCGTTGATTCACCTAGTGAATCTCATGTGCCATGTGTCACAACCTCATTGGCCAATGTTCTTAATTTTCCCTTTTTTATCTTAACTTTTTATCTGAAACTGATCTGACGGTCTAGATTCCACCTGAGCCTAATTTAACCCTCTAATTGCACCATAAACCCTAATGAGTCAAAATTATAAAAAATTTATCTATTTTTGGAGCCAAGAAGAAGGGAAAATATAGAAATTTCAAAAGTAGATACAATTTTGGTGGAGATTCAAGAAAAGATTGGTGTTACAATTCAAGATATTGATTGTATTTGTTCTTCTTCTCCTTTCTTTATCAATTTTTATGTCTTTCTTTATGAATAATATGAGTTTTATGAACAAAATCATGTCTAGTTAATTTATTAATGTTTGGATCTTATGAACCCAATTTTGTACATATGATGATATAATATTTTACCCTAATTATGATTTCAATTTAATTATATTATTTAGTTGTCAAATTTGAGTTAATTAATTACTGTTATTTATCTTTAGTTCTTTTAATTTTACTTTCTTAAGGCATAAAAAACAAAAAAAATTGATTTTTATTTTTTAATTTTAAAAATTAGTTTCTAATAACATAATCTTCATAAAAATAATTTTTTCTTATCATTATATTATTTATTGCAATATATATAATTGCATATTCATTGCACGCAATTCGTGTTCGATCAAGTTTTTTGCATCGTTGCTGATTAATTTTTTATTTTATTTTATTTTAGTTATTTTTCTTTATTTATTATTCATAATTCTAATTTTAATTTTAATTTATTTAGTTATTTAGTTATTTATTTTTATTTATTTATTTTAATTATTTTTCTTTGCTTTTTTTCATAATTTTTATTTATTTATTTTTAATTTTGACATCTCTTTTAATGTTATTATAAACATATTTGTCTCTATTACATGAGCAGAGTCCGTAAGGGAGAAATTTTACCTTTAAATCTAGAAATTTAGCAAATTTTTAGATCAATAAGAAAACAAGTTATCACTCAAGTAAAAGAAATGACTAATCCATTATAAATAAAAAATAATGAGTTAAATTTAAACAATTAGATTTCGTTAATAGATAATAGGGACAAAGTTATATATGAATATGCATTACCTATGTTGAAATAACTGAATCTAAGTATTAAAAAGCCAAACATTCAAACTAATCAGTTTGAACTAAAGCTAATAATATTTCAAATGTTACAAACAGTTGGACAATTCTGCAAATTACCAATAAAGAATCCAAGAAGAAAAGGTAAGTAGCATTGTAACGCGATATTTTTTAGGAGTGGTAAAACTTTAGAGCAGAAACATGAAGCTAAAAAAGATGAAGAGGAATAGGAAATTAATAAGGATGAGGAGGAATAAGTGGATCAACAAAGCACTGAAAAGAAAATAATTCAGTAAAAAAAGAGCAACTTCTACAAACTCACTATTCCTTTCCCTCAATGACTGCAAACGCAAAAGTTAGACACGTAGTTTTAAAAATTTATGGATGCCTTCAAGAAGTTACACATAAATATACCATTTGCAAATCCAATTGAAAAAAAGCCTTCTTATGCCAAATTTCTAAAGGACATCTTGTTTAAGAAAAGGAGGCTTGGAGATAATGAAACAATAACCTTAACTAAAGGTTGTAGTTCTATCCTTGTTAGAAAACTACCCCAAAAATTAAAGATTCGAGTAGCTTTGACATTCCTTGCACAATTGGAAACATGAACTTTGAGAAAGTCCTATATGACTTAGATTTTAGTATTAACCTTATACCATTATCAATTTTTAAGATATTGGGGTTAGTAAAGCCAAACTCACTCCAGTAACATTAAAAATGGTAAATAGATTAATTAAGTGACCACGTGTGTGGTAGAAGATGTGCTAATAAAAGTAGACAAATTCATCCTTCTAAAGGATTCCATTATATTAGACATGGAAAAGGATTGTAACATTCCTATTATTCTTAGCAACTAGAAGAGTATTCATTAATTTACAAAAAAGATAAGCTTATGATAAGAGTGTAAGATGAACAAGTAACATTTAAAGTTTTTAAAGAATTTGAACCCTCTAATAGTGATAATACTAATGAATGCTTAAGGATATATGTTACCGATCATGATGATAACTTTAAAAAAATATGTTGAGTTTCCCACACTTAAGACTGTTACACATGATGTTGTGAAAAATGAAGTAAATTCACCAAGAAACAACTCAATCTATTTTAATTTTGAAAGTATGGAATCTATGATTGATATTGTTGATTGTGTGAACTATCTGAAGGGTACATATCCCATGTGTATATCTAATGTGGTTATGGAGAATTTTGAGATAGGATCTAAGCTCAAACCATCTATTGAAGGGCTACCAAGATTAGACCTCACACATTTACCCTACCATCTCCAATCAAGTGGGCAAGCAGAAGAGTTCACTAGAGTGGTGAAAAGGATGATGGAAGTACATAAATTAGATAAGTTATAGTGCAGTGTATATAAGAATGCTAAAAACTATAAAAAGAAAACAAAAATATGGCATGATAAGAGATGAAGCATCATGTTTTTAAACTGGAACATAAATATTATTGAACAAATTAAGACTCAAACTATTTTTAGGAAAACTCAATGATTAATGGACACAGAGGAGTGTACCTTAGGACTTGATATGATTGTTTAGTCAAGGACATTAAACATGATGTTGGTTGTGAGGCAACCTAACGTTATTTTACTTATATTTTTTTTTTGTTTTGTAGGTGAATAAATGTGGAAAGTAATGACACAACAAGATTGAGTAGTTTCAAAGACATATGTGGTATGTCAAGGCTAAGGGAGTTTTTTTTTCTTTTACCTTTTTCATATTTTTATGTCCATGTTAGGAATAATGAGCAATTTAAGTTTAAGGGAAGGAACTTCATTGTCTAATTTAGTATTAAGCAAATATTTTTAATTTTTAGGAAAATTGTTTTTATTTTTAGGATATTTTTAATCATGATTTTGGTAAAAATTGATAAATATATAGAAACTGAATGCATACATGCTTAATATGAAATGTATGAACCCAATGATAAAAATTGGTTATCATGACTAGGATAAGAAATGAAACATGCTCATTAAGATACTTATATTAATTATGTGATGTGCTTACTAGTTTTGATTGGATTGATTCAAAGTTTTATGCAATTTGTGGTGAGTTATGCAATTTGATGATATCGACCATGTTTTTGAATCTATTTGATCATCACTTGAGGCAAAATTATAAATAGTATTTAGCAAGAGTAATGATTTAGGCTTTATTTGGATCGATTATGCCTTTCAAGCTAACCATTGTTAATATCTATAGTTACCCATTTGAGCCTAACAAAAATCCTTTCATATATTTAAGCCACATTTTATGCCTAGCCAATAAACATTATCTTGACCCTTCCACCTTTAATTGGTATGAAAAAAATGCAAACACGTGTTATGCTATAAAATGAGGTGAAATATAATGCATCTTATAAAAAATTAGAGACAAAAAAAACCCATAACACAATTATCCCTCTAAACAAACAGAAAATAAAATAAAAAATAAGTTTGGGGTGTTAAGTTACAAAAGAAAGAGATGTGGAATAAAAACATATAAAAAGAATGATAAGATAGGGTGCATTAAAATATCAAGTAAAAGCTCAATTATAGTTAAAAAGTACATGATGAATAAAAAGAAAGCTAAGGTGTAAAAATAGCCTAAATGTCTTCATTTATTGACCCCCACCTAAGCCTTACATTACAAGCATGTAAAGACCTTATTGATCTTTAGCTAAGTGCATATTCATATTAGTGGAGAGAGATGTGAAAATAGACTTATGAGACTTATTTGAAGATTGAATTGATTAGCATGCTCATATAGGTTGATTTCACGAGTGCATTAGATATATCATGTGCAACACACATAAATCAATTTGTCAAAAACCTTGCATATCCTTGTATTGATGGAAAGTTGATTAATGAATATATAAACCTTGTCATAGAATTGTACAACTATTGTGGGGGATAGTTTTCACTACATATGCTTTTATTAATATATATATATATATATATACTGTCCATGTCAATTTATCTAGTTAGACTTGGATTTACTTAATGAAATGTAAAGAGTTAAATTTAAGGGTGTGATGACTGTATGAAAGTAGAGTCATCACTACCCTTTTTTGTCAATATTTACTTGTTTTATTCAATAAGTAGTATTTTTGGGTTAAAAATATCAAAATATGAATTTTCTAGTAAAAAGCGGTGAAAATATATTTTTTTGGAAAAGTTTTGGTATTTTTTATGAATTTTTAATGTAGGACATCATAAGATGCCACATAAAGTAGAAGAGCAAACAAGGCAAGCCACATGGATGCCACACAAGTGAAGAGGACCAATTGCGGAATGTTGCATGTATTGGGTGATGTAGGGCCATGCCACATGTCGGTATGGTGTTCATTTCGATTTCACTGCGTGGTCAACGGGTGCGCCATGCATTGTCACCTGATTCATCCATTCTTTCTCCTGAGGCACCACACAAGCTTAACTGCAAATCACAGTGTGCCACATGTCATTTACTTAGTGTGCGTTGACTGTAAGCAATCCATTGCCCCACGCGTTGCATGCTGATTCGTTCAGTGAATCTCCCGTGCCATATGTCACAACCTTATTGGCCAATATTGTTAATTTTCAATTTTTTCATCTCAACCCTTGATCTGACAGTCCATATCTAACCTGAGCCTAATTTAACCCCCTAATTGCCCCATAAACCCTACTAAGTTGAAAATTATCAATTTTTTTATCAATTTTTGGAGCCAAGAAAGGATAAAAATATAGAAAAATTCAAAAAGAAATACAATTTTGGTGGAGTTTCAAGAGGATATTAGTGTTATAATTCAAGAGATTGATTGTATTTATTATTTATTTCTATTTTTTATAAATATTTGTCTTTTTTATGAAAAATATGAGTTTTATGAACAAAACGATGTCTAGTTAATTTATTAATCTACGAATCTTATAAATCCAATTTTCAACATGTGATGATTTAATATTTTGTCCTAATTATGGTTTCAATTTAGTTATATTATTTAATCTTATTTTTATGCTATTAATTATTTGACCAATAATTGATATATAGAGGCATTTAAATACATTTGAGAAAATTATTTAATTATTTGTCTTGATTAAATAATATGCATATTTTTTAGGTAAAAATGTATGATTTTCATGTATGTGATCTGTAATTGATGAACTTAATGAGTAGTATGCAATTTAATTGACATAAGAGTGTGATTAGTTTAATTACTATATGGTATATTCACTTGATAGAGGAATACATGCTAGGTTAGATTCAATTAATAATGTAATTGATTGATAGTTATATTGGGAGATTTTAGTGATTCACATGTTTAGAAATTTATCATATATCTCTTTAGTTTTCATTTCTAAGTTAATTAATTACTACTATTTATATTTAATTCTTTTAATTTTGCTTTCTTAAAACATAAAAACACAAAAAAAATTGATTTTTATTTTTTAATTTTAAAAATTAGCTTCTAATATCATAATCTTCTTGGAAACCATATTTGCTTATTATTATATTACTTATTATGATATGTATACTTGCATATTTATTACACACAATTCCTATTAGATTAGGCCGAATATATACTTAAGGGGAGTGTTTCATTTTTTCTTAAATAATCATACCAAAGGTGGCTTGGTAAAGGATTGGGCTCTAATTTGTGAGGTTTCTTCAATAAATGTTTTAAGTGAACTTATATCTTGCAAAACTTATCAAAATGAATAGTCCAACAAGTGGAGGCATAGCCTCCATTCAAGTTAAACAATCAACTCTATTCTCATGCAATTCTAAATCCATGCAATCATCATCATACAACTCAATTGTTTCAACACCCTATTGCATGATATTATCATCAAAATTTTCAACAACAACCTCATATTTATCATTACATGCACCCTCATTGTTTTTCATGTCAAGCATATAAGATCTAATAATAACAAAATAAACAGGATATCTAGGGTGTTGATCTATAAAAGCATCAAAAACATATTGATCAAGAACATTGATCATAAAGCATTCATCCATGTCACTAGGAAATTTCATCGATTTAAAGACATTAAATGTTACCTCTTAATCTTGCACTCACATAGTGAGCTCACCCTTTCCTGCTTCAATCAAAGTTCTTCAATTTGTTAGGAAGGGTATCCCAAGTATGATTAGAATCTCTATCTTCCTTCATGTCTAGTACAACCATTACAATAAAAACTGACTTTAAGAAGTCTTTAGGTACGTTTATCACTTAAGAAGCAATTAACCATACCATATGCTACTATACCTATAGGTATCAATTTTAGGTACGGTTGTTAACCATACATAAAATCAACAAGTAACCATGCCTATTGATATGCAATCATACTCATAGAGATTTTGGTACAGTTACCATTGCATTAAGTTATTATTATCTTACAATATGAGTGTCAATCGTACCAATATCTATTTGAATACCATTGTTAAACATACCTGTAATTATTTGGGTATAATTATTAACCATACCATATGTATTTTGGTACATTTATTAACTATGTCTATAGCAATTTAAATGCACTTTTTGATCGTAGCTATAGCTATTTCAGTATAGTTATCTTGAAAGATATATTATTCTTTATACGATTATTTCAATACCCATAGATTTTTTTTAATGAAAGCTATTTCTTTTTTCATAATATTTTTCTCTACTTATATCAATCTTATCCAAAACTTTAAGCAAATAATTTACATAAAATAAATTAATATCACAAACTTAATAAAATAAATGATGTGATCAACTTAAGTTGTTGGTTCAAAATATACAATTAACTATTAAAAAAATAATCTAAATCATTAGATTAGCTTAAAGTATTTATCTCTAATGAACATATTAGTAAGTGATGAATAGACAATTAATATCATGTTCCCATTCTATCAAGAAGGAATTAACACACTTCTCTTCAACAAATATTAAAATCTTTTACCTATGTTGTTCTTTCTCCAAACTATAAAAAGAAAAAAGAATGTAATTAGAATATTAAAAAATAAAATAAAAATTGTACATATTAATTAACATGTCAAGAATGTGTGAAATTTTAAAGATAAGTAAGGTGAACAAAAAATTTACTAATTCTTGATTTTTTAATGTATACAATATCTCGCAAATATCACATTGCATAGAATCGACACTCAATGCCATTATGTTAAATAACATTCTACATTGATACCATGAATAAATTAGTATAATCTAAAATATAACTAAAAAAACTTAGTAGTTATACAGAAAAGAAAACAAATTGTAGATCTAATTCAAGTCAACACGTAATGATACTATAAAGAAACCCCAAAGAAATAATCCAAAAATGGATTTAACAACAACATGATTCAAATAGTAATGTAAAATCAAGAAGAAATGGAAACAAAACGGATGTAAAGAAAGAAAGAAATTGTATATTGCACTTTACGAGGTCAAGAGGTGCTTAATGGAGACGTAAAGAAACCAAAATACAATCCAAAAGAAATTGGTCATAATGAAACGGAGAAAAGGAGAAGACACTGAAGTAACAAACTCATACATGTAGTTGGCGTAGAGGAGATAGAGGTGTTTGGGGGTGATGGTTGCTGGCCATGCTCAATAGTGATTGTTGGCTCGGGCAGAGCAGACAAAATTGATAATATGGGTTGGACGAGAATTATAATTATGATAGTCAAGTTTTTGAGTTAGGGTTTTTAGTTGCAGGAATATTTTAGGTATATTTGCTAGCTGACGTAGTCTAAATTAAAAATATATTTAAGTATAATTGATGTATCTATACCTTAATTTAAAATATGTAAAACCATACATATAGCTCCACTTTTAGGTATAGTTAGTAACTGTACCTATTAAAATTAGCTTAACTTTTATGTATGGTTGATAACCATACCTATATCTAAATTCAAAAATTAAATTTTAAATATAGTTGTTAACTGTACCTAAAATAAATCCAAAAATAATAACCAAAATCGTACCTAAGGCCTTCAATAACCACATTTAGGTATGATTGACCTTGTTTTTTAAAATTATAATTGTACCTAAAACTATTTCTTGTTGTAGTGCTCGAAGTCATCCAAAAATATGAACCTATCAATCTTCACCAAAAAATCTTCAATAACCCCTAGGCCATTTGATGCACTTATCCGTCATTTTTATTGTGATAGAGGTTTGCTTTGGCACACCAAGCCTAAGCCTCTTGAAATTGGTAAATGGAATGAGATTGATTCTTGCCCCAAGGTCACATAATGTTTTCCCAAATGAAAATTCCCCAGTGGTGTAAGGCATATTCAAACTCCTGGGATCCTTATGCTTTTGTGGCAATTTAGTATCTAGAATAGCCTACACTCTTCCAAAAGGAACACCATCTTGCAATCACCCAATCTCCTTTTCTTGGATAATATGTCCTTTATAAGTTTGACATATAATGGCATTTGCTACAATGTATCGAAAAAAGACATGTTACTATGTAACTTCTTATAGATGTCAAGAAATTTTGAGAATTGCTAGTCTAACTTTTGCTTGTGAAGCCATTGAGGAAATGAAAGAGATGGTGTGTAGGCTAGACTTAGCTCTGGTGCACAAGTCCCTTCTTGTTCTCACTCCTTCATAACTTCAATATTTTCTTCTTTACCCTTTTCCATTTCATCATAACTTTTTCTCCCCCTAACTCCTTACCATTTTGAAGAGTGATAGCTTTACATTGTTCTTTGCCATTCTTCTTAGGATTTGTCATGGTGTCACTTGAAAGAGACCTTAGAGGATGACTTTGAATAGCTTAAGCCATTTTTCCAACTTGAATTTCCAAATTTATAATTGATGCTGCATAACTTGAGGCTAACTCATCCATTTTCGCACTTAAATTATCCACTATTGCACCTAAACTATTCACATTAGTTATCATAGTGGTAACCATGGACACCGTAGTTTTCATCATAATCTCTAACTTATTCATCAAAATTTTCTTCTCTTAAGGTTGTTGAATGAGTTGTTGATAACTTGTAGGAATGGATGTCTACTAAAACTTGTATTCACTTGATTACTCCATGAGAAATTTAGATGGCGCTTCCAACCCGAATTATAGGCATTATAATATGGGTGTTAGTTTTGATTGAGATTCCCAACATAGTTCACCATATCATAAGAAATTGGACAACTCTCTATATAATGCCTTTCACTACAAATATAAAAAATCAAAGGACTTTTCACCTTGTTAACAACCTACCACAATATTGCTTTTTTTTCTAAGTGGAGATTAATGAAGATCATTGTTGTGTTAACCCTATTATAACATCCATTTCATTTACACCAACAACTCTTCTTGTAGGAAACCTCTTCATTGGCCATTAATAACTTCTTATTATCATTTCCTCTAACAATTTGAAGGCTTCTTCCTCTATCTTACCCATAATAGCACCATCCACAGCCACATTTATAAAGGTTTTCATTTGTCTCAATAAACGGCTATAGAAAGTTTGACCTTGAAGCCAAATGGGTAGCCAATGGTGTGGAAATATCTGAAGCATGTCTTTGAACCTTTCATATAGATCATATAGAGACACTCAATCAAATAGAGAAAATGAAGTTATTTCATTACTCATCTTGGTGGTTTTCAATGGAGGGAAGTAATTTGCTACACTTGAGGTATTGCTAGTATTGGAAGATCAGCTACGGTAGTCATTTGAGTTGCTTGTTGTCTTTCTTTCCTTAACCGACGAAGTGTTATTTCACTCTCGTAATCAAATTGAATGGATTCCAAGCTTCCTACCCTAAGCATGCACAACAACAACAATTAAAAACAAAAACTAAGTCCAAACTGAAGAATAGTAGCTTAGTATCGATAATAAATGACATATCGACGGTAATCCTCAGTAACAACATCTAAAAAGTGTTATGATTCTTGTAAATATATGAGGTCACTAAGTAGTAAAGTGCATAAGCACGAGCCAAACAACAGAGATTAGGGTTTAATTAAAAGAATTACCAAAATTGTTACTTGAAAAAGTTCAGACCCGTTTTATAGTTAGGGTAACGAGAAATAGGCTCCTAAAAGACTTGACTTAACTTGTAAGAAACAAAACAGAAAACACTTAAGCCGTACATATAGCAAAATCACAAATAATTTAATATCAAAAAACAGATAACTTGTAACTACATATATTATATAGCAAAATAGAAAGCAAGTAAACAACAAATACTTTCTAAAAATGTTGTATATTAGCATTTAATTTATAATTGTGAACTAATTTTCAAGTAAAGAAAAAGTCTTGAAAATTAGTAAATTATTAATAAAAAAATAATTTATATTTTTTATGGTTGTAGTAAATATTTTTAAGAATAAACAATAGAGAAGAATAATATAAGTTATTTTATCTACTTAATTGACATAAACGTTTAATTAAAATTAAATATTAAAATAATAAATATACTATCGAACTATCATGAAAGTTGTAAACATACCATCTCACTTTATCGAATGATAAAAATATCACTCAATTAGTACTAGTGATATAACTCTACTATTGTTTTAACAAATCTACCATCGATCTCCAAATTTCTTATTAGTAGTACAAATCTACCACCAAATTTCTTATTAGTAGTACAAATTTGTCACTATACTCTTTATTAATTGTATAAATATATCATCAAAAATATTAACAATAGAAAAATAACATAGTGGACCTAGTGGTACAAATATACCACTAATTATAGTTGAGTACTATTTTTGTCACTTAATAAAGTTAGATGATATATTTGTAACTTTTATGATAACTTGATGATATATTTGTTAACTTACTCAAAATTAAATGATCATAACAAATGCATAAAATTAAAAAATAAATGTGTATTAGTAATATATGTCAATTTGGTTAAATTGTGTTGATATCGATTTTTGTCAATATCAAGTAGGACCATTATTTGTAGAGGGTGGTATTCAAACCTACAATCCTTAAGTTTGTAACTATAAGGTGTTTGGTAGATAAAATCTTAATCTCGCTCTAATAATTATATGAAAAAGAGTTTTTAGTTGTGATTCTTTGTTATGAGAAGTATGATATTATGCTATTGACTCTAATAATTATATGGAAAGTCACGTTGAAGTCAATGCTTTTACGAAGGAAGTCAAATATTCACTAAGTCTAATCCTTGTAGGATTAGTTAAATAATATTGGCAATTGATTGTGATTTAAGTGAGTGGGTGAGGTTGAATCACCACTATTATAATACAAGGCCACTGATAACTGTATTTTATATAGTTATTTTCACCTATTTTATTAATTATAATTGCTATGTTCTTGATGTTTTTAGTTAATTTTCAATTAATAAATTAGTATTTACTGTTTTTTATATATTTTAAATAAAATTAAGAATTTATATCAAAACGCATTTAAATGCAAATTTGTACCCAAAAATATAATTTCAAATAAAAGAGTGATTAATTGCAATTTATAAAAGTTGAAAATATAATTTAAATTAAAGTCGGGCTTAATTTCAATTATTAAAAGTTTAAAATTTAATTTAAATTTCCAAAAGGGCTGTATTGCAATTAAAAAAGTTGAAAATGTAATTTGAAATATATTTGTGGGTCAAAATATAATTAAGAAAATTGAATTTTCTGCGCAGGAAAAGAATCACACTCGCACAAATCACGACGTCCATCACGCGCCGTTCGATCATCAATTAAACGGTCCAGATTCGGCGAGTACAACCAGACGAGGAAAAATCGCGTGTAGAATCTTCGCGCGGCTCGGCGTGCCAGTGGGTCCCACGTGTCGCGCAGGCCGGCGTCAGAGTGGGCCCCACATGTCGGCTGCGCAGATTCCCCCGAGGTGATCGCTGACCGTTGGATCAGATCAACGGTCCAGATTGAAGCGCGTCCATCCAAGCTGTCGCGCACCGAGCCGCTCGTGTAAAAATCCTGTGTGACGCGGTCCATCCAAGTGGCGTGCACCCTCACTCTTCAAATGGTAAATGACCAGCCACGTGTCTCAGAAATATTCCAGCGAATAAAATGATGACACGTGGCATATATTTGGTGAAATAAAAAACGCAGAATCAGCGCCCACTTCCAGCCGTTAACCACTTGCAAATCCGAAGAAATCCTGTGCGATGCGTTCTTCATGCGCCCGGCTTACCGCCCAATGAAAAGCTGCCACGTGGCACTACAGTTCTCTCAGCGAATCACATAGTGACACGTGGCATGCGGAAAAAGAAAAAAAATTCAAAAAATTTGCAGAGTGTTTACGCGTGCTACTCCCTTGTTCCCCACTGATGATAAAAAAATAAAAAAAAATAAATAATAAAAAAAAAATAAAAAGAAAAATAGGGGATATATATTTATGGGAGGATACGCGTAAAGGAATTTTTTTTTCTTCTCTTTTTTTTAGTTAGTTTTCCAGTTCGAGCATTTTTCTTTCTTCTTTTTCTCTCGAAATTTTGGGAGAAAGCTAGCAGTTCTTGCAAGTTTTTCTTCCTTGTAACGTCTTAATTTTTCTGTTGTTCTTGTTTGCGTGTTACACAAACACGCAGAGTATTGATTTAACACTTTATGTTGTATTTTCTTAGGGAAATTACAGAGAAGGAAGACAACAAAGAAGAAGAAAAGGGATGAAATTTATTTTTCATTGAGGAATCGTTAAAGAGTTTTTTTCTTATCTATTTTCTTTTAATTTTCTTTCTCTGCAATATTTTATTTTTGTTGTGTTGTAATTTTAAATTCTGCTATGAACTAATACATTTGTTCTAGGATTGCAGTGTAGCGTAATTTATGAAATTTGAATTAAATATTTTTGAATGATTTATGGAATTTGTTTTAAGTTGTTTATTTTATCTGTGTTTAATGCTTTTAATTATCGGAAGATTAATTAATTGATATGTGACATTTAAATAAACTTGAAAAAGGCATTTTTGTGTGCTGCTCGTGATGAAGTAACGTATATGCATAAGAGATAGAAATATACTTTTATTGTATGTGTAACTGTTAGAGAACTCAGAACTTAATAAATCTGGTTGAATTTAATTCGCATAGGAATATAGTGAATCATTTTAACTAGATGTTTCTGTATGGAGCTCGGAAGAGATATATGGATAAATTAGGAGTTCTTGGTTAACAACTTAAAACACGATAACATAAATCAAGATAAAATATAATGATTCAAGTGGATTAATTTGGTGAAACTGCAATCCTAGAATTTTCTTGCAATCTGTTATAAAAGTTAGTTAGTCAAACTGTAACAATTATCGACTGTTTGGATAAAATTAGGTTGAAATAATTTTAATAATTAACGAATACTAGTAATAAATCTCTGTGGGAACGATCTTTACTTACAAATATTATTACTTGTGACCGTGTATACTTGCACGAGTTCGTGTGTTGAAAAACACGCAACAAGTTTTTGGCGTCTCACAATTCACAATAATTTCTCAAAGCTCATCTTTGGGAAGAGAGGAAAATCAAAGAAGATTTCAAGATAATCCTCAATAATTTTTCTTCAATTTTTTTTCATTCATTGTTATTCATTTTTTCTTCATTTATTATTCATGTGATGTAGGATAGTTATTTTTCATCATCCAAACACTTTGCATCTCATGACACTTGTACCATACTTTCCTTCACTAGAAGTGGTGGATATCGAGTCCAGGAAGGTATGTGATCAAGTTTGGCCATCGTGGACATGCGTCAACGAGGGAAAGGATCAATATAGGGTATGAATGTTGGCAAACAAATAAAAATTGAGTGAAGGCATTGCCAGTCCACCTATGGCTGGCACAACCTTGGTTGACTCACACCTGTCTAACACCTCCCTGGCTAATAGTGTCTTGATCGGTGGTGTCTTGGCCGATAGTGACCTGGATGATGGTTCAGGTGGCTTGCCACTAGGTGGCAACTCCTTGGGTGGTAACACCATAGGTGACAAACTTCTGTGTAGGAATTCCATGGGTGGCAAACCTTTGGCTGGTAGTTCTTGGCCAAGCATTCCTTGGTCGGTGATAGCTTGGCTAGCGGTGCCGTGGGCAATGATGGTCGAGAACAAATCATATTATACAATGATTCTGGATCATGTTAACATTGCAGTTCTTTTGGTTTAGCCCATAGGGGTCATTCGGGTGACCATTCAATGCAGGTTTAGTCTTTAGGTGGTGAACAATAATCTTCCATCCCAACAAGCATTCCTATGTACCAGCTAGGAAATGATTGGAGTGATATTATTATTTTGGTGAACTCATTAGGTTCTTAGATGATTGACTATTATTTGGGTATACTGAGGACCATGTTTCAGATTCCTGAGTCTATCGTTTTGATGCCTTAATCACCAAGAATATTTGGAGCAATCCTTTTCTTGGAAAAGTTACTTTGTCTGTAGACCACTTTTTTGATTGATTATGGCTCCCATTTCTACCTATATTTCAAAACTTCTTGCATGACAATGGCACTACCTAAAGACATCTCCCATCCAACTATTATAGGGTATTGTTTAGTTGTTGGGTGCTCCAGAAGAGACACGGTAGAGAACTTATTGTTAAGGAGTTCAATTATTGTTATCACTCGTAACTTTAGAGAAGTAGTAGGTGTTTGTATCACTTCAAACCCTATACTGACCGTATTCTAATAGAATAGTTACCATATACCAATAAGGGTTGGAAGGATGTCTCTATTTACTACTATATGTGACTTTAACGTTTTGACTTTTGATCTTTTTGCCATGCTTGTTCAATACAAGGGAAAAGGTAGGGTTTCTAAGACTTAACCCTTTGTTATGATTTTTTTTTATAGTATTCTAACTTGTTTCTTTTGCTTTTCATACGATGGGCTCGAGATGGCCTACCTCCATAATAACTTGGTTCAACATACAAACCCAACTCTCTTCCAAAGCCCATACCACCCAATGTGGTATGATTAGTAACTACAAATCAGTAACAAGAAATGTGACAACTCCTAATCTTGAGGACCACCCTAAAACTCAAACAACCTATCTCTTATTGCACACAACAAGAGATATGAGAACTCAATGCATTTAACTTAGCTCACTCTCATAATGAGGTTCTCATAAATAAATAGTTACATCCAAGCAACTCTCAACTAACACATGATTCACATTCAACCCAATTGTAAGAACCATCTTGAGTATTCACCACTCATAAGCACAGTTTTGCTCACACAATCATGAATCACTAATACCAAACAACACTCACCCAATGTTTGGTTGACTAGAATGGAATGGAATGAGAATTGATTCCTTCCAATTTTATATTTGGTTGGGTTGAAAAGTAGGAATGGAATAGAATCGATTCCTAAAAGAGAAGGAATCACAATTCCTTCTCCCCCTTAAGGAATCATGATTCCATTCCCATCTCAAATTTGTTTTTCAATTTTACCCCAATCCCAAATATAACCCTAAACCATAAGCCCTAAACCCTACACCCTAAATTCTAAACCCAAAACCCTAAATCCCAAAACCCTAAACCCTATTTAGAAAAATAATAATTTTAACCCTAAAACTTAACCCACAAATATAACCCTAAACCCTAAATCCCAAAACCCAAAACCCTATTTAGAAAAATAATAATTTTAACCCTAAAACTTAGCCCATAAATATAACCCTAAATTCTAAACCCTAAATCCTAAATCTTAACCTTAAATCCCAAATCCGAAAACCCTAAACCCTATTTAGAAAAATAATAATTTTAGGCTTATACCTTAACCCATAAATATAACCTTAAACCCTAAACCTTAAATCCTAAAACCCTAAACCTTATTTGGAAAAATAATAATTTTAACCCTAAACCTTAACCTACAAATATAACCCTAAATCCCTAAATCCTAAATCTCAACTATCAAAACCCTAAACCCTATTTAGAAAAATAATAATTTTAATAATATATTTTATTTTGAAGTAATAATTATTTAGAAAAATAATGATTTCAATAATATATTTTGTCTAAAGAAAAAATAATAATTAAATAATATTATTTAAATTTTACTGAATATAGGGGTTTTATGGTAATATACAATATTTTTTATTTTATTCTAGTCATAAACCAAACATTATAATACTAATTCATTCTTTGATTCCAATGGTCAAACAAAACAAAACTGTTTCCTTTCCATTCCCATTCCCATTCTCATTCTGATTTTGATTCCATTCTGATTTTGATTCCATTCTGTGAACAAAATGTCACCTCAAGATTTTAGTGATATGGAAACAAAAAACGAAATGTTAATATGACAGACCTTTGCTACATTTTTCTGAATAACAAATAAGAATAAATTATGGGGTATTTATAGAACTTGAAATTGTCACCTCACTAGCCATCTCACCAACCACCTTTCCAACTACCTTACCAAGGGTGGTATCAAGGGTTGTGGAAAGCCTAAAGGAGAGGTGCTAAGAAGTAACATGTTTTCATTCCAAAAATTACTCAGTACTTTTCATAAATACCCGTACCTAAAATAAACCAAAAACACAAGTGATAAGTCGATTCACTTGGATGCTTGTTCATCGAAAACCATCACCCCACTTAGCATACACGCTACGATAACCAACCCTATGATATCTATAAATATGCTTGCATACAAAGTATTCCTCAGAATGTGTGTGTGTATGTTACTTATCTATAGTAACCAACCTTGCATAAAGGATGATAGAACACTATGTAAAATAAAATATGCATCATGGTTTATACATGGGAAGCCAACATATTAACAATAGAATAATGAGACTTACAAAAACAATTTTCATGGGGAGTGTTATACTTTTATGAGTGTCTTGTGGAGTACGGTACCTATAGGCTACTAGTTACAATGCACTATTTTTGATGGACATTGGGTATGCATTGTAATCACATGTATTCTTAGAGTTTATCCATCTATGGGTCTCAGATTTTGATCTCATATGGGCTTCAAAGTTGGACCCCTATTGTGTTCTAGAGTGGATGACACATATGACAAGGACATTGGCTACCCATACGATGAAGACTTTGACCTATGTGTGTGCCATATATATATATATCATAGTATGACCATACATGGGGTCAGAAGTGGACCCATATATGTCTCGGAGGTTGACAATGCATATGCTCATATATTTCGGGGTTGACCAATACATATGGAGTTTGCATAACATGTATAGGGATTTTATTCATATATGGTAGATTTTACATTATATGAGCATGCATAGTATACCTGTAATGTGCACTCTACCTAGTTTTGAAAGTGAGGAATTGCAGGTATCCAAGATTTCTACATAAAAATTCTCCCCACATTATACCGTATTATACTAATGATGATGTAATATCTATTAATGAATTTTATTAATGTGTAGCATGCATTTATGTTATTGTTATGATATTATTTGGAGTAGATTCCTATTATGTTCGTCATGACTTGCCCCATTTTTTCTTTCTATCCTCCAGATTAGGTTTCAGTATTACGGCTCATGTTTCAACGATGAAAAAAAAATTAGAATGTAGATTTTACCTTTATCTTCTTTCTTTTTGTATCCTATATTATTGGATACACCACTGAGACATTATGTAAATCTAATTTAATATTCATTATCTTTCTTGTTATGTATTATTACTTTTCAGGAATTTAATTAGTTTTCGATAAATTTTGTTTGAATGAGGATATCTCGAATTAATTAGAAATATATTTAAAAAGTATTTTAAAACTTTTAAAAAATATAACTTAAAATACTTATCATTTGTAACTCATGTACCCATTTTTCGAGGTGTTACATATATGATTTAAAAAACAATTAAAAAATTAAACATTAACAATATTACTAAGATTATTTATTATAAGAAAATGAACTATAGTATATTTGGGAACAAAAATATAATTATTCAAATCTTAATGTTTTCATTTTTGTTAATATATATATTATACTACCAATTTTACTCCTTTATATTTAGCCTAAATTTGTCAAATGAACTTCAGTGTCCGTTTTATAAGAGGTAATGACTTTTTCTATCTTAACAAATACAAAGGAGTCTAAAGTACAATTTTTCCAATAGGTAGCAAACTCTTGCTATCCTTTATCCCATCAAAAATCATGTGTAAAAAAGATTCTTCCATTCTTGATCTATGGACATCAGTTGACAACTGACTTTGGGTCAAGCTCAACAATTTATGGAAAGTAGGGATTTTCTTTGTCATCAGGGTGATATCAAATGCTATAAATATTTTTTGGTTTGATCTTATGCATGAATGTAACTTGATTAAAATGGAAAACTAGTTGGTTGGGCCTAGCCGTACTTATAATGGTTACACTATTATTGTTAAGAAAGGTGCCCCTAGCCATCATCTAAATGATGTTGTTAATTCTATCATTTATCCCTGTTATTATTATTATATTATCACTCCATGTTGAAGAAACTTACTTTCTGCTATTCTAAATGGTGAAACTATATATCTCACATGCATGATTTATAGGATAATTTGTTTTTGTCTAATTTCTCCTCTTAATTCTACGCTTCATTATCCCTCTTTGATTTCTAGGTAAGGTTACATCAATTTTTGTAATATCCATTTTTCTTATCCTAGAAAAGTTGCTCTTTCACTCTCGCTTCATCCTTGTAGTCATGGCTCATAGCATTCGTTAGCTATTCCATCATCTTCTTCTTCCCAGAATGCTACTCAGTCCACTCATTGTGACTCCATTCCTATTTCTTCTATTCAATCTACTTCTGATCCTCTCAGTGATGAGTCTTTTGGTGTAATGAAATATCTTCTTAAAGAGATATTTTTAACCAAAATGTCATGGATATGCAAAAAATTTAAGCTTTTTCTCAAGTTATGAATACTTTCTCTCACCTTGTTTTACCATCACATATTCATGGATCTCCCTTATCTTCTGTCTCAATCAATCCTCGACTTATAGGTTCCAAAGGCCCTTCTTCTTGGCACTTGGCCTCCTTGTTTCAAAATTTTGGTGGAGTTGAACCTAACATTTCTTTTGACCAATTTGCTGCATATGTTCTCCATCTATAGCCTAATACACCACATTCTATCTCTACTAATTTTGGCCAGTCATCATGCAGAAATGTCCATGAGAATGATGGTGCTAGAGAGGGTGGCTGATAGTGTTGAACTCTTTTTCTTGTTTTAGTTTATTTTTTTATGTATTGCATTAAAATTTGTAAAATAATGTTTGTTCAATGTGAATGAGTATGGTGTGTTTCCTTCATCTTTGTTTCCATATGTGTGTAGCTTGTTTGTTTCCTTTAATTTTCCCTACCATGTTTTATGAGTGTTAGTATTATTGTATTTTTGTATACCTTCTCTCTCTCATATAAGGGTATTCCTTTGGATTTTTGTGTCAAAAAGTTGGAGAAGTTTGTATGCACAATTATGTGATTGTTGCCATGTTATGTGTTGCATGGGTGGTGAGTGTAGGATTGCATTGTATCTTGTTACCTGACTTGCATACACTTAGGGGGAGTGTAGCATTAAGTTAGGGAGAGCTATGTACATTGCAAGTGTTTCTACTACATGATTGTATGTGTTTTTCCTATGTGTGTACCTATGTACGGGTAACATAATAGTACTTCGATAGACTACACGTTGTTTCTACATGATACGTTCATAGGGTATGTGTTTATTTCATGTGTCCAGGTTATAAGTGTAGATTGAAGTCTTAAAGCTTTAGGTGTACTGTGTGTAGTTGCATTGAGACCCCCACATTTTCAACTTGCTAAGGTGCAGCTGAGTTGATCAAAAAAGATGGATAAAGTACATAAGATGGATGCACTTGGAATAGATGTGTTTTTAAGCTTTATTATATGTTGATATTTTGTTCATGAGAACAAACTTCTTTATGTCATCTTCATGATTGATGTGCTTTTGTACTTAGATGTGCAATGTTTTGACATGGAAAGCCAAAGGAGGAGATTGTAAGTTCTGTTGTAATTTATGTCTTTGTGTTAGCTTTCCATGTGCTTTATAGAGTCTATTTATTTTACTCAGTGTTTCTGTCTTCCTCTATGTAAGGTTGGTTATTGTGGATCAGTAATGCATACAAGCACATAGTTGGATACACTATGATTGAAAGCATATTTTACACACAACATGAGGTTGGTTTCTTAGTATACATGCTAGGTCATGAATGGAGGATTTGGTTTGGTTTGGGTATGGGTATTTATGGAAATTACTCAATGATTTTTGAATAAATTTTTTTGACTTTTTGGCACCTAAAACAAATCCTCAACAAGGTCATTAGTGGTTTATTCCTTCTCTAAATATCCCCTATTTGGCTCTTCTCACTCATCTTTTATGGCCTAAAAATTTGACAAAATTTGCTGTGAAAATTACTTTTGAAATACAAATTACTTTGAGAATGTTCTAGTATTTGTGTTATAGTGTTATGGGTAAAATAGAGTACTTAAGTGTTGAAAGATCTTAAGTATTTTACTTTCTTTGTGAGAACAACATTGTGTGATTGGGTTTGTGTGGTACATGGTTGAATGTTTTTCCTAGGTAGATGATTTATGGTTCATGGTTGAATGTGTTTCTCACAATGGTTATTGGTAGTTTTTGATCGAGGGTAGTCCTCACATATGATTGTTTACATTACTACACATTATTGATCTTTAGTTACTGATAATAGGCAGTTCAGAAAGAGGTCTCAACTGATAGAGGTATTGGTGGTTTTATTTCTGTTTATTTTGTAAACTTTTTATTGATTAATGGGTTTATTTGTTGCCAAGTGGTCACCATAAGCAATGTGAGGAAGTTACCATATATATAGGAGTTCTATGTGGGTTTACCTCATTACATGTTATGTTGTGTATGCTCTATTGTTTCACTAGTATAATATGAGTTTAAATATTATATTTTACAACATACTAAAATTTAAATGTAACTTTCACTGAAAAGCTTTAATATTCTTTTCTTGCCTTATTTTAACTAAATAATATATCTGCTACTTAAAGTTTTCTAACTGCCTGTGATTATTATTTGCTGTTGTTGTTGTGATATGTTAAGTATTTGTCTTTCTACTACTTGCAAGTTAGGGACGATTCCTTAAGCAGTCAGTATCTCCTTACCCTCATAGTGTACCAAGTCTTATACTTTTTCAGAAATATATTCTCTTGAATTAAATGCATTTTTTTTCATCTCGAGGCATATATTTGAAAATTTTGGTTAATTATTTTAATTAATGCATGAGTTTAGTAATGTGATTTCTTCATAAATCCAAGTGTTTGATTCCTTTCATAAGGTCAATGATATACACTTTTTGAGCCTTTCTTATTTAATCATATGCAAACCTTTTACCTTTTTCTTTACATAAACTTATGTTCATATATATTGTGTTGAGTACTTGAACTTATAGGATCAATGTGAAATTAAGAGTATGTATTTTTATAGTGGTTAGTAGAAAGTACTGGATAGCATGGGCACCCATGATGGCTTATGTTTGAGTCCTCTAACAAAGAGTACAAGATCATGTTATCTAACTTTTTTTCATGTTGAAGTCCCAAAGTTTTGAGGTAGAAAGGTTGATTGTTGGGTAGTTTGATGAATGTGAGATGAGGTCCTCAGGACTTCATTTTAGGGTTGTCATCCTAGGCATAAATAAGTGATGTACCAATAGTGAGTCCCCCTACTTCATGAGTTTTCATGGTTATTCATGGTTGAAAACTCTCGTAGTACTTTCAAAATCCTTCGTCGGTTTCTTTTATATCTTTTCCTTTCAACTTCTCATGATAGAATGTAATAGTTCTCTTTGTTTTATGAATCATAACACACGTAGGAATAATGTTTAGGGGCTTCTTGGTGTAAGATGCATTTTCATTTCCTGGAGATCGTAAGGGAGGATTCAAAGTAGTTGATTTATGGGCATCATTCATTCGTAGGATGAGGGAGAGAGTGAAGATTTAGTGCATTCGTCCTAGGGTGAGGAAAATATAAAACCCTACTCTCACTTATTTTTTCATTTTCTTTGATTTTTGAAATTTAAGTTATTGCTCTTACATTGTGAAATCTCTTTGATTTTTTGGTACGCTACATTTTCATTTTCTAGTAAGTTTTCCTATTTATTCAAGACTTTCCTTTTATTCTTTGAGAATTATTTCACGCATTTTTAACTTTCTAATTGTGTTTCTAGTTCTCTAATCTTCTTGTTCCATTTTTTTCATTGTTGTTTGGTCACTATTTGGTCCATTTTTTTTTATCTCTTTTGGAGTTCTCCATTTTTATGGTGTCCATCCTTTTATTCTTCACTTTTAAGGTATTTCCTCACTTTTGATTCTCTTTACTTTAGTTTATTTTCTTTAGCTATGTTTTCCATCATTTGAACCTTCTTTTTAAATCCTAGGAATGCACATGGAAGGGTAAGTAATTGATTTGTTTGGCATCATGATTTCATTAAGAATTATGAGAGAACATAGGAGGATTTGAAACCTCTCTTTCATAATTTAGAAGGCATAATCTCCCTTCTGATGTGAACTCCATAGATGGAATCCTGAAACCCATAGAGAACTTGTGCTTGAGAAGCACAAGCACAAGTCAAAAACCTAACAACAATGGTAATTTGACCACAAGAAAGCTAATTCTAGATTTAAAGGTAAGAATCTTAACCCAATGGGTCGAGAAGAGATAAGAACCAAATGTATAGTTTAACGCCAAAAGGTTAAACCTTGATAAGTTCAAGTTTGTGTTAGGTAATTCGAGAAAGCTATAAAGCTCACAACTTTATTGATTTAGGAAAAACCAAAAGAAAGTGGTTACATACATGGTTTATTTATAGCTTAACTAAAAATGTCATAATGAAATAGAAATCATAATGTATTAGAAATCCCAATAAAAGATTACCTCAAATTTGTCCAAGAATATATAATATAAAAACTAAGTGCAACCCATGACTAAAAGTAACCCAATACACTATATTGGTCTTTCATTCCTCTTGATTCCACAGTATGATGTAGAATTTAAGCACAATCAGTTGTCTTGGCCCAAATGCAAAGCTCTATCGATTACCCTTTTTTCATTAATTAAAGTTGGGTCTTTTTTGGGCTCTTCTTGGTGCATCTTCCCTCAATCAATTCCCATCTCTTGAATCAACCCACTTAATTTCTCCTTAAGCTTCTTGGCCTTTGATTGGTCCACTAGGTATTTTCAAAGGCTCTTGATTCTCATCATTCCACCTCTCCTTAAATGGATTCGTCCTCCAATTATCACCTGTATGATCAAAAGAAGAAATAAGAAAAACCCTAAATGAAGCCCTAATATTATATGCACCTAGAAGATTCAACTTGTATGCATTGTTGTTGATCCTTTCAAGGACTTGAAATGAACCATCTTCTCTAAGTTGCAATTTGAAACTTCTATGTTATAGGAGTGTTTCTTTTATACATGTGCACCCAAACCCAATTACGAGGTTCAAAGACAACTTTTCTACACTCCTTGTTAGATTTGGTTACATAGTCCTTATTTTTCTTCTCAATTTGTTTCCATACACTTTTATGAAGCTTCTTTGCCATTTTAGCTTTCCTTTGGCCATCTAAGCTAGTCCTCTCAGTAACAAGGAAAGGTAAGAAGACCATAGGATTAGTAGATTAAAACCATAAATAATTTCTAACAATGAATAATTATTAGTTAATTGATTGCACAATCTTATTATAAGTAAACTCAATAAATGGTACACAATTTACCAAGTTTTTCAAGTTATTTTGAATTACTATCATTATGAAAGTAGAAAAAGTGCTATCTACTACCTCAATTTTCTCATCAATTTGAGGATAACAAGTAGTTGAAAATAGTAATTTAGTCCCCAATTTATTCACTAAAGTTTTCCAAAAGTAATTAAGAATTTGACATCCCGATAGGACACAATAATTTTTAGAATTCCTTGTAGCCTAACTATCTTTATAAAGAATAATTTTGCTAAGTTAGTTTCATCATAGGTTTTATGACAAGTAATGAAATGTGGTATCTTATGAAACCTATCAATAACTACAAAAATAAATACTCTACCTTTCTTTGACCTAGGCAACCCTATGACCGAATCCACAGATGTATGCATCCATAGTTCACTAGGTATGGGTAAAGATGTGTAAAGCCTATGTGTAAGACCCTAGATTTAGCTTGTCTACATGTAATGCAATAAGACCATACTCTCTCTACATCACCATTCATTTTTGGCCAAAACAAATGTTAATTTAGTATTCCTGAGGTTTTCTAACACCAAAATGACCCATCAAACCTCCCCATGTATTTCAAAACATGTAGCTCACACATAGAAAAATTAGGTAGAGAAAGTTTACTCTCTCTAAGAAAGTATTGAAAAACATACTTGTAACCTATAATTTTCTATGTTTTATGTTTTATTCTAGAATTTTATTACGTTGGAAGAGATTTTTGTGTTTTATACATTTGTGAGCTTTTGAAAGAATCAGGGACAAGAATGAGCAAAAATAGTGAAAATGGGGTTAGAAATGGAAACTCGAACATGTTGGAACGAACAATAATTAGGCACTTAGGAAATCATTGCACATCGTAGACCAAACATACATATGCCACAGCGAGGAGCCCTTAGATTGTCATTTGAGAGCTAGTCTGAGTTTACATGATGAGACAAAAAATTAAAACATCTTATGGTAGGGTAGTCTTGGATTCCATTAGGGTCATTAATTTTCATCTTGCATCACAGCGCAAAATAGTGCATGCCGTAGTCTTTATTCATTAAATGGCCAAAAACCCTATCTTCGCTAGTAATATGTTTAACTTCACTCTTCCCAAAAACCTAACCTATAATTACAATCTAAAATCCTTTGAAAGACAAATAGTAAATAGTAGTCAAATTCCATATTTAATTTATGCATAAATTAGAGAGAAAACTCTCATTTGTAAAGTTTCTCCAAGGACATGGAAATAGTAGATCAAAAAGGGGTATTTTAATTGTTATATACTATTTCTCTTTGTATTTGATTATATATTTTGTAATTAAATTGATTATGATTAATTTAATTATGAGATGCTAAATTTTGTGTATGTGATACTAGCTTTGCTTCTATGAATGGATGAACAATTGGATGATACTATTTAGTTAAAGTTGATTTATTTCTTGCTCACAACTTTTTATATTTTTTTTATGGGTTATTATTGGTGATTCTAATTTATGAACAAAGTGACTTTTTTAGAACTAGGCATTAGATACATCGTCTATATTTAGTTGTGCATTTATGAGTAACAGTTTAATTTAATTGCATTGATTTGTGTTAAATTAAACGGTTAATTTATTTACCTTAAGTTTTCCAATTAACTAATTACAAGTCCAATCAAAGAAGTAATTGTTTAATTGAGATATATGGGTGCTAGCCATTATCATTAGGAGTTCTTTTATTTAAAAGGGGAAAAATGAATAATTTTAACTTTTGAAGCCATAAATTGTGAAAATAATCTAATTTGATCTATCCATGAATCGTTAACTAGCTAGTTTTCCATACTCATTCATCCATATTAATTCAATCACAATTTATCCACTTTATTTTAGTTGTTTAATCAATTTTAGAATTTACCGTCTTTCTTCCAATCGACAATTGTTAGAATGTTTAGGATTGTTTGTTTAGCTAATTAAGATAACAACTTTTTAAAATCATCACAAATTCTTTTAGAGTTTGATCTAGGGGTAATCTTATCGTTAGTCTACCAATGAATCGTGTACTTGTTAGTAATTAAAATTTGTGCATCAACGTTTTTGGCACCGTTGCCAGGAATTTTAACATTTTTAAATTGTTTGTTTATTTTCTTGATTTCATTGTTTTTGTAATTTTTGTTAATTTTTCTTTTTTTTTAGTTATGTAATCTTTTCTTTTACGTGTTCTTCATTTGTGCTATTTTCGTGCTTTGATCTCTTTATTGCTTATGTTAGTTTATGGAAGAAAGGATATCCCAAGGGATTGAACTTGTAACCTTCACTGAGAACATCAACAGGGCAAAAGAGCTCTCAAGATAATCAAATATAGAGATTCAGGAGGAAGAATAGCTACTGTAATATCCAATAGAAATGGGAGATGGTCTATCTAGAGAAATGGCTATGAAGGAGATGCAGCTAAGAATTATAAATTGAAAAATATTCATTAGTTTATGTTGCCCTCATTTTATGGTATTCATAATAAAGATCTTCGGAATTTCATTATTGACTTTTATGCAACTATGTCGAGTTTTTTGTTACATGGAATCAATGAGGACCAACTATGGATGAATTGCTTCCCAAACATAAAATTCATGTGGATATTCTAATTCCCACAAAAGACTTCAAATTTAAGAACAAAGATAGCTACATTTTCTTAGATGGAGGGAAAGCCATTCATGAGAATTGGGATAGGTCTAAGCTAATTTTTATCTGATTCACATACCACTACTTCCCATTATAGCTACAAAACTAATTTCTCTATAATAGGAAGATGCATTAGTGTTAGTTCATAGTTAATAATGTCGTAGAAGGAGCTATGGAAGATAAGACAGCTATAGAGACTTATGAGCTCTACGAGATGTTGGGTGCCAATTCCCAATAGAAAAATTATAGAGTGAGAAGAGTTGGAATGAATGAGATAAGCTTTGAAAATGAAATGTCTATGCAACTTATAGAATTAACTAAGAAAGTTGTACTCCTAACCACCAAAAACACTCCAAATCGAGAGGTATGTAGAGTTTGTAGTATCTATAGGTATGGTACTAGCACTTGTCCTTTTCAAAGTGATCCTTGTACATGTCCTAATCATAAACAAATGAATTCAATGGTGGGTTATCAATCTACACCTAGGAATGACCCTTAGGTAAACACTTATAATCCAGTATCAAAAATCATCCCAATTTTTATTGGATGAAAAAAAAAACCTTACCTATGCCCAAAACCTAAACCCTATGCAATTCCAACATTTGAATCAAATCATGCCACATAATCCACTTGATGAGAAAACCTTGGAGGAAAACTTCAATGCCTTAATTAAAGTGAGCATAGACAACCAAGAGAGAAACAATCAAAGCTTACATTCTCTAAAGGAATTCCTGAAAAAGGTGAAAGGTCAAAGAGGGAAATTGGTTGAGCACATGTAGAAGTGAGAAAAAGAGAGATTAACTAGTCATCCTAAACAAGCCAAAGCTATTATAGCCCTTCAAGATGAGGGAATGCAAGTAGCCTCCATGGATCTTGGGAGTTTTAATGTCATCATCACCATGGGTGATAAGAAGGTGGTTAAGACCATATTAGATTTAGGTGTAAGTATCAAATTAATGCCTTACTTAGTATACATGAAATTAGGTTTAAGGGAGAAAATACCCACATATATATCGCTTTAATTAGCTAATAGATATGCTCAATATTCAAAGGGTATGGAAAAGGATTTACTTGTACTAATAGATAAGTTAATCATACTTGTTGATTTTATTGTTTTGGATATACAAGTGATCCCAACTATGGTTAAGGAAAACCTTGTTCTTCTTGTTAGATCATTCATGGCCCCAAGCAAGACAATTGTTAAGGTCCATAATGGGAAGTTAACCATGATAGTCTTAGGAAGGACTCAAGAAATGTCTTTCTAGATGTTATACTAAGATCTAAGTGGGAGGCAACTTACTAACATTTGTTTTCTTTTGTTTTACTTTTGAACATTTTTATTTTTTAGTGATACTTTATTTTTATTTTACATTATTTGGTAATAATGTGAAGATTACTTGATTTTGGTTGGGGTGAAAGATATATTGTTATCTTATGTCATTTTTTTAATTAAAAAAATTTAAAGACAACCGCAACTTGCTTTCGTTGTTCCACAGCATGGTGGTCTTATGTCATTTTGGCTAGGGTAGATTTTTCACTTCATGTTGTGGCATGATAAAATGTGTGTTGTTGCACAGTGGTCTTGATTTTCTTGACTGGGAACAATTTTAGCATTTTTCACAACATAAAAATATGTGATTTATAGTCCTTGTCCAATTTTTACACTAAAACACCCCTAGTCACTAGAGTTTCAAATAAAAACTAAAATTTTATTTCTTTCCCAACCCTAACACCCAATGTCTCACCCAAGCCCATATTTTTCTCACAAAACTTCATCATCTTCTCCAAAATTCATCACTTTTCTTCTCATCTTTTCATCAAATCGCATCGCTAACCATTATTTGGGACATATTGTAGGGATTTCCTTTCATCATTAAAATTACAGATATGTTACAAAACCATCCAAATTAATTTTGGTCACTAACTAGTTTGAAAATTCAAAGAGTAAGTTACCTCTACTCTTAAGATAATTACGTAGTTTTATTTGTTGTTATAAGAAGTTATTATTTTTTTTGTCTTAGTGAATAAATGCTATATGGATGGAGAGTATGGAGGGGACTTTAATTAAAAACTTTTTGGAAATTACTTTGTGGCTATTTTTCACACATAGAACTTGCAAATATGGCACCAAAAAGGAAAAGTAGTGAAAAGGGTAAAGAGCAAGTTGTGCCACAATATTTTAATAAGGCTAGATTTGCTTGTTTTGAGGCAAAACCAAGATTTGATAAAGCTATAGAAAATATAAAAAATTATTATGGATAAAGGGATTGAATTTAAGGAGTATGTATTTTTGGATTTGGCTAATAAAATAGCGACCCTAAGATGGAGATGGTTTGTTAAGAGCCTAGAGGCCACAGTATGTCCATAGTAAATGAATTTTATAACAGTGTTCCTAATGTTGTGGATGATAAGGCAATGGTTAATGGCTTGCTAGTACCCTTTTGTGCATCTAATATAAATTCAATTTATGGGATGATAGATGTTAAACATGGAGAATATGAGGCATATATTGACCATTTATTTATGACAAGGTAACATAGGCCTTAAAATTAGGGAACAAATTGGGAAATAGTGAATGAGAGACAAAATTCTTTTGAAGAGAGACACAAATCTCCTTAATTTGGAAACATTTTATATATTCTAAATTGATTTCAACCTGACATTATACTATACTGGACAAAGAAAAGGGCCATATTATTCTTTCACATCCAATCTATAAAATCAATATATGTTGGGGCAATAATTAATTAGAGGTATCCCTAAATAATCATCAGATGAGCTACTTTTAACAAAATATTGTGTGCTAAAGCTCAGGTGAAGTTCCTCACTGGTCAGGTTTGCTATAACCTGGTGATTTATTGAACCCAAATAAACAAAAAGCCTCACAAGTGGAACAAAAGCTGCCCAAGCCAGTAAGAGAGCCGCCTCTTCTTCAAGAGTATCAATAAAATATCAAGTTCACATCCTACATGAAGAGGTAAAACATATCAAATAATACCAATCCCAATAGTAGGAAGGATTTAGTGGACAATTATGATTTTAGGTTGAATACATGCAGTCCATTCATGAAATGCAATAGTGTCAAGGGCATGAAGTTTTTTTTATTTTCCATCTAAAGTTGAAAGTTATCCTAGCTCATTTTTTCATATTTGTTTTTTCTTATGTAATGATTTGTTGTACTTAATTTTATTTCCTTTATTTTTTCCTTTGGACAATGTTTATTTGATTTGTAATCCTTAATTTCATAACTGTTTGGTAATGTGATACATATGAGTTACACAATGACTCTCTATGTTCGATAGAGCTTGAATTAGATGATGGATGCAATGAGAGTAGTACTCAAATCGTCATGCTTAATCACACTACGCTATTACAAAGAGGGTAACTTTTCTTCCTTTTATCTTGGATTTACATTTTAACATTTTAGAATTTGTAGATTTTAGGTTGGGGTGAGAAAAATTTCCTTAAAAATCATGAATCCAAAAATTTTCAAGCATTTTTTCCTATTGTTTTGAACATTTTTATTTTAGGTTTAGTTGTTAGGGTACAAATAAGTCCAATAAAAACTTTTTTGATAAAAAACTATCATCCATATGGTTAATTTTTGGTGAGTAGTTGAGTCTTCATGCATTTTTTCTTTAATTTATTATAGATGATTGTGGTTTGATGTAAAATTTAGTTCCTAATTTTAGTGTTTGTGTCATGCTTGGAATGTTAAAATTGAGATGAGGTCATATTTGGTGCCTAGGAAGAAAATAGTGTAGACTATCTTATGAGATTAATTTTGAGCCTATAGTGTTTCTTTCTGAGAGATAATTTTTCTTAAACTTTTTTAAAATACCTTCCTTATGATTTTAAATTGTTAGATGATCTTTATATATTATGAATTGGATGTTATGATTTTAAACAATAAAATGAATTTTCATGTTGCTTACTTTCATTACCTTGATTGAATGACTTGGGTAGCAAAAAGTGTGTGCCTATCTTAAATTCATGTTGACTTCTAATGTAGAATGATCCATATAAGGCTCCCTTAGAAAAAGAAGATATAATAGCCACCCACCATAAATACAACATACATATGTGGGTGTATTTCTTGACCCCAAAATCTTGCAAGTAGTATGTGGTTATTGAAAAAGAGTAGAAATAACCCCTTGAAGTGAAATACATTTCCATTCATCTATAGGCTCATAATTGATATTGCTTGCTTAATGAGTTTGATAGGAATATGATATGAGAAATGCAGTGTCTTCATAATCCTAGTATTTCATTATGTTCTTGAGATCTATTTTGTGCACATGTAAGCCTGTTTTTAGTTTATAAACATATGCGAACCTATTTTCATTCCTCTTTACATAACTTATGTTTGTATATACTTTGCTAAGTGCTTGAACCTATAGGTCGTAGGTTCGGTGTGATATTAAGAGTGCATCTTGTGAGGTTTAGAGTTGAAGCAAATTTAGATTCTTAACACTAGGTTTGGAAGAGTTAATGTTGATATATATTAAGTAATGGGGCATGGATTTGTGATTGCAAAATGAATTTGCACGATCAACCTTAATATGTTAAGATGTTGGATGAGCATGTTCTTGAGCCTTAATTTTGAACTGAAAGTGTTTGGTTTATGTTAGTATTGGCAATATCTATGAACAAAATGTATAATTGTAATTTAAGTATTTAGGTGTGTGTTGGAAGAATATTTTCAAGCCGAAGAAACTATCGAGCCTCAACGATCACATATAAGGTATATATTTTTTCTTTTACATGTTGGATTGCATATCAGACACAATAGGAACAATGTGAAAATAGGCTACTCGATCGATCGAGTAGTTACTAAATCCATCAAGCAATAATACTTAATTAAAATGATTTTGATGCATTAGTAGATCAATCAAGGAATTTACTCGATCAATCGAGGACTAAATGAATCATGTTAAATCACTAGATCAATCCCCCCCTTTTTAATATTAATTGAATAATCACTAGATCAATCGAGAGGATGTACGATTGATCGACCAATGTACTCAATTTATCGAGCACTTTGTTAGATCGAATGAGCAACCAGTTATCTGATTTTAAAATGTATTTCTAATACGAATTGGATTGGTTTTTTACAATATTGTCCTTGTTTTTAAAAGTATTTTAACTTATTTTATGGAAAATATAATAATTCCACTTTAACCTAATGTGCTTCAAAATATTCTATAAATACAAACGATAAGCACACATTTGAAACTAACCTCATAAGAGCTCCATTGTGTTTATTCTCTTCGTCTTTTATTCTCTCTCTTATTTTGCTAACAGTTTTCAAGTAGGATTTTTCATTAAGTTAATTTATCAAATATTTGTGGTTGTGTTTGATGGATTAACAAGCCTAAAAAAATTATTATGTTATTGTGCTTTTAACTCATTGTTCAAGAGTTGTTAGTTGTTTTCTATTTAATTATCTAATATATTATTTAAATCAATTAGTTAAGGTTTGTCGTTATTGAATCTGCTCTATGACACATACTTTCCCTTGTGTTTATGTCCTAACTTTTCAAGTGATAGCGGTGCAGATTCAATTAACTTATGGGACTTGAGTTTGTCAAAATGTTGGATCAGATCCTAATGCCTATCTTGCAGGGATTGTGATCAAAGTATCAGTTGGTAAGTAGTTTACTTAATGGGATTAAATAGATGGGTAGTTTGGGTCCTAGCCTTGTAATTGGATATTCATTTTTCATAGTTGACAGTTAGGTGGTTTGGTGGATTGATGGTTTTCTTCTTAGGTCATTGGTGTGGCCTACGTTGTTTCCACCTAAAACTCTCATATGTTGATCTTTTTTAGTTTTGTATTACTTTATGTACAAGTGGTTGGCTATTTGGCCACTTACAAAATTTTAATTTGTTTATACTTTTTCTGAATAGATAATTAGACCCATAAATAAACAAACTTTCAATTGGTATCAGAGCCAGTCACTTGATACTCTTAGTGTGCCTAAGACCTTGTTATGGATCATTTAAGAAAGGGTTCATCTATAACCCATGCACCTTACATTGATAGAGCTAATTACCCATAATGAAGGCTCGTATGTGTGCTTTTCTTTTTTCTATAGATGAAAGCATTTTGAACTCAATGCTTTATGGTTGGGAACCACCTACAATTTCCAAAGATAATGTAGTCATTCCAATGCCTAGGAATGAATGGACCAATCAAGATAAAATTGGTAGTGACTAAAACCAAAATGGTATTAATGCTATTTTTAGTGCTATGTCTGCAAATGAGTTTCATCATATTTCTCATGTTGAAACTACTTAGCATGCTTGGGATATTTTGTAGGTTGCCTAGGAGAGTACCTCACAAGTTAAATGAACAAAACTTCTTGTGCTTAGTACTCAATTTGAGAATATTAGGATGAAAAAAGATGAAACTTTTTCTAAATTTTATATTAGATTATGTGATATTACTAACACTTGTACTAATCTTAGAGAGAAAAGTGATGATTTTAGGATAGTTCAAAAAATCCTCTACTTATTACCTGATCGCTTTCAAGCAAAAGTCACTTTCATTGATGAAAGTAAGGATGTGGACACCATCAAAATAGAGGAACTCTTTGGCTCAATTTAAACCTTTGAGATAAGCTTCAGAAAACCTTCAAAGAATAAAACATACCTTTAAAAACTATTATAATTGAAGACATTGACAATGATGATGAAGAACTAACATTCTTAACCAAAAGATTAAACAAAATCCTTAACAAAAAGAATCCTTAGAATAAAGGAAAATCAAATTGTCAAAATATTAGAATTTGAGAGAATTCAAATCCGTGAGTTTTGATACTAAGAAATCTGAACCCAATGGTCTTCAATGTTTTGAACATATGGGTTTTGGTCACTATGCAGTTGGATGTGCCAACAAGAAGAACCAAATTAGAAGAGCTTTCAATGCTACAATTTATAAATCTGAAAGTGATAATGATAATCCAGTTGAATCATGCACCAATTACTTGGAATTTATTATAACTATTGGGGGACAATCCTGTAAGTCTGACATTGATTTAGATGATGAGGAAAGTGATGCTGATTTTCTACTCAACAAATTTAATGTAACTAGTATTAATAAAGAGTTCATAGATTATGTCTAACAATTGGAGTTGAAAGATAGAACAATGTTCTTGATTATGGGAAGCTAGCAGGAGATAAAGAAGGCTAGGATAAGTAAATAAGCACACTATGCCATCCACTTCAAAATCCACTAAATTTTTCAAACCTTCAAACATGTCCTCCTCACATAATGCATATAACATTGGTTATAAGGATGAGATTTCCACTCTTTCAACATCAAAAACCACATCTGTAAGGCCTTGTAACCCTACTCCTAATGTTAATAATTATATACAAAGAATATTTGCACCTATGATTGAAAAATTTATTAAGTTTGTGCCTATCATCATCATTGTGATAGCTATGAAAGGTCATATTAGGCCCAAGTGTAGATTTTTGATAAATATTTCTAAATCTAATAATACTTTCCATGATTCATATAGTTGGACTTATAACCATCATCCATCTATTCATGTTGCATCATATTCTAGGATAAATGGAATTATGGTAACATATTCAAAAATCCTACTATAAACCATGAAGTTGTTGGCTCAAAAAGGCAAGTGAAATTCAACACATTTAATTCTAGTACTAATTATCATTATCCTATCATGCATGTTGAATCTTCATTTAAGATAAATGTGAGATATAAAGGTAAGTCCAAGAATATGCTAATGACAAATAAGGTAGTTGACTTCCAATCCAAAGATACAAACAAAATTCTAGAAAGTATGGTTTAGAAAAAATTGTCTCTTTTCGGTCACCTGACTATCATTCTTTGTTGTTTCATCTAGATAATTTTTTTTAAGTGCTTAATTGACCCTTGGTGAACAAATATTTTTATTTTTGTTTTTATTTGATGTTTCTTTAGTTTTAAAAATCAAAAATCAAAAACAAAAATGAGAGAAATAGACATGCTTTAATATTGACATGACTATTACATACTCCATCATTTTTATTTTTATTTCCATACAATATACAAATGGATATTCCAACTTATGCAATTCATATTTTTCACATCTAGTGATCGATATTGACATGAACCTTTTCACATACTCACTAGACACATAAGTATGTCATGTTAGAACTTTATAGTTTATCATGTAAGCTTTTAGAGCATGAGATAACCTTGACTGTGAAAACTATGACTAAACTCGATTTTTCATTGTATAAAATGCTACTATAGATAGGTACCTAGTGTTGAGAAGGCTATCTAATATGATGTGTGAAAGCTAGCACAGTGAGTAGAGAGGGCTACCTCGCAAGTGGAACAAAAGCTACCAATGCCATTAAGAGAGCCGCCTCTTCTTTAAGAGTATCAATAAAATATCAAGTTCACATGATATATGAAGAGGTAAAACATATCAAATAATACCAATCCCAATTGTAGGAACAATTTAGTAGACAATTATGATTTTAGGTTGAATACGTGCAGTCCATTCATGAAATGCAATAATGTCAAGGGCATGAATTTGTTTTTATTTTCCATCTAAAGTTGAAAATGAAAAGGTACTAAATGATATGGAGGACTAAAGCTACAAGTTATCCTGGCTCATTTTTTCATATATATATATATATATATATTATTATCTTTTCTTTTGTTATGATTTGATGTACTTAACTTACTTTTATTTCATTAATTTTTGCCTTTGGACAATGTTTACTTGAATTGCAATCCTTAATTTCATAATTTTTTGGTAATGTGTGATACATATAAGTTACATAATGACTCTGTATATGCGATAGAACTGGAATTAGATGATGGATGCAATGAGAGTAGTACTCAAATCACCATGCTTAATCACACTGTGCTATTACAAGGAGGGTAACGTTTCTTCCTTTGTCTTATTTTTATCTTGGATTTACATTTTAACATTTGGGAATTTGTAGATTTTAGGTTGGGGGTGAGAAAAATTTCTTTAGAAAGTAGATTAATGTTCTCTCTTAGTAAATAAATTTTATTTTGTACAAGTATGAATTAAATTTTTTATGATAGGTGACTCCTTTTGAACCTTTCATAATTGATAAAAAATGAACAAATTGACATCCTATTGCAATTCCAGCACATATTTTACTTTTATTGATTGTCAATATGTCATCATTGGTGTTAGTATGTTTGTTTCTTGTTTACATATATTTATGTTATCAATGTATAGTCACACTTTGAAAAAAATTAGTTTCATCATTTGTGTATATTGTTGTAGTCATGTTCAGCTAAGTTATTACCCCTATATATATCAGTTTTTGTAAAAAAAATAGTCTAACTTATTAAGAGGAGTCATAGAGCTTAGGGGGAGTTTATTCAATTTTGGAAAACATATTGTTTTAATTAGCTCTCTATTTTGATTGTTACTAAGTTTTTTAAAATGTGTATTCCTTATTTCAATCATTAAATTCATTGCTTGCTTGCTGAACTTGTGTTATCTTTGTTTCATGATTATATTGTTTATTCGTATGATAAAAAGGGGAGAAAATTGGAATTTTAATAGAAAAATCTTCAAAGGGGAGAGTTAATTTAGAGGGAGCACTTTGGAGATGTTACACATAGGGGACTAATGCTTTTAATTTTTATCTAATGATTACTCAGGTATGAATTTCTTTGCTTTTTATATTGTTATATACACTGAACTAATGAACAATGAGTCTTTTGGGATAAGTTGTTTGGGTATTTATGTTTTTATTTTTCATTGTTCATATGAGCTTTTGAGAATCAAGAAAAGATGGTTTCCCCAGATCATAAGATAGTACAACTATGTAAAACTTTATTTTTCCTATGAGCATTATGTAGTGAGAGAGTAGTTTTGTTAATGAATATGCCAAAGGGGGAAATTGTTAGGTTTATGTTTGTATTGGTAATATTCGTGAACAAAATATATAATTGTAATTTTACTTTCTAGGTGTGTGTTAGAAGAATATTATGAAGCTGAAGAAACTATCGAGCCTCAACGATCACTTGTCAGGTATATTTATATTCTCGTACATGTTAGATTGCATATTAGAAATTATAGGAGCAATGTGAAATTAGGATACTCGATTGATCAAGTAGTGACTAGATCGATCAAGCAATAATATCAAAATAAATTGATTTTAATGCATTACTAGATCGATCGAAGGATTTACTTGATCCATCAATGGATTTATTTGATTGATTGAGGACTAGATCGATTAAGTTAAATAATTTGATCAATCCACCATTTTTGAATATTAATTAAATGATCATTGTCTTGATCGAGAGGATGTTCAATCAATAGACAAATGTACACGATCGATCAAGCACATTTGTCTATTGATTGACCAAGTAGCCAATTGGTTGATTTTAAAAAATATTTATAATATGAATTGGATTGGTTTTTATAGTATTGTGTTTATTACTTAAAAGTGTTTTAATTGATTTTATGGACAATATGGTAATTCTAGTTTAGCCTAATGTGCTTCAAATTATTCTATAAATACAAAACCATAAGCACACCTTTGAAAATAACCACACAAGAGCTTTATTGCACTTTTTCTCTTAATCTTTTATTCTCTCTCTTATTTTGCTAAAAGTTTTCAAGTAGGCTTTTTCAAGAAATTAGTTTATCAAACATTTGTGGTTGTGTTTTATGGATTAATAAGCCTACAATAATAATTTTGTTATTGTGCTTTTAAGAGATTGTTCTAGAGTTGCTAGTTGTTTTGGATTTATCTAATATATTGTTTAAATCAACTAGTTTGAGTTTTTCATTATTGAATTTACTCTAGATACTGATGAGTTCTTAGAAAGCACTAAAAATACCATGATTTAATGTACTTTAATTGATTAAATATATTTACATTTGTATGATTTTATTATATTTTTATATAAATTTGTCTTTTCAGAAACACAAGTATTTTTATTGTTTTTCAGGTATTTTTGTTCAAAAATAACTTAAAGACTTGAAAAAAAATATTGAAGACAATACATCACAAATATGTTGAGGAAAAAATGAGAAAAAGTCAAAAAAATGGAAAAATTGGACAAAATGGGTCAAAACGGTAAAAAAATGTCAAAAATGCTGAGTCTTGCACACGCGCTATGCATACAGCCAACACGGATATGCGTAGGCAGGCATCACACACCCACCACATGCCTAGCAAATGCCCAGCACACACCCATATGTAGTAAAAACATGCCTAGCACACGCTTGCGCTGAGTTCTATGCATACCAGCACACACCCATCTCAGGCAAATATTGCCCCTCAAACACGTGCCATTCTTTCCCAACGCGTTCAAAATCAAGTTTTTAGATATTTTTCCACTTTTTTGGCCTTTTTCTCACCTATAAAAGGACTCTCTCCCTCATTGTAAAAATGGTCCCTAAAAATCCTTTTTCTTTCTCAATCTATCTTTCTCTCTCTAGTTCTTAGTTTGTTTTTAGTTTTAAATTTATTCTTTTTTTGAGAAGAACTAGTTATGATTTTATAGATTTCTATTTTTTAATTCAATAAATGGAAATCCAAATCTGTTTGGAGGTTTCCAACAACAGAATTAGCATCAAAGTTTTGTAATATTTTTTTTGAGGTATAATTTTAAAATGAATTCTTTACAGTTATTTTTTATGTTTTATTTTTATATGTTATGTTTAATTTGTCTTTGATTAAATTTAACATGACTGGCTGTTTATAAATATGATATAATAATAACGTTGTTATGCTTGCGAAATATTAAATAGGTAAATATTTCTATAAAATAAATTGATTTTGTTTTTATTCAAATTTTTATATTAAGGATGCTAGAAAGAAATATATTATTTTTCATTACAAACTTAAATTTGAAAATTAGATTTTAAGATTTAATTATCCGGTCTAATTTAGAGTAATGTCTTTTTATTTGTTTCCACAATCTCCCAATAATTAGAGTAAAGTTCTATTTCAAAATTTTTTATAAGAACTATTATTTGAAAATATATTGACAACATATTTTCAGTAATAATTTTAAAACATAAAAGTTAGTACTTGGATAATTAAATTTTTAGGTTTAATTTGGATACCTTCAATAATGTTTAAAATGTTTGACTCCACCAAAGGTGGTATTTAAATGGTTCATTTTCAATTTCTTAGAAAAAAGAATTAATTTAATTAATCAAATTAATTATCGATCTCACTCATAAGTTTTTATTTATTTAATTAATTAACAAAGAATATCTAACCCCACCAAATGTGGTATTCATGTAAAAAAAGAGAATTAATAAATATCAATTTATATATTTAATAACCTAAATAATATGAGTATGCATAAATAATTTAATTATTATATTCATAAATACTCCATTGTTATAAATGATAAAACATTTTATAATTATTTATTGAATCATGTCTTTGTTTATTTTTCTATTGTTAGATTAGAAAACACAAAAATCAAAATATCGTTACAGAATATTTAGGATTTAATTTCGTTTTTAAAAGTTTGAATAATAAATTAAAAACCACATATATTCCTTCCTTAGATTGACTATACTTATAATTTTCTGTAAAATAATTTATACACTTACGAGAGTTTTACAAATATAAAACAAAATTATCTACAAGATTGGTATTGCTAACTCGATGTCGGTCTTATCTCATCAAGTTTTTAGTGCTTTTGTTGGAGAAGGAATATCATTTTTAAATTATTTATCCAAATTTTAAAAACTTTATGTGTTTTAAATAATTGTTATTTTTTTAACTTAATAAATAAAAAAATAGAAAAAAATAAAAAAATAAAAATCTAAATTTTTTGAATAAATCTTTTTGATTTACTTTTCATAAAATAATAATAAATCTTAAATTGAAATTTATTTAAACTAACTATTAAATTTAAAAAAATCTAAATCAAAAGTAAATCAAAAATTTGAAATTTAAAATTTAAAATAAAAAACATCTAAATATACTGTAAATCAAAAATTTCAATTTTTTTAAAATCTAAATAAATAGTAAAATAGTAAAAATTTAAATTTAAAATAAAAAATATAAATGAAAAGTAAATGAAAAATTTTAAATTTTAAATTTTAAAAAAAATAATTTGAAATTTAATTTATTTAATTATTTTATAATAAAAAATTGAAATAAACTTTTCAAGTTTTAGTTTTTAAGTTTTAATTTTCTTTTAATTTATAAATTAATTTTTTTAAATTGTTTTTAATAAAAGTAACTGTATAATGACATGAAAAGTAAAGATATAAGGGAGTTTTGTCTTAAAAATTATTTCTTGAAAGCTTTTGTGCTACTAGTCTTTCCTAGGAATATTGCTATGTTGTGGAGGATGGTTTTTAAGGAGGTTTTGTCCCACCATTATTTCCTAAAAGTACTCTTGGTTAATACTGATTATGTTATTAATAAAATAATTAATTAATTTTTAACTTTAACTTAGAGAGAGAAACTATTTCCTAAGCTAAAGAAGTGCACATTTTGCACCTATAAGCTTATGTTGATGGGTTTCATTGTGAGTGCAAAAGGAGTTCAGGTTGATGAAGAAACGATTTGATCTATCCAGGAGTGGTCCCAACCCAATAAGTTTAATTAATGTTCAAAGTTTTCATGGACTTTCTTGCTTTTATCGACGATTTGTGAAAGATTTTAGCGTAGCAGCACCAATAACCAAAATCATCAAAAAGAATGTTAGGTTCAAATGGGGAGAAGAGCAAGAAATTTCATTCCAACTGCTTAAGGAAAAATTGACTCGTGCTCCTTTATTATCTATACCAAACTTTGCAAAAACTTTTGAAAAAGAGAAAGCAAGGCTCAACATTGAGAGAAGGATTGAACAATATATCAAACAAGCCAATAAAGGACGTCATAGGATGATCTTTGAGCCTAGAGATTAGGTGTGGGTGCACATGAGAAAAGAGCATTTTATAGAACAAAGAAAATCAAATTATCTATCATGGGGAGATGGTCCATTTCAAGCAACCGAAAGGGTTAATGAAAATGCCTACAAGCTAGACTTTCCTGGTAAGTATAATGTCAGCACCTCTTTTAATGTTTCTGATCTTTCTCCTTTTGATTATGTAGGTGACGATTCAAGGATGAATCCTCTTAAAGAAAGGGGGAATGATGAGAATCATCGAGCTCTACATATTCCAAGTGGACCAATCACAAGGTCTAGGAGAGCACAACTCGAAAAGGCTTTAAATGGGCTCATTCAAGAGGTCATGCATAACCAAGAGGACCTAAATTGGGAGTGCAAGGATTCGGACAATCTTAGGATGGAAATTAGAGAAAAATTGGCAAAATAAAACTACGCCCATTATTGTGCCATTTGGAATTTTTTGGGCAACTTCATTTTCAGCCCTTAGATGGAAACACAAGGGTTAAGATGTAATATTTTATAAGGTTTCTTTTGTTCTCAGCTACTACATATTTTGCTCCAATTTTGGAGTGCCATTTGGACTGATTTTGGGTAGCTTTGTTTTCAGCCCTTGGATGAAATCAAGGGTTAAGATGTAATATTTTCTAAGATTCCTTTGTGGTCAGCTGCCCTATTTTTTCCATGTTTTGGTCAATGTTTTCTACTACATTTTGTGCTTTATGGCTATTTTTATTTTCAACCCTTGATGAGATCAAGTACTATGATGTAGTAGAGCTTAGGGTTTATTTGTATCTTATTAAGAGAAGATCAACTGCTGGAAAATACAATTTTTGAATGAAGTTTGAATTTTCAGATCAAGCTCTTTGTTCCTCTTTAAGAAACTTTAATCTGAAATTAGCTAGGTCCTAACCCCTTGGTTCATATCACTAAACAACACCACAAAGGCTGCCATCCCTAATAAGTTGCTTAAAGAGGAACAAAGAGCAAGAATGAGCTCTCAAATTATCTCACAAATCATATTTCATTCAAAATGTGAAATTCCCATATGTTGAACAACTCTTAAGTATTTATTAGAGACAAATACACCATAAGCTTACTACATCATAAGCTTACTACATCATAACCCTTTATCTCATCCATGTGTTGAAATTAAAAACTTACAAAAAGCATAATAGGTAGTTGAAAACATGGACCAAAACAAGGTGAAAAATGGGGCAGGTGAGAAACAGTTGATAACCATTCCAACCAAAAACTTAATCTGTCACTAGGGGCACTAATATACTCTTATCTAGCACCGTCACACTTAACCTAGGTTCAAAGCCCTACCACCATCACACTTAACCTAGGTTCAATGCCCCACCAAGTCACATGGATTGTACCAACCATGCGCCACACAAGTGAGACTAAATGACCCTTGGATGTTACCCAGAAAATGATATGAACCAAGGGTTTAGGACCTACCTAATTTCCAGATTATATAGCAATGTATTTCTACTATTACAATTTATATTGCTCACTTTTTATTTGAGGGAAAACACGCCACAAGGAGGTACTATTTCCTTAATAAGTCCATCATAAATGACTGATAACTGTATTTTATATAGTTATTTTCATCTATTTTATTAATTATAATTGCTATGTTCTTGACATTTTAGGTTAATTTTAGTTAAGTAAATTAATATTTACTTTTTATTTGTTAAGGAATATATTTTTAAGAAAATTAAATAATTTGAATCCAAAACATACTTAATTGCAATTTTATGTCCAAAAATATAATTTCAAATAAAAGAGTGCTTAATTGCAATTTATAAAAGTCGAAAATATAATTTAAATTAAAATTGGGCTTAATTTTAATTTTTAAAAGTTTAAAAAATTAATTTAAATTTGAAAAGGGCTTAATTGTAATTAAAAAAAGTTTAAAATGTAATTTGAATTAAATTTGTGGGTAAAAATGCAATTAAGAAAGTTAATTTTTATGTGCAGGAGAGAAGTAGTCCACTCGCCGTAATCCACGAGCACAACGTGGACCGTCAAATCAGAGAAGAAATGGCTAGGATGCGCGTGTGTCTAACAAACTCGACCAAAGCGAGTGGGTGTAGGTTTCTCGTTCACGCCGCTCGTTGGGACGAGTGGGGCCCACTTGCCTTGCAGGCCGGCGTGTAGGGTGGGACCTACGTGTCTAACGCGTTTTCAAGGCATTATTCTATGCAGCCATTTCACATGCGCCTGGGTATTGAACCAATAGACAACTGCCACGTGTCCCACCATTCCTTGCAACTAATCATATTCTGACACGTGGTAGGTTTTGGTGAGCGCGAAAACGCAGAATCATGCATGCGTTCCAGCCGTTGTCCCCCACTTTCTCGGCGCCTCTACTCCCGTGCGGCATTTCTGTGTGCGCCCGTCCTTGAACGCCAATGATATGCTGCCACGTGTCCCACTTTAGCTTTCAGCGAATCACATGGCGACACATGGTAGCAGGAATTGAAAAAAGAAGTAGTGACGCGCATGTTCCCAGTTTGCGTTTTCGATATCAGTTTTTGCGTTTCGATACCATTTTGTCGCCACGCGTATTTTTAAATTAATTTCCCCATCCATTGTTGTCCCCCGCGTGTATTAAAAAATATATTTTTAAATGTATTTTTTTTATAGAAATTTGATGTTATAAATAGGGGATAGTTTTGGAGTTTTTGGATTTTTAGTAGTATTCGGGGCTGGACTGTGGAACACGCAGAAGCCATTTTTGGCTTCTGTTGTGTTCTGCCCGTGCCAAATATTTACGATCCGAAATGATTTAATTTTCTTTTGTTCTTCATCTCATTTTCCTGAACTGTTGTAATTTTAATTTCTAATTTATGAAGTAATTTAATTTTTCTAAGGTTGCATTTTATCTAAATTTATGAAGCTTTGATTTTAATTATTTTCAAAAGATTTATAAGACGTTCGATTTGTTTATTCTATCTATGCTTAATGCTTTTGATTATTTATGAATTTTATCAAATGATCCGTGACACTTAAATAAACTTAGAAGAGGCATTTTTGTGTTTATTGCTCATGGATAGAATGACATGTATGATGAGGGATAGGAATATACCCTAATTGTATGTGTGGCCATTTGAGAACTTAGAACGTAATGAATCATGGTGAATTTAATTCTCATAGGAATATAGTGAATTAATTTAACGAGGTGTGTCTATACGGAGCTCGGAAGAGATGCATGGATAAAATTAGAAGTTTTCGGTTGACAAATTAAATGTACTGTAAAAATATAAATCAAGAGAAAATAATATGATTTGAGTGAATTAATTTGGTGAAAAACTGCAATCCTAGATTTCTTTTATTTTTTTATTAAACTCTTTTCTTAAATTTTTTTCTAAATCAACGATCGCTTTGGATAAAATCAGAGGGAAACAATTTTAGTACTCAACAAACTGTAGTAACAAATCTCCGTGGGAACGATACTTTACTTACAAATCTTATTACTTGTGACCGTGTATGCTTGCACATTTTATGTTCTCTAAAAGAGACAACAATGACACTCTAATCTTTATGGGTATTACTCTCCATAAATGCTTGCATGTTAAACAACACCAAAAAGGTTGCCAATCCCTTGATAAGTTTCTTGAAGAGGAGCATAGAGCACGAATGAGCTCTCAAGTATTAATAAGATACAAATAAACCATAAGCTCTACTACATCACAACCGTTCATCTCATCCATCTGTTGAAATTAAAAAATTACAAAAAGCACATAAATTAGTAGAAAGCATGGACCAAAACACGGTGAAAAATGGGGCACGTGAGAAATAGATGATAACCATTCCATCCAAAAGTTTAATCTGTCACTAGGGGGTGCTAATATCCTATTATATAGCATCATCACACTTAACCAATGTTCAAAGCCCCACCAAGTCACATGGATTATACCCACCATGCACCACACAAGTGAAACTAAATGACCCTAGGATATTACCCACCAAGGTTAACCGTAACAATGAGCCCATTGATGTTACTCACCATGGTTGCATCATTCCCTCATTCGTAAAGAAATTTTGTCCACGAACTTATGCTATTTCAGGACTCGAACATGAGACCAGGCTTTGATACCAAACTTAGGAACAATAGCTACCCATTCCTAGTAAAACCTTAAACTGTCAGTTGGGGGTGCCAATATCCTCTTTACCAGGGTGCAAAACCCACACCAAGTCACAAGGATGTTACCCACCATGCACCACACAAGTCAAACTAAATGACTCTTGGATGTTAAGCAGAAAATGATATGAACTAAGGGGTTAGGACCTACCTAATTTCGAGGTTATATAGCAATGCATTTCTCCTTAAAACAATTTATATTACTCACCTATTATTTGAGGTAAAATACGCCACAAGGAGGTACTATTTCCTTAATAAGTCGAGCATAAATGGTACTCTAATATTTATGGATATTACTCCCCACAAATGCTTACATTAACAACACCACAAAAGTTGCTAATCCATTAATAGTTTTTAATTTCAACCAATGGATGAGATAAAAGGTTATGATGTAGTAGGGCTTACGGTTTATTTGTATCTTATAAATACTTAAGAGCAGCTCAACTGCTAGGAATTTCAAATTTTGTATGAAATATGATTTTTCAGATCATTTGAGAGCTGATTCTTACTCTTTGTTCCTCTTCAAGCAACTTATCAAGGGATTGGAAACCTTTGTGAGCATTGTTTAGCATGAAAGCATTTTTGGTGAGTAATATCTATACATGTTAAGTGGTGAGTGATATCCATACATCTTAAGTGGTGAGTAATATCCATACATGTTAAGTGGTGACTAACATCCTTGTTACTTGGTGCGGCTTTGAACCTGGGTTAAGTGGACATTGCTAGATAAGAGGATATTGGCGCCCCTAGTGATAGATTAAGTTTTTGGTTGGAATGGTTATCAATTGTTTCTCCCTAGCCCCATTTTCACCATGTTTTGGTCCACATTTTCTACTACCTTTTGTGCTTTTTGTAAGTTTTTAATTTCAACACATGGATGAGATAAAGGGTTATCAAGTAGTGATTGTGCGGCACTTAGCACCGTCCGTTGCACTAAGCCTGCCTTTGAACTCGAATGAAACACTCCAAAGAGACTAGAAAGAGAGTTTGTAAAATCTAACTAGAGAAAATATCTCAGATTTCTTTCCTTGTTTAGTGGCTTTGTTGTCTAATTGCTTTATCAAAACAACATTAGATGGTACTATAGACTTAGAAAGTCTGATCTAAGTCTTGTCAAATATGTCATGAGTCGTTAGTGATTTTATTTAGTAGCTTTAGATTTAGCAGATTCCTTTATCATCAATGCCACAACTTCTTGTGCTTTCTTAGTTGATTTCATAAGATTCACTTCTTGCAGTTCACATCTCTGTCTTAGGCTTTCAACCTAATCATGTTTTAGAAAATGGCACAGAGCTATTAGCTTAAGTATTAAACACTTGACTACTAAAATATTCCTTCCTACATATCATTAAATTAAAACTAAAATATAAAAGGAAGTAGGAAATCAAAAGTATACCTTAGCCTGCAACTTAAGCACTTCTTGATACAAAAGTTCATTTTTTCCCTTTTATTCCTTTTTTTCTTTTCTTTACTTTGAATTCTTTTTTTTTTACCATAGTTGACAAAATAACATCTTTCATATGCAATAAAGTTGTCTGCAAGGATCTAAGTAGAGAAAATGTCTCAAATTTCTTTCCTTGTTTAGCGGCTTTGTTGTCTAATTGCTTTATCAAATCAACATTAGATGGTACTGTAGACTTAGAAAGTCTGATCTCAGTCTTGTCAAATCTGTCCTGAGTAGTTAGTGATTTTATTTAGCAGCTTTAGATTTAGCAGGTTCCTTGGTCACTAGTGGCACAGCTTCATGTGCTCTCTTAGTTGATTTCGGAAACTCCACTTCTTACAGTTCACATCTCTGTCTTAGGCTTTCAACCTGATCATGTTTTAGAAAAAACCAAAGAGCTATTAGCTTAAGTATTAAACAGTTGACTACTAAAAGACTCCTTCCTCCAGGCATATCATTAAATTAAAACTAAAAATAAAAGGAAGTAAATCAAAAGTATACCTTAGCCCGCAACTTAAGCACTTCTTGATACAAAAGTTCATTTTTTCCTTTTTTCTTTTCTTTTTTTCTATTTTTTTCTTTGCCATAGTTGAAAAAATAACATCTTTCAGCTGCAATAAAGTTGTCAATGAGGATCTAAGTAGAGAAAATGTCTCAGATTTCTTTCATTGTTTAGCGGCTTTGCTGTCTAATTCCTTTATCAAATCAACAAAAGATGGTACTACAGACTTAGAAAGTCTGATCTTAGTCTTGTCTAATCTGTCATGAGCAGTTAGTGACTTGATAACATCTTTAGCAGATTCCTCTATCAACAGTGCCGCTGCATTTTATGCTTTCTTAGTTGATTTTGGAAGCTCTACTTCTTGTAGTTCACATCTCTATCCTAGGCTTTGAACGTGATCATGTTTTAGAAAAAGGCACAGAGCTATTAGCTTAATGATGAGTGCTCAAAAAGCACTAAAATAACCATGATTTTATGCACATTAATTGATTAATATATATATATATATTTATATGTTTTATCATATATTTATATATATTTGTCTTTTTCGGAATCACGGGTATTTTTATTGTTTTTCAGGTATTTTGGCTTAAAAACGTAACTTAAAGACTCAAAGAGGAATACTGGAAGCAATACATCACAAATATATTAATAAATAAATGGGGAAAGGTCAATAAATATGGAAAAATTGGATAAAATGGGTCAAAAAGGTCAAAAATGTCAAAAAGGAAAAAATTGCACCGCCGCGCCGCCCCTGCGCGCCCAGCTGCCCTCCGCGTGCGCCGACGCCCATTTCGCCCCATTTTTCACGCGCAGCCGCCTCATGTCATGCTGACGTCATCATTATGACGTCAGCAATTACCACTCTGCGTTTTCATAATTTTTTAACATTTTTCCCCCACTTTTTCTCTCCATCTTCACCTATAAATACCCCCCTTCTCTTCACTTCTAAACACACCTTCAAAACACACTTCTCTCTTCTTTCTTTCTCTCTTTTCTTAGATTTTTAGGTTTTTTTAGTTTTTCTTAGTTTTTAGTTAATTTCTCTTAGTTTTAGAGTTCTTCTCTTTTGGGGAAGAACTAGTTATGTTTTTGTAATTTTTCTAGCTTTTTGATTCAATAAATGGAAGTGCAAATTCTGCTTGGAGGTTTTCCAGCAACGGGAATAGCGTCGAAGTTCTGTAAGGATTTAATTTTCTTTACAGTTATTTTTTATGCTTTATTCTTACATGTTATATTTAATTTGTCTGTGATTAAATTTAAGCGTCTTTGTTGTTTAGTAAACATGATGTAATAATAACGTTGTTATGCTTGCGAAATATTAAATAGGTAAAAATCTCTAAAATGAATTGATTTTATTTTTATTCAAGATTTTATATTAAGAATGTTAGAGAGAAATATATTATTTTTCATTACAAACTTAAACCTGAAAATTAGATTTTAAGGTTTAGTTATCGATCGATTTAGAGTAGTGCTCTTTTATTTGATGGTACAATCGCCTTAGGTAGTTAGAGTGAAGCTCTATTTCAAAAGTTTTTATAAGAATTATTATCTGAAAATGTATTGACAACATGTTTTCAGTAGTGGTTTTAAAACTTGAAAGTTAGTACTCGGATAACTAAATTCTTAGGTTTAATTTGGACACCTTGAATAAATTTTAAACTGTCTAACCCCACCAAAGGTGGCATTTAAATGGTTCATTTTCAATCTCTTAGAAAAAGGAATTAATTTAATTAACCAAATTAGTTATCAACCCCACCCATAGGTGTTAATTGATTTGTTTAGTTAACAAAGAATATCTAACCCCACCAAAGGTGGTATTCATATAAAAAAGAGAGAATCAATAAATATCAATTCATATCTTTAATAACCTAATTAATATGAGCAAGCATAATTAACTTAATTATTATATCCATAAATACTCCACCATTATAAATGATAAAATTTGCATAAATGTTTATTGAATCTATGTTTATTTTTATGTAAGTAGATTAAAAACACAAAACACCAAAATATCGTGACAGGATGTTTAGGATTTAATTTCGTTTTTAAAAGTTTGAATAATAAATTAAAAACCACATACATTCCTTCCTTAGATCGACCTTGGGAGTATACTTATCATTTTCTACGAAATGATTCGTGCACTTGCGAGAGTTTTATAAATAGATAAAACCAAATGAACGGGCAGGATCGGCGATGTCGGTTTTGCCCCGATCACTTAAGTATTAAACATTTGACTACTAAAAGACTCCTTCCTCCAAACATATAATAAAATTAAAACTAAAATCTAAAAGGAAGTCCTAAATCACAAGTATAATTGAGCCCGCAACTTAATCACTTATGGATTTAAAAGTTCATTTCTATCCCTTTTTCTTTTCTTTCACTTCTTTTTATTCTTTGGCCGCAGTTGACAAAATAACATCTTTCAGCTACAATAAAGGTGTCTGTCAGAATCTAACTAGAGAATATGCCTCAGATTTCTTTCCTTGTTTAGCGGCTTTGTTGTCTAATTGCTTTATCAAATCCAAATTAGATGGAATTGTAGACTTAGAAAGTCTGATCGCAATCTTGTCTAATCTCTCAGGAGTAGTTAGTGATTTGATAACATCTTTAGCAGCTTTAGATTTAGCAGATTCCTCTGTCACTAGTGCCACAACATCTTGTGCTTTATTAATTGATTTTGGAATCTCCACTTCTTGTAGTTCACATCTATGTCTTAGGCTTTCAACCTGATCAAGTTTTAGACACAGTAAAGAGCTATTAGCTTAAGTATTAAACTGTTGACTATTAAAAGACTCCTTCCTCCAGGCATATCAGTAAATTAAAACTAAAATCCAAAAGGAAGTCCAATATCACAAGTATACCTAAGCACGCAACTTAAGCACTTCTTGATACAAAAGTTCATTTTTTTACTTTTTTCTTTTCTTTCTTTTTTTTCTTTTGTGATAGTTGACAAAATAACATCTTTCAGTTGCAGTAAAGGTGTCTCCCAGGACTTAACTAGATAAAATCCCTCATATTTCCTTCCTTGTTTAGCAACTTTGCTGTCTAATTGCTTTATCAAATCAACATTAGATGGAACTGCAGACTTAGAAAGTCTGATCTCAGTCTTGTGTAATCTGTCCTAAGCAGTTGCTGATTTTATAACATCTTTAGCAGCTTTAGATTTAGCAGATTCCTTTGTCACCAGTGCCACAACTTCTTGTGCTATCTTAATTGATTTTAGAAGCTCCACTTCTTGCAACTCACATCCCGGTCTTAGGCTTTCAACCTGATCATGTTTTAGACAAAGGAAAGAGAAATTAGCTTAAGTATTAAACAATTGACTACTAAAAGACTCCTTCCTCTAGGCATATCAATAAATTAAAACTAAATTCTAAAAGGAAGTCCAAAATCACAAGTATACATGAGCCCGCAACTTAAGCACTACTTGATACAAAAGTTCATTTTTTTTACTTTTTTCTTTTCTTTCTCTTCTTTCTTTTTCTTTTGCAACAGTTGACAAAATAACATCTTTCAGCTGCAAGAAAGGTGTCAACCAGGATCTAACTAGAAAAAATCTCTCATATTTCTTTCCTTGTTTAGCGGCTTTGTTGTCTAATTGCTTTATCAAATCAACATTCGATGGTACTACAGACTTAGAAAGTCTGATCTGAGTCTTGTCTATTCTATCCTGAGCAGTTGGTGATTTTATAACATCTTTAGCAGCTTTAGATTTAGCAGATTCCTTTGTCACCCGTGCCACAGCTTCTTGTGCTATCTTAGTTGATTTTAGAAGTTCCACTTCTTGGAGTTCACATCAATGTGTTAAGGCTTTCAACCTGATCATGTTTTAGAATAAGGCACAGAGCAATTAGCTTATGTATTAAATAGTTGACTACTAAAAGATTCCTTCCTCCAAACATATCATAAAATTAAAACTAAAATCTAAAAGGAAGTCCTAAATCACAAGTATACCTGAGCCCGCAACTTAAGCCCTTATGGATTTAAAATTTCATTTTTTATCCCTTTTTCTGTTCTTTCTCTTCTTTTTATTCTTTGGACGCAGTTGACAAAATAACATCTTTCAGCTGCAATAAAGGTGTCTGTCAGGATCTAACTAGAGAATATGCCTCAGATTTCTTTCCTTGTTTAGCGACTTTGTTGTCTAATTGCTTTATAAAATCAAAATTAGATGGTACTACTTAGAAAGTCTAATCTCAGTCTTGTCTAATCTGTCCTGAGTAGTTTGTGATTTTATAACATCTTTAGCAGCTTTAGATTTAGCAGATTCCTTTATCACCATTGCCATAGCTTCTTGTGCTATCTTAGTTGATTTCAGAAGCTCCACTTCTTGCAGTTCACATCAATGTCTTAGGCTTTCAACCTAATCATGTTTTAGAATAAGGCCCAGAGCTATTAGCTTAAGTATTAAACACTTGACTACTAAAAGATTCCTTCCTCCAGGCATATCATTAAATTAAAACTAAAATATGAAAGGAAGTAGTAAATCAAAAGTATACCTTAGCCCACAACTTAAGCACTTCTTTATACAAAAGTTCATTTTTTTCCCTTTTTTCCCTTTTTTCTTTTCTGTTCTTTCTATTCTTTAATTTTTTGCCATAGTTGACATAATAATATCTTGCAGTTGCAATAAAGTTGTCTATGAGGATCTAAGTAGAGAAAATGTCTCAGATTTCTTTCCATGTTTATCGGCTTTGTTGTCTAATTGCTTTATCAAATGAACATTAGATGGTACTGCAGACTTAGAAAGTCTGATCTCAGTCTTGTCTAATCTGTCCTGAGCAGTTGGTGATTTTATAACATCTTTAGCAGCTTTAGATTTAGCAAATTCCTTTATCACCAGTGCCATAGCTTCTTGTGCTATCTTAGTTGATTTTAGAAGCTCCACTTCTTGCAGTTCACATCAATGTGTTAAGGCCTTCAACCTGATCATGTTTTAGAATAAGGCAGAGAGCTATTAGCTTAAGTATTAAACACTTGACTACTAAAAGACTCCTTTCTCTAAGAATATCGTTAAATTAAAACTAAGCACTTCTTGATACAAAAGTTCATTTTTTTCCTTTTTTCCTTTTCTTTCTCTTCTTTTATTTTTTGCCCTAGTTGACGAAGTAACATATTTCAGCTGCAATAGAGTTGTCTGAGAGGATCTAAGTAGAGAAAATGTCCCATATTTCCTTCATCCTTTAGCGACTTTGCTGTCTAATTGCTTTCTCAAATCAACATTAGATGGTACTGTAGATGTAGAAAGTCTAATCTCAGTCTTGTCTAATCTGTCAGGAGCAGTTAGTGATTTTATAACATCTTTAGCAGCTTTAATTTAGCAGTTCACATCTCTTCATTAGGCTTTCAACCTGATCATATTTTAGAAAAAGGCAAAAAGCTATTAGCTTAAGTATTAAACACTTGACTACTAAAAGACTCCTTCCTCCAGGCATATAATTAAATTAAAACAAAAATCGAAAAGGAAGTAGTAAATCAAAAGTATACCTTAGCCCACAACTTAAGCACTTCTTGATACAAAAGTTCATTCTTTTACTTTTTTCTTTTCTTTCTCTTCTTTTTTTCTTTTGCGACCGTTGACAGAATAACATCTTTCAGCTGCAATAAAGGTGTCTATCAGGATCTAAGCATAGAATATGCCTCAGATTTATTTCCTTGTTTAGCGGCTTTATTGTCTAATTGCTTTATAAAATCAAAATTAGATGGTACTACTTAGAAAGTCTGATCTCAGTCTTGTCTAATCTGTCCTGAGTAGTTGGTGATTTTATAACATCTTTACCAGCTTTAGATTTAGCAGATTCCTTTGTCACCAGTGCTCATGCTTATTTTCGCAAGTGTATGAATCGTTCAAGTAATAAAGTGTACAAAAGTACGGATATCAAACCCAGAAGGAATGGCGTTACTAAGTACCGAAATTGACTAACCCTAATTTTATTTGAAAACCGAATTGTTGAAATTGTTTTAAAAGCAAATTAACATAAAACTAAACGCAAATAACAAAATTTAATGTTGTTCACAAATGATTAAAAACACTAAGGCATTTGATTTCGCTAAATCAATTCAATCCGATTTCAAGTCATGTTATATGAGAATCAAAGCTAAAAGTGATGGTTGAAAAACCCAAATTTACCTAATACTCTCTCTCGAGTTATATTAGAATTACTTATCTATGAAAATCAACTATATTTCTATGAAGATTTAATCACAAATAAGCACATTAAGATTTATGAAATTTCTAGATTAACCACATACATCATGCATTAGTTCTCACACTCGCATTCAACATACGGTATTTATCACAAGAAGCATTCATTACATATCTCCTCTCGGTCTAAATATAATGCAACTAATCATCTAAATCTTGGCCAGAAATTTAAAAGCATTAAGCATGGAAATAAACACTCAACTTGAAAACAATGAACTCATATAACAATAACAAAAGAAATCAGATTTCCTTGATTCAACTACATCATAGCCTTAGCAAAAACGAATTAGTTCATAACAGAAATAAGAAAAACCATTATTTCAATTGAATTCATGAATAACAAATCTGAATAAAATGCAGAATATGAAGGCTAAGGAGAAGAGATGAAAAACTCTTGAAGATGAAGACTTGGTAGCAACAATGGTGATGATCCTTCAAGCTTCTCCAAACTTTCTCTCAAAAATTGCCTTTTCTCCTCCAAAAATGACTCAGATCTTTTCTCTCTACCGTGGCCCCTTTCTCCATCATATTGTATATATAGATCTAGGGTTTTGGGGGAAATTTTGGAACAAAACAACCAAAAAAATCTATTTTCGGACGAAACTCGCCAGCGGCAACATTATTCTCGCCGCGGCGAGATTTCTGGAAAATAAAATTTTTGGCTTTTTGATTTTGGCCGGCAGCCAAAATAATGTGGCCGGTGGCTAGATAAATTTGGCCGGCGGCGAGATGAATTTTCCAAAATTTGTGCTATCGGGAAGATTTTCGCCGTGCTTTCTGTAGGATTTTTGCTGGCGGCGGGATTTCCAAATTTTGAAACTTTGTTTTCTTTTTATTTTCACTCAATCCCGATCATTGAACTTTGTCCCAAACTTCTCCAAAATCATGATTTTACCTAAAATTGCACTTTAAACACGAAATACCCATGAAATGACATTTGTGGATTAAATAATCAAATAAATGCAATTTTCACACAAATATCAACATTTAAATCATAACAAAAATGCAATAATTTGACTCTTATCAACAACCCCCAACCAGCTTCTTGCTATTCTCTAGCAAGAAAAGCGATCTATGAATAATTTCAAAGGAGACATTAAAAGAAAAATTCAAAGGAAATTTATTTTATTTACAACATTACATTAAGTGTATGCAATAAGCCTTTAAACCCCTAGGCGGCCCTAGTAGGAAGAGTTGTAGTCTCGTGAGGGCTTCTAGTGATGATACCCACAAACATCTTACCTATAACTATCCTAACTTAAAACAATAAAATCACATAACAAATAATTTGCACAAATGTCTCAAAAATTGTAAATAACACCCAACATATAGAATAATTAAATGTCACCTAAGCTTTAAGAAATCTCAAATGCCAATTTCACTTTTGTTATTGACTCTTAAACATCCATCAAACCACAAACCAATAGCCATAATGCCCGGATAATATTATGCATAACATCCACAAACAAAAAGGTGAAATCTCAAACTCTATAGGATCACTTTTCAAACCTCTCTCCACTAATGAAGGAAAATACACCACTTCGGATCAATAGGACTTTATGAGGCTTGTAATGTTAGGCTTAGGTATTTGGTTAAGAAAGAACGGGAAGTGTCAAAATACAAATAAGGGAACTTATTAGATTAAACACAACCAATTAAGTAAAAGAGTAACACCATTCAACCCAAATTGTTTCTTTCGATCATAACCCATTTTTCTAAAGATAAACAAAATTATTCCTCAATCTTTCACCTCAGTACATCCATCGCTAACACTCTTTTATTTACTAGAATGTGAAGGCTTTCTTTTTCTTCTTCTTTTTTTTCTTTTTTTTTAATCCTTACTCCAATTGCTCTTGAAAAGCCAACCACTTTCTTCCCATATATGTGGAAGATTTCTCCAATTGCTCTTGAAAAGCCAACCACTTTCTTCCAATATATGTGGAAATTGTTTTTTTTTTTGTTTTTTTGTTTTCATCCTTACTCCAATTTCTCTTGAAAAGACATAACCCCCAACCAATTTCTTCCAATATATGTGAAAGATTTCTCCAATTGGTCTTGAAAAGTTTGTGTTCAAAATTAAGTGTTCTTAACAAATAAGGTAGGAATTATATATATATATTTTTGGCTCAATAAAAGGTAGGTTATATAAGGCAAAAAGAAAGAAAAGTAAGGCTAACAATATGTTTAAATAGGCTCAAAGAGGTTACTAGTGATATAAGGATAACAAGGTAGGCTTAAAATGGCACAATTGATCCAAAAATGACCTATATCATATCCTAAACAGTGCAATTCTAAATTATTTCGCCTCAAGAGGTTTTCAAATGAGTTCTAGAGTTTGTTGAGATCACAAAAATTTCCATGAAAAATTCGCATATAAGACTTCTCTAAGCATTTCGACTAATCAACCAAATCATACCACATACCAAAAGAGTCACCAACTAGGTAAAATCATCATTTGAAATTATCTTTAAACCGAAGCAAAATTTAATATCTTCTAAAAGCTACTTGTTATCACAATCACATTATTATCATCAACGTGTAAATTAAAATAAGTAAAATTCAAATAAAATAAAATAAAAATAAAAATATAAATAAGACAATAAACAAATAAAAGAAATTAAATCAAAATGCAGAAAAATAAATGGAAAATCAAAATTAAACACAAATAAACACACAAACAAAACTACTAAAAATGAAGGGAAGAAAAGATTTACCGTTTACCACACCCCCAACCAAAGCCTTACATTGTCCTCAATGTAAGAAAGGAAAGAGAGATCTCCTTTCCGCCGGTGGTGAAACTACCCTCGCCGGCGGTGAACGTAAGATTTTTTTTTTCTTAGATGGGATGGCATTGGCTTTAGCTCAATCTTGTTGGCTCCATTCTTTACCACTGAGGTTGGAGTTTCATTTGTTCCGAACTCCTTAAATGTTTCATCACTGCATAAATATTCATTAGGTGCTGCCAGTAATTCAGAACATTGTCTCGTCCCCTCATCTTCCTCCTCAATTGTTGCAGATTTCACAAGGCAAGCTTCTAGTGGTAGCAATGGAGTTCTCTCCTCAAAAGTTTCCGAGATTAACCAGTCAAGAGTGTTAATTTGAAAACAAGAATGTACATCACTTGGAAATTTTATTTCTTCAAAAACATCAAAAGTTACTTGTTCATCTTGCACTCGTAGAATGAGCTTTCCTTGCTGAACATCAATCAATGTTCTTCCAGTTGCAAGGAATGGTCTCCCCAATATCAACGGTATCTCTCTATCTTCCTCCATGTCAAGCACCACGAAATCTACAAGGAAAATAAATTTGTCAACTTTAATTAAAACATCCTCAATTACCCCTAGAGGATATTTCACCGATCGATCCGCTAATTGTAAAGAGATTGAAGTGGGCTTCACTTCTCCCAGGCCTAGTTTCCTGAAAACAGAAAGTGGCATCAAATTAATGCTTGCTCCTAAATCACATAGGACTTTTTCAAAATTGCAACTTCCTATAGTACAAGGTATAGTAAAACTCCCTGGGTCTTTCAATTTCTGTGGCAGTTTTCTTTGAAGAACTGCACTACACTCCTCATTTAGCATGATAGTTTCATAATCTCCCAGCTTCCTCTTCTTTGATATAATTTCCTTCATGAATTTTGCATACTTGGGCATTTGTTCCAACATCTCTGCAAAAGGAATGTTAATATGCAATTTCTTAAAAATATCCAGAAATTTATCAAATTGATTATCAAGCTTTTTCTTATTCAATCTTTGAGGATATGGGATATGAGGCTCATATTTCGCATATGAGGAAGGTTGAATATCTTGGGATCTTGATGGATTTTCTTTAGATTCTTCCATCTTTTTCTCTGATTTCCTCTGCCATTCAAGTTCTTTACCACTTCTCAATGTGATAGCCTTTGCATGCTCTGTGGGATTTATTGTGTCACTAGGCAGCGATCCTTGAGACCTTTCTGCAATCTGCTTTGAAAGCTGCCCCAGTTGGTTTTGGATGTCCCTGTTGATTGCCTCTTGATTTCTGAAATTTGCTCTTGTCTCCTCAATGAACTTTCCCAAAATTTCTTCCAAATTTGTTGTTTTTTCTCCTAGGGTTGGTAGGAAGATGATGACGGTTTGAATCCCCCTTGGTTAGTTCCCCATGACAAATTTGGATGATTTCTCCAACCTGGATTGTAGGTGTTCGAGTATGGGTTATGTTGAGGTTTTTGGAAATTTGAAACATAATTTGCTTGCTCAGCATTTGGTGAAGCAAATGGACTTCCAACTTGGCACTCGATACTAGCATGATTTTCACCACATAAATCACATTGTGCAGTTGGTTTGGATTCGAATTTGGATGACAAAGAATCCATCTTTCTTGAAAGAACAGCAACTTGAGATGACAAAACATTCACTGAATCAATTTCATGCACTACTGCTGGTCTTTTTGTAATTACCCACTCTGAATGCTACTGATTGTTGTTTTCTGCCATAATCTCTAACAACTCATAAGCATCCTCCGGTGTTTTTCCCATTAAAGACCCTCCAGCTGCAGCATCAATCATTGCCCGATAGTTTGAAACCAACCCATTATAAAATGTAGAGACTTGCAGCCAAATTGGTATACCATGATGTGGGTATTTCCTCAACATTTCTTTGAATCTTTCCCAAGCTTCATACAATGATTCTTGGTCATACTGTGTAAAAGATGTGATTTCATTCCTTAATTTTGCTGTCTTAGTAGGAGGAAAGAACTTGGATAAGAATTTCTGAACCAATTCATTCCATGTTGTAATTGATCCTGGTGGTAATGAGTTTAGCCACTCCTTGGCTTTATTCCGAAGTGAAAAAGGAAAAACCCTCAATCTTACAAAGATCTTCGAACACACCATTTATCTTGTAAAGATCACACACCTCCGTAAAGTAAGCAATATGTGCATTTGGATCATCCTTTGACATTCCCCAACCGATTTGATTGAACCATTTGGATAAAGGATAGTTTTATCTCAAAGTTATTGGCATGAGAAGTTAGTCTCCTTATAACCGAAATAGTTCCAGCAACATTAGGCGCAGCATAATCCCTCAAAGCTCTACGATTTCCACCTCCCTCAACAAATGGTGGATCCATGGCTATTTGTCTATTAGGAGCTGAAGTTGAACGTCTTCTCTCTCAGTTTAGACGCCTATATGTTCTATCAATCTCCAGATCAAATGGAAGAAGGTTAAGGCTTCTTGTACGTCTCATACAAAAATCCTACAACCAGAAAATCAACTAACACAAAACAACACAAAGTTATTTTTTTTATGATAAATAAAATAAAACAGCAAAATAAACAAAATTAAAAATGAAAGAAAGATAAAGCAAATTAACTTCAAATTAAAACTAAGATTAGGTAGTATCGATATTAATAAAAACAAACCATTCCCCGGCAACGGCGCCAAAAACTTGATGCTTATTTTCGCAAGTGTACGAGTCGTTCAAGTAATAAATTGTACAAAAGTATGGATATCGAACCCACAAGGAATGGCGTTACTAAGTACCAAAATTGACTAACCCTAATTTTATTTGAAAACCGAATTGTTGAAATTGTTTTAAAAGCAAATTAACATAAAACTAAACGCAAATAACAAAATTTAATGTTGTTCACAAATGATTAAAAACGCTAAGGCATTTGATTTCGCTAAATCAATTCAATCCGATTTCAAGTCATGTTATATAAGAATCAAAGCTAACAGTGATGGTTGAAAAACACAAATTTACCTAATACTCTCTCTCGAGTTATATTAGAATTACTTATCTATGAAAATCAACTATATTTCTATGAAGATTTAATCACAAACAAGCACATTAAAATTTATGGAATTTCTAGATTAACCACATCCATCATGCATTAGTTCTCACACTCGCATTCAACATACGGTATTTATCACAAGAAGCATTCATTGCATATCTTCTCTCGGTCTCAATATAATGCAACTAATCATCTAAATCTTGGCCAGAAATTTAAAAGCATTAACATGGAAATAAACACTCAACTTGAAAACAATGAACTCATATAACAATAACAAAAGAAATCAGATTTCCTTGATTCAACTACATCATAGCCTTAGCAAAAATGAATTAGTTCATAACGGAAATAAGAACAACCATTATTTCAATTGAATTCATGAATAACAAATCTGAATAAAATGCAGAATATGAAGGCTAAGGCGAAGAGATGAAAAACTCTTGACGATGAAGACTTGGTAGCAACAATGGTGATGATCCTTCAAGCTTCTCCAAACTTTCTCTCCAAAATTGCCTTTTCTCCTCCAAAAATGACTCAGATCTATTCTCTCTTCAGTGTCCCCTTTCTCCATCATATTGTATATATAGATCTAGGGTTTTGGGGGTAATTTTGGAACAAAACAACCAAAAAAATCTGTTTTCGGACGAAACTCGCCGGCGGCGACATTATTCTCCTCGCGGCGAGATTTCTGGAAAATAAAATTTTTGGTTTTTCGATTTTGGCCGGCGGCTAGATAAATTTGGCCGGCGGTGAGATGAATTTGCCAAAATTTGTGCTTTCGGGAAGATTTTCACCGTGCTTTCTGTAGGATTTTCGCCGGCGGCGAGAATAATCTAGCCGGCGGTGGGATTTCCAAATTTTGAAACTTTATTTTCTTTTTATTTTCACTCAATCCCGATCATTGAAATTTGTCCCAAACTTCTCCAAAATCATGATTTTACCTGAAATTGCACTTTAAACATGAGATACCCATGAAATGACATTTGTGGATTAAATAATCAAATAAATGCAATTTTCACACAAATATCAACATTTAAATCATAACAAAAATGCAATAATTTGACTCTTATCAAGTGCCACAGCTTCTTGTGCTATCTTAGTTGATTTTAGAAGCTCCACTTCTTGCAGTTCACATCTCTACATTAGGCTTTCAACCTAATCATGTTTTAGAATAAGGTACAAAGCTATTAGCTTAAGTATTAAACACTTGACTACTAAAAGATTCCTTCCTCCAGGCATATCATTAAATTAAAACTAAAATATAAAAGGAAGTAGTAAATCAAAAGTATACATTAGCCTGCAACTTAAGCACTTCTTGATACAAAAGTTCATTTTTTCCCTTTTTTCCCTTTATTCTTTTCTTTTCTTTCTATTCTTTAATTTTTTGCCATAGTTGACATAATAATATCTTTCAGTTGTAATAAAGTTGTGTGCGAGGATCTAAGTAGAGAAAATGTCTCATATTTCTTTCCATGTTTAGCGGCTTTGGTATCTAATTGCTTTATCAAATAAACATTAGATGGTACTGTAGACTTAGAAAGTCTGATCTCAATCTTGTCTAATCTATCCTGAGCAGTTGGTGATTTTATAACATCTTTAGCAGCTTTAGATTTAGCAGATTCCTTTGTCACCAGTGCCACAACTTCTTGTGCTATTTTAGTTGATTTCAGAAGCTCCATTTCTTCCAGTTCACATCAATGTGTTAAGGCTTTCCATCTGATCATGTTTTAGAATAAGGCACAGAGCTATTAGCTTAAGTATTAAACACTTGACTACTAAAAGACTCCTTCCTCCAAGCATATCATTAAATTAAAACTAAAATCTATGTTATCATCAGGAAAGACTCCTTCCTCCAAGCATATCTTTCAGCTGCAATAAAGTTGTCTACGAGGATCTAAGTAGAGAAAATGTCTCAGATTTCTTTCTTTGTTTAGTGGCTTTGCTGTCTAATTGCTTTATCAAATCAACATTAGATGGTACTACAGACTTAGAAAGTTTGATCTCAGTCTTGTCAAATCTGTCCTGAGTAGTTAGTGATTTTATTTAGCAGCTTTAGATTTAGCAGATTCCTCTGTCACCAGTGCCACAACTTCTTGTGCTTTCTTAGTTGATTTCAGAAGCTCCACTTCTTGCAATTCACATCTCTGTCTTAGGCTTTCAACTTGATCATGTTTTAGAAAATGGCACAGAGCTATTAGTTGAAGTATTAAACACTTGACTATTAAAAGATTCATTCCTACAAGCATATCATTAACAAAAGTAAAACAAAAAATGAACCAAAAAATAAATGAAATCTTGAAAGAAGAAGAGAAGCTAAAAATGGAGTCGTGTAAGCAAATGTCTGAAAATAGTGTTACTTGTTCAAGAACAGGGATTGGAAATTGATAAATAAGTGAGAAATGGCATAATTTCTCCAAGGATGCCGTCAATTAACACAACAAAAAATAAAATGAAACGAGTAACCAACCTTGAATAAGAGGGGCTGAAAAGAATGAACCAAGAACAATAGCTGGAAAGCGAGCGAGGAATTTCATGAACGTTAAAAAAATGACCTGAAGAGAAGAAACAAAGTAAGAATGAGGACTGGAAAAAAGAACCAGAAAGAGCATGTGCATAATTGAAAGCAATATTGGGAAATGGGAAGTGTGTTGAGCAAAAATATCACGTATATGAAGGAGCTGAAATAGGTTTCACAAATAATGAGTTGACATCTATTCATAAAATAATAAAGGATAATAATGTAAATTTCTTCTACCCAAAACGAATGTGGTTTTCTACTTATGAAAAAAATGCTATTTACATTGAAAGAGTCTATAATGAGTAATTAAGTGAATTAATTTAATTATATTTACTATAAATTTTGAAAATACTTTTTTAATTTTTCAAACAAAAAATCAGCTAAATAATTCTAATTACCCAAATTAAAAGGAGACACCTTCAATTCTTTGAAGGATTTTCTTCACTTTTTGCTTACACCCATCACAATGTATATTCACTCCGAGTACAAAATTTTGTAAATTGTGGAAGAAAAAAAAAACAAAAGAAACATTGGAAACAACAAAAATTAAGATTCTTAAGGAAAAGACTAAATACAACTTAGCTATTAATAAAAGAAATAAAATTAACTTAATTGTTCAATGCAAACAGAAGGTGTCAAATAGTGAAAGACCTGAATCTTCAGGAGCTGAAAGTCTTCATCTTCAGTCATTTCTTAAGTGCTGTTTGGGGTGAAAAATTAAAACTTTCACTCTCTCCACTTCTTTGTGACTACAAGTAAAGAGAAAAGGGATAAAATATCTACTGTCTAGGCTTGAAATTAGAATAGAGGAGTTGAAAGATAAATAAAAGGTTGAACTTGAATTGTTGAAATGTAAGGTAAATTATTATTCTATGACTAGTAAATTATTGTTGATTTGTTCATTGAGTTCTTCCTCCCTCAAAAAGCAAACCAAACAAGAGCACATGGGGTCTTCAGTAAGTGTGAAATAAATTATAATTATAAATAAATAAAAATAAGAAGTTAGATAACAATAACAATACATTTACAGACCCAAATGCCAAAGCAGGGAACAAAAAATCACCAACAGAGAAATGAGAAGATAAAGAGACAGAAGAAATTCAAAAAGTGGGATTTTTTAAAAGAAAAAAATTAAAAAAAGTAAAAATGTGGGAGGTAGAGGAGAAGAGATGGTGAAAAAAGGCAAAAAAAGCTGTATGCTCTGAAAACTGAAAATTGAAATGATGTGAGGTAACGTTAAATACAGAGGTTGGACTTTGGAGATATTGAAATACAATAAAAGAATAGTGACTTGGCCATCGTACTTCTACCCGAGTAGCTACTCATGTGTACTCTTTATTTTTGACATTGATTGTAGCTTTCACTTCTCCTGAGAATGCAATGAATATTATATATATTTCACCATAAATTAAAGATTCTTATTAGTAATATTTATATTTTAACTTATTAAAATTAAAATTAATGTAATTTTTTTGAAAAAATATATAATAAAAAATAAAAAATAATTTAATTAATATAAAATATATTTTAAAAATAATAAATAATAACTCATACTTTATACCAATTATATTTATAGCATATTAATTATTTATTTTCCCTAACAAATAATTTATACTGATATTTAATCTAATTAATATGGAATCACATTCTTGATAAATAATTCATAACGTAAAATATTAATATTCAAATAATTTAATGATGAGATATTTTTGTTAAACAAGTAGTAAACACTACATAAATACATTAAGAGTTTGTATTTTTAGAGTATTATTATTTTTATTTTGGTTTTTGTTTTAACTCTTAATCTCAACTAGTAGCTTTAAATTACTCCTATTATTTATTTTGGTTAATTTAAACTTTAATAATACTTTTAAAGTATACTATTCATTGTGATTGTTGTTAAAATTGATCAAAATGACTATTAGTAATATAAATATGGATAATTCAAAGATATCATTTGAGAATAAAATTTCAAAAACATATTAAAATAAGAATAAATATACTTTAAATGTATCAAATCTAAAACAATGGATAAATACGATACAATCTTAACAACATACCATTAATCTATCATATAAGAGCAGAGTTAAACTCTTCTCTTTTATTTTTCGAAAAATAACAAGAGCGCAATTAGATTTCAAATTTTTATGATCTTACAAATGTTAGAGAAATGAAATTGCCCATCACTCACTAGTTTAATGATAAAGAATTAAATATGCTACTTGTAATTTTGAAAAGCACAAACAAACTTCAAAAAATGCAAAAAAAGGAACTAAAAATGGAGAAAGATGAACGCGAGCACTGAACGTGAAGTGAAATGGAGAACCAGGCCAAGCCATTAACAAAAGGAAAACAAAAAATGAACCAAAAAATAAATGAAATCTTGAAAGAAGATAAGCTGAAAATGGAGACGTGTAAGCAAACATCTGAAAATAGCGTGACTTCTTCAAGAACAGGGATTAGAAATTGTTAAATAAGTGAGAAATGGCGTGATTTCTCCAAGGACGACGTCAGATGAAATCAAGGGTTAAAATGTAATATTTTCATAGGATTCCTTTATAGTCAGTTTCCCCATTTTTTTCATGTTTTGGTCCATGTTTTCTGCTACCTTTTATGCTTTTTGACTGTTTTTATTTTCAACCCTTGGATGAGATCAAGGGCTATGATGTAGTAGAGCTTAAAGTTTGTTTGTATCCTATTAAGAGCAGCTCAGCTGTTGGAAAATACAATTTGAATAAAATTTGAATTTCAAATCATTTGAGAGCTCATTCATGCTCTTTGTTCTTCTTTAAGCAACTTAAAGAGGAACGAATAACACGAATAAGCTCTTAAATAATTTGGAAAATCAAATTTCATTCAAAATTTGAAATTTCCAGCAGTTGAGCTGGTCTTAGGTGTTTACAAGATACAAATAAACCAATATGCTCTTATCTAGAACCGTCACACTTAACCCGAGTTCAAAGCCCACACTAAGTCACAAGGATGTCCCCCCATGCACCACGCAAGTCAAACTAAATGACCTTGAATGTTTCCTATAAAATGATATGAACGAAGGGGTTAGGACCTACCTAATTTCCAGGTTATAATACAAAGCATTTCTCCACAAATAAATGAATATTACTCACCACTTATTTGAGGGAATACACGCCACAAGGAGGTACTATTTCCTTGATAAGTCTAGCATAAATGACACCCTAACCAGTATGAATATTACTCACCACAAATGCTTGCAAGTTAAACAACACCACAAAGGTTTCCATCCCTTGATAAGTTGCTTGAAGAGGAACAAAGAGTATGAATGAGCTCTCAAATTATCTAACAAATCATATTTCATTAAACCATAAGCTCTACTAAATCCAAGCCCTTGATCTCATCCATGGGTAGAATTTAAAATTTACAAAAAACACAAAATGTAGTAAAAAAACATGGACCAAAACATGGTGAAATATGGGGCAGGTGAGAAAATGTTGATAACCATTCCATCTAAAAACTTAATCTGTTGCTATGTGGCAATAGTATCCTCTTTCTAGCACCGTCACCCTTAACCCAGGTTCAAAGCCCCACCAAGTCACCTAGATTGTACCCATCATGTACCACATAAGTCACAATAAATGACCCTTGGATGTTACACACCAAGGTTAATCGTAACAATGAGCCCATAGATGTTACTCACCATGGTTGCATCATTCCCTTCTTGGTAAAGGAAGTTTGTCTACAAACTTATGGTCTTCCATGACTCGAACATGAGACCAGGCTCTAGTACCAAACTTAGGAACACTTGCTAACCATTTCTACCAAAACCTTGAACTATTAGTTGGGGGCGCCAATATCCTCTTATCTAGAACCGTCACACTTAACCTGAGTTTAAAGCCCACACTAAGTCACAAGGATGTTCCCCTATGCACCACACAAGTCAGACTAAATGACCCTTAGATGTTGCCTAGAAAATTATATGAACCAATGGGTTAGGACCTACTTAATTTCTAGGTTATAATACAAAGTGTTTCTCTACAAATAAATGGATATTGCTCACCTATTATTTTAGGGAAAACACGTCACTAGGAGGTACTATTTCCTTGATAAGTTCAGCATAAATGACACCCTAACCAGTATGAATATTACTCACAACAAATGCTTACATGCTAAACAAAACCACAAAGGTTTCCAAACCCTTGATAAGTTGCTTGAAGAGAAAAAAAAGCTTGAATGAGCTTTCAAATTATCTCACAAATCATATTTCATTCAAAATATTGAAAGTCCCATTTGCTGAGTTGCACTTAAGTATTTATAAGATACAAATAAACAATAAGCTCAACTACATTATAGCCCTTGATATCATCCATGGGCTGAAATTAAAAACATACAAAAAGCACAAAAGCTAGAAGAAAACATGGACCAAAACATGGTGAAAATAGGGCAAGTGAGAAACAGTTGATAACCATTCCAACCATAAACTTAATCCGTCACTCGGGGCGACATTATCCTCAAATATAGCACAATCACACTTAACCCAGGTTCAAAGCCCCACCAAGTCTCATGGATTGTACCCACCATGTGCCACACAAATCAAACTAAATGACCCTTGGATGTTACCCAACAAGGTTAACCGTAATAATGAGCCCATGGATGTTACTCACCATGGTTGCATCATTCCCTTCTTCGTAAAGGATGTTTGTCCATGAATTTGTGTTTTATTTCAGGACTTGAACATAAGAACAGGCTTTGATACCAAACTTAGCAACAATAGCTAACCATTCCTACCAAAATCTTAAACTGTTAGTTTGGGGCGCCAATATCCTCTTATCTATAACCATCACACTTAACCTAGGTTCAAAGCCCAAACCAAGTCACGAGGATGTTACCTACCATGCACCACAAAAGTTGGACTAAATGACCCTTGGATGTTACCCAGAAAATGATATGAACCAATAGGTAAGGACCTACCTAATTTCCAGGTTATAGCAAAGAGTTTCTCACAAATCAATGGATATTACTTACCTCTTATTTGGGGGAAAACACGCCAGAATGAGGTGCTATTTCGTTGATAAGTCAAGCATAAATGATTCCCTAACAAGTATAGGTATTACTCACCATAAATGCTTGCATGCTAAACAACACCACAAAGGTTGCCAATCCCTTGATAAGTTGCTTAAAGAGGAAAAAAGAGCATGAATGAGCTCGTAAATGATCTAAAAAATCATATTTCATTCAAAATGTGAAATTCCCATCAGCTGAGCTGCTCTTAAGTATTTATAAGATACAAATAAACCATAAGTTCTACTAAATCATAGCCCTTGATCTCATCCATGGGTTGAAAGTTTTTTGCTTCATCAGTTTTAGTATCCTTTGCTTGGTAAATTTCTTCCCACTTTACTGACCTAGATTACTTCACTAACTAATAAGGCTAGCAATCACTTGTTTTTATTATTAGCACGATAGGTGGGTAATCCCTTCTATTATAAGTGAATCTCATAGGCTTTTTTATTCTCTTTAGTAGGCCTTTTTTCTCTAAGCAAAAGTCCTATTAAAGCACTCCTTTGGTGGAGGTACTACTACTAGTCAAAAATCTCGCTAATAAGGCGTAAGAAGGCTTTCCGAAATCCCATCCTTCCTTTTAGAGATGGGAAACGATTCCCTTACAGTGCTTTGTAGTAAACGCTTCTCTGAAATTTACTTTTCCTTTTATTTTGTCAAGCAAGGAATAATCAGTTTTAGGAAAGTATTCGGTAAGCTGATGAGTGCTCAAAAAGCACTAAAATTACCATGATTTTATGCACATTAATTGATTAAAAATATATCTATTTATATGATTTTATCATATATTTATATAAATTTGTCTTTTTCGGAATCACGGGTATTTTTAAATATATAATAAATTAATATACTAAAAATTCTTTTTTGCATGTTTTTATAATTTAAGACTTCAACATTTTAGGATTTCAAAACTTTGATAAATCTATAACAAAAAAAAAGACCAAATTATTATCTATTAAACTCTATAATATAAAATTATTGTTCATATAACTTAAACATTTAAATTGAATTTCTTTGTGTAACGTATTTTTTATTTACTAGTAACTTAAAAGGTAGACATAATACTCGATAAATCAAACTATGACCCAAAATATCAAAAATATTTTTTTTTAATTTATACATTTTAATTATATATATAAAAAATATTTATATAATTATCGATTTATATTAATTAAGAAGTTCAAACAAATTTTATTATTTTTCTCCTTCATTGAAAAAAATTCTTATTACTTATAAAAATTTAAAATTACTTTTTGTTCCTAAAATCTCAATAACTTACTCATTTTCAATATTTATCTTGTATTCAAGACACATAATAATATTGAAGTACAGAATAAATATTAAAAATTAGTAATTTTCAATATTTATTATGTAAATGAAAAGCAATACATAATTCTAATTTTTTATAAAATAATAAATCTTATTTATAATTTACTATTAAATAAAGTTAAAATAATTAAAATTTATTCAAAAAGTTTTTGATTTTTTTAATACATTTTTATTTTATGTGGAATAATTAATGAAATTAATAATTAAAAAATGAATTTAAAAACTCAAAAATATTATAATAATAATATACTATTACAATTAGAGAAACAAAATCTAAAGTATTTTAAATATGTAATAAAATAATATACTAAAAAAAGTAAAATTCATAATAAATGACTGTTTTTGCATGTTTCTATAATTTAAACATTTTAGGATTTCAAAACTTTGATAAATGTGATGATATCAATAAATTAAGAGATATAAAATAGATTGAAAAAAAAGATTAAATATCTATTAAACTATATATAATTTAAAATTAGTATTTATAATTAACTTAAATATTTCAATTGAATTTCTTTGTGCGACACACTTTTTATTTACTAGAAACTTAAAGGGTGAACATAATAATCGATAAATCAAACTATGACCCAAATTACGAAAATAAAATCAATCTATATATTACTAACACACATATCTTTTTTAATTTATACATTTTAATTACATATATCAAAAATATTTATATAATTATCTAAACTTAATTAAACTTTTATGTTAATTAAGAAATTCAAACAAATAGATCGAAAAAACCAAATAACTATCTATAATTTAAAATTATTATACTATATCATAATTAACTTAAACATTTAAATTAAATTTCTTCATGATTATGTTAATTAAGAAATTCAAAAAAAATTTATTATTTTTCTCCTCTATTGAAAACAAAATTTCTTATTACTTATAAAATTCAATAACTTACTCATTTTCAATTATAATTATGTACTTTAATATTATTATGTGTCTTAAATATAAAATACTTTGTGTATAGAATGATCAATTTTTATTTAAAATGTTAATTGAATCGATATATATTGATTTATAAAATAAAAAATTATACTAATATATAAACATTCAATTAGATAAGATTTAAGAAATTTTAAATGGTTCGCTTTACGATTTAAACTTATTTTTATGTAAATTTAAACAAATATTATTATATTTCTCCTCAATTGAAAAAAATTCTTATTATTTATAAAATTTTAAAATTACTTTTTGTTTCCAAAATCTCAATAACTTACTCATTTTCAATATTTATCTTGTACTTAAAAATCAATATATAATTCTAATTTAATTAATAATATATAATTTTTTATAAAACAATAAACTTTATTTATAGTCAAAATAATTAAAATTTACTTAAAAAATAAGTTTAAAACATAAATCGAATAATAAATTGATTAAATCATATCTAATTGAAAATTTATAAATTAATATAATATATAGATTCAATAAACATTTTAAATAAAAATTAATCATTCACTACTCAAAAAAGTATTATATTCAAGACAAATAATAATAAATAATTAAATAGAACGCATAAGACAACTTTTAGCAAAATATATTATATATTAAATAGAAAATAAGTAAAGATCATGCACAACAAACCATACAATCGAGTAAACTTAAATCGAACTATGTAGCTTCTATATTATTGTCTATTGATGGATTTCTTATGACAACCACTCGATAGTAATACAAAATAACTCTAATAGAAATAAACCCATAAATATCTCTATCAATCGGAACTATATCTAAACTACAATAATGCAAACAAAATTAGATCAACCAAATTTAATTCTAGAGAGCTAGTTGAGATATTTTTGTCATTTCACTTGATGACTGAAATATGCTTCAAATTTTTTAAATAAAATAAAAAACTCAAAAATATTATAATAATGATATACTATTACAATTAAAGGAAAATAATCTAAAGTCTTTTAAATATGTAATAAATTAATATACTAAAAAAATTACAATTCATAATAAATGACTGTTTTTGCATGCTTTTATAATTTAAAACTTCAACATTTTACGATTTTAAAACTTTGATAAATGTGATGATATCAATAAATCAAGAGATGTAAAATAGAATAAAAAAGACCAAATTACTATCTATTAAATTCTATATAATTTAAAATTATTATACTATATCATAATTAACTTAAAAATTTAAATTGAATTTCTTCATGTACGACCCGCTTTTTATTTACTAGTAAGTTAAAGTATTAACCTTTTATGTATCTTAGTTACATAAATACGAAAATCGATACTTAATCAAATCAATCTATATATTACACATTATTTTTTTAAAACAATTTACACATTTTAATTACATATATAAAAATATTTATATAATTATCTAAACTTAGTTAAACTTTTATGTTAATTAAGAAATATAAGAAAATTTTATTATTTTTCTCTTGAAAAAGAAATTCTAATTATAAAACTCAATAACTTAATAACTTCCTTATTTTCAATATTTATTCTATACTTGAAAATTAATATATAATTCTAATTTAAATAATAATATATAATTTTTTTTATAAAAAACAAACCTTATTTATAATTTACTATTAACGTAAAGTCAAAATAATTAAAATTTACTTAAAAAACAAGTTTAAAATGTAAATCAAATAATTTAAATTGTCTTAAATAAATTGATTAAATTTTATTAGTAAAAGTTTTGATTTTACAAATCAATATATATATATTCAATAAACATTTTAAATAAAAATTAATCATTCACTACTGAAAAAAGTATTATATTTAAGACACTAAATAGAACGCATAAGACAACTTTTAACAAAATATATTATATATTAAATAGAAAACAAGTAAAGATCATGCACAACAAATCATATAATCGAGTAAACTTAAACTATGTAACCTATATATTATTGTCTATTTGTGGATTGATTATAAAACTCAATAACTTAATAAATTCCTTATTTTCAATATTTATTCTATACTTGAAAATGAATATATAATTCTAATTTAAATAATAATATATAATTTTTTTATAAAAAACATACCTTATTTATAATTTACTATTAACATAAAGTCAAAATAATTAAAATTTACTTAAAAAAACAAGTTTAAAATGTAAATCGAATAATTTAAATTGTTTTAAATAAATTGATTAAATTTTATCTAATCGAAAGTTTATAGATTTGTAAAATTTTTGATTTTACAAATAAATATATATAGATTCAATAAACATTTTAAATAAAAATTGATCATTCACTACTCAAAAAAGTATTATATTTAAGACACATAATAATAAATAATTAAATAGAACGTATAAGACACAGTAAGACAATAATATCGGATAAATAGAAAATTTTTAGCAAAATATATTATACATTAAATAGAAAGTAGATAAAGATCATGCACAACAAACGATACAATCGAATAAACTGAAATAGAACTATTATCTATGTGGTAATATCCTTTGAGTTTCTTATGGCAACCACTCGATAGTAATAAAAAATAACTCTAATAGAAATAAACCCACAAATACCTCTATATGTCGAACCTCTATCTGAACTACATATAGCATGTGACACAAAACAAAATTAGATCAACCAAATTCAATTCTACGAAACTAAGATTAAAATACGATTCAAATTTTTTAAATAAAATAAAAAACTCAAAAAGATTTTAAATTTTTTTGTAAGAAATTTTTATTTTATGTGGAAGAGTTAATGAAATTAATAATTAAACTCAAAAATATTATATTAATTATATACTATTACAATTAAAGGAAAATAATCTAAAGTCTTTTAAATATGTAATAAATTAATATACTAAAAAAATTACAATTCATAATAAATGACTATTTTTACATGCTTCTATAATTTAAGACTTCAATATTTTAGGATTTCAAAATTTTGATAAATGTGATTATATCAATAAATCAAGAGATGTAAAATAAATTGAAAAAGACCAAATAACTATAACTCTATATAATTTAAAATTATTATTCATAATTAACTTAAACATTTCAATTTAATTTCTTATTTACTAGTAACTTAAAAGACCCAAAATACGAAAATCAAATCAATATATATATATATATTACTAACTCATATATTGTTTTTTTTAATTTATACATTTTAATTACATATATAAAAAATATTTATATAATTATCTAAACTTAGTTAAACTTTTATGTTAATTAAGAAATTCAAAGAAATTTTATTATTTTTCTACTCCACGAAAAAAAATTCTTATTACTTTAAAAATTTAAAATTATTTTTTGTTCTCAAAATCTCAATAACTTATTCATATTTAAATATTTATTTTGTAATTTAAATTACATAATTCTAATTTAAATAATAATAATATATAATTTTTTATAAAACAATAATACTTATTTATAATTTACTATTAAAAATCAAAATAATTAATATTTACTTAAAAAATAAGTTTAAAACCTAAATCGAATAATTTAAATTATCTTAAATAAATTTATTAAATCTTATCTAATTGATCTCATCCTTCTTCGAATCTTATGGAAGGAGGAGTAGAGTCCATCAACATTGAGCCCCAAAATCAATAAATAAATTAGTATAATTTTTTATTTTATAAATCATCAATTAACATTTTAAATAAAAATTGATTATTCTCTACTTAAAAAATATTATATTTAAGACACATAATAATAAACAATTAAATAGAACACATAAGACATAATAGGACAATAATATCGGATATGACTTCTAGTAAAATATATTATACATTAAATAAAAATCAAATAAAGATCATTCATAACAAACATAACAAATGATATAATCGAGTAAACTTAAATAGAACTCTTATGTATGTAGTAATATCCTCGTATTGCTTATAACAACCACTCATAAAACTCAATAACTTACTCATTTTCAATTATAATTATGTACTTTAATATTATTATGTATCTTAAATATAAAAACTTCTTTGAGTAAGAAATGATCAATTTTTATTTAAAATGTTAATTGAATCGATATATATAGATTTACGAAATCAAAAATTATACTAATCTATAAATTTTCAATTAGATAAGATTTAAGAAAATTTAAATTGTTCGCTTTACGATTTAAACTTATTTTTATGTAAATTCAAACAAATTTTATTATTTTTCTCAATTGAAAAAATTCTTATTATTTATAAAAATTTAAAATTACTTTTTGTTCCCAAAAATCTCAATAACTTACTCATTTTCAATATTTATCTTGAACTTGAAAATAAATAAATAATTCTAATTTAAATAATAATATATAATTTTTTTATAAAACAATAAACCCTATTTATAGTCAAAATAATTAAAATTTACTTAAAAAAATAAGTTTAAAACGTAAATCGAATAATATAAATTGATTAAATCTTATCTAATTAAAAGTTTATAAATTATTATAATATATAGATTCAATTCACATTTTAAATATAAATTGATCATTCCCTACTCAAAAAAGTATTATATTCAAGACACATAATAATAACAAACAATTAAATAGAACACATAAGACAACTTTTAGCAAAATACATTATACATTAAATAGAAAGCAAGTAAAAATCATGCACAACAAACCATACAATCGAGTAAACTTAGCTAGAACTATATGACCTACATATTATTATCTATTTGTGGGTTACTTATGACAACTAGTAAAATTTAAAATTACTTCTTTTCCCAAAACTCAATAAATTACTCATTTTTAATATTTATTCTGTACATGAAAAACTATACATAATTCTAATTTTTTATAAAGTCTTTTAAATATGTAATAAATTAATATACTAAAAATAATAAAATTCATAATAAATGCCAATTTTTTGCTTAATTTTATAATTTATAACTAATATTTTAAGATTTCAATTTTGATAAATGTGATAATATCACAAAATCAAGAGAAGTAAAATAGATTGAAAAAGACCAAATAACTATCTATTAAACTCTCTAAAATTTAAAATTATTGTACTATTTCATAATCGATAAACCAACCTGTATTAACCAAAATACGTAAATCTAATTGTGTCACTTTAATTAAGGTTTTAAGATTTGTAAATAAACACTTAATCAAATCAATCTATATATTACTAATACATTTTAAAAAAAAAATTACACATTTAATTACATATATAAAAAATATTTATATAATTATAATTATCTAAACTTAATTAAACTTTTATTTTAATTAAGAAATTCTAACAAATTTTATTATTTTTCTCCCGAAAATAAATTCTTATCACTAATAAAAATTAAAAATTACATATTATTCCCAAAATCTCAATAACTTGAACATTTTCAATATTTATTTTGAAAAATCAATACATAATTCTAATTTAAATAATAATATATTTTTTTTTATAAAACAATAAACCCTATTTATAATTTACTATTAACATAAAGTCAAAATAATTAAAATTTACCTAAAAAAAATTTAAATAGTAAATCGAACAATTTAAATTATCTTAAATAAGTTGATTGAATAATTGAAAATTTATAGATTAGTATAATTTCTGATTTTACAAATCAATATATATAGAATCAATTAACATTTTAAATAAAAATCGATCATTACCCACTCAAAGAAACATCATATTCAAGCGAATTATTTACTAGGCTAATTAAAATCATATAACTTTAATTAAAAGAACATAAAAATCATGTTGCTTTAAAAAAAATAGCACAGAAGATTATGCAAATAGTATACATTAAATACAAAGCTTCAAGTATGATATAACATGTCGTAAACTTTAATAGAACTTTTAAAAAATATACTTATTTACAAAATTTTACTTTTAATTTTCTTATAAAAAATATATATATTAAGTTTTATTGAAAAAAAATTATTACTCATAAAAAATTAAAATTATTTTTTTTTCTCGAAATCTCAATAACTTTCCTTTTTAATATTTATTATGTAATTGAAAATCAATACATAATTCTAATTTAAATAGTGAGATTTTAAAAGTTTAGAATAAATCCAAGTAATAAATCATACATTTTGAAAATTTCAAAATTTCGAAACATGAATAAATATTTGAGACCAATAATGCAATTTAGGCTAAAGGTTTATATGTCACTTACTCACTATCAAGAGAGAAATATGATATATTCCATTGAAAGGTTATTTCTTGCCAAAAAAAAATTCACCCAACTACAAAAAAAAATGGAAAAGAGAATAAAGTGTGGATTAGAACTTTGCAAATTATTTGGGAAGATGATATTGGCATCAGAAAATCTATACTCACAGAGATTTGTCTTGCACTTTGCATAGAACCATCGGACACTAATGTGCTTTTCTGCATGCATGGTGATCAACACTTATATATGCAAACCTCGTTTCTGTAGAAGAATCTGCAACTACTCCCAACAGATTCACTAGTGTCACTGAACTTTCGAGAGATTTTGATAATAGATTTCGCTCAACTTCTTAGTATCATTTGATTCATGAGAATTTAGCCCTAAGCCAGAACCTTTGTGCAATTCATATGGGATTTTCCTAGTATACGTTTTTAACTTTTAAAAAGTAATAAATCTAAATAAATTAGTCATTATAGATAAAGATATATAGAGAAAGGAGAAACGCTTATTTAAACATTCACTCTAATTATGTTGTGCCATATGTCAAAAATTAAAAAAAAGAATAACTTCTCAAAGTTATTTTACTACGTAAAATACCATAATTAATATGAATTCAAACCCATGTGCTTGCAACATTCCACATGTAACAAGAAGAACAGATTGCGTAAGTGGCAATGGAGTTTCAATAAATATGGTATTCTTAACATCCAATCCAATTTAACAACTGATGCATACAATAACTAAATGCAAATCCCATATCTTACATTTCAAATTTAACATCAAATCCAACAACCATACTTCACTTGATACACTTGATACATAAAGCAACTTGATGCATATAATATTATTCAAAAATAAAATATAAAGAGAACCAAGTAAAGGGCTTATGACTTGGTATGGTTTGAACCTGGGTTAAGTGTTACGGTTATAGATAAGAGGATATTGGCGCACTCAACTGACAGCTTAAGGTTTTGGTAATTATGGTTTTGCAATTGTTTCTAAGTTTAGTATTAGAGCCTGGTCTCATGTTTGAGGCTTGGAAGAGCACAAGTTCGTGGATAAACTTCCTTTATGAAGGAGGGAATGATGCAACCATGGTGAGTAACATCTATGGGCTCATTGTTACAGTTAAACTTGATGGGTAACATCTAAGGGTCATTTAGTGTGGCTTTTGCAATGCATGGTGGGTACAATCCATGTGACTTGGTTGGGCTTTGAACCTGGGTTAAGTGTGACGATGCTAGATAAGAGGATACTAGTGCCCCCTAGTGAAAGATTAAGTTTTTGGTTGGAATGGCTATCAACATTTTCTTACCTGCCCCATATTTCACCATGTTTTGGTTTATATTTTCTATTACATTTTGTGCTTTTTGTATGTTTTTAATTTCTGCCCATGCATGAGATCTAGGGCTATGATTTTGTAGAGCTTATGGTTTATTTGTATCTTATAAATACTTAGGAGCAGCTCAATAGATGGGAATTTCACATTTTGAGTGAAATACGATTTGTCCGATAATTTGAGAGCTCATTCGTGCTCTGTGTTCCTCTTCAAGCAACTTATCAAGGGATTGGCAACCTTTCTAGTGTTGTTTAGCATGCAAGCATTTGTGAGGAGTAATACCCATAAATGTTAGAGTGCCTTTTATGCTGGACTTATTAAGGAAATAGTACCTCCTTGTGGCATGTTTTCCCTCAAATAAAAAGTGAGTAATATAAATTGTTTTAAGTAGAAACGCTTTGCTATTGAACCTGGAAATTAGGTAGGTCCTAACCCCTTGGTTCATTTCATTTTCTGGGTAACATCCAAGGGTCATTTAGTCTCACTTTTGTGGTGCATGGTTGGTACAATCCATGTGACTTGGTGGGGCTTTGAACCTAGGTTAAGTGTGACGGTGCTAGATAAGAGTATATTAGCGCCCCTAATGACAGATTAAGTTTTTGGTTGGAATGGTTATCAACTGTTTCTCACCTGCCCCATTTTTCACCTTGTTTTGGTCCATTTTTTCAACAACCTTTTGTGCTTTTTGTAAGTTTTTAATTCAACCCATGGATGAGATAAAGGGTTATGATGTAGTTAGGGGAACATCCTTGTGACTTGGTGTGGGCTTTGAACTCGGGTTAATTGTGACGGTTCTAGATAAGAGGATATTGGTGCCCTCAACTGACAGTTTAAGGTTTACGTAATTATGGTTTGCAATTATTTCTAAGTTTGGTATTAGAGCCTCGTCTCATGATCAAGGCTTGGAAGAGCACAAGTTCGTGGATAAACTTCCTTTACGAAGGAGGGAATGATGCAACCATGGTGAGTAACATCCATGGGTCATTTGGTTTTTAATTTCAACTCATGGATGAGATCAAGGGCTATGATGTAGTAGAGCTTATGGTTTATTTGTATCTTATTAATATTTAAGAGCAACTCAGTAGATAGGAATTTCACATTTTGAATAAAATATGATTTTTTAGATTATTTGAGAGCTCATTCATGCTCTTTGTTTCTCTTCAAGCAACTTATCAATGGATTAACAACCTTTTTGGTATTGTTTAGCATGCAAGCAGTTACGGTGAGTAATATCCGTACTTGTTAGAGATTCAAGGGTCACTTAGTTTGACATGTGTGGTACATGGTGGAACATCCTTGTGAGTTGGTGTGAGCTTTTAACCTAGGTTAAGTGTGACGGTCCTAGATAAAAGTATATTGGTACCCCCAACTGATAATTTAAGGTGTTGGTAGGAATGGTTAGCTAATGTTCCTAAGTTTGGTATTAGAGCCTGGTCTCATCTTTGAGTCCTGAAAGACTTCATGAACAAACATCCTTTACGAAAGAGGGAATGATGCAACCATAGTGAGTAACATCCATGGGCTCGTTGTTAAGGTTAAGCTTGGTATGTAACATCCAAGGATCATTTAGTTTGACTTGTATGGAGCATGGAGGGTACAATCCATGTGACTTGTTGGGGCTTTGAACCTAGGTTAAGTGGGACTGTGCTAGATAAGAGGATATTAGCAAACCCTAGTGACAGATTAAGTTTCTTTTTTTGGAATGACTAGCAACTGTTTGTCACCTACCCCATTTTTCACCTTGTTTTGGTGTTTGTGACTTGGTTTGGGCTTTGAACCTTGGTTAAGTATAACGGTTCTAGATAAGAGGATATTGGCGCCCCCAACTGATAGTTTAAGGTTTTGATATGAATGGTTAGCTATTTTTCCTAAGTTTGGTCGCAAAGCCTTGTCTCATGTTTGAGTCCTAAAAGAGCACAAATTCATGGACAGACATCCTTTATGAAGGAGGGAATGATGCAACCGTGGTAGGTGATAACTGTATTTTATATAGTTATTTTCATCTATTTTATTAATTATAATTCCTATGTTCTTGACATTTTTGGTTAATTTTAGTTAAATAAATTAATATTCACCTTTTATATGTTAAGAAATACATTTTTAAGAAAATTAAATAATTTGTATCGAAAATGTACTTAATTGCAAATTTATGTCCAAAAATCTAATTTCAAATAAATGAGTGCTTAATTGGAATTTATAAAAGTCAAAAATATAATTTAAATTAAAATTGGGCTTAATTTTAATTATTAAAAGTTTAAAAATTAATTTAAATTAGAAATGGGCTTGATTGCAATTAAAGAAAGATTAAAATGTAATTTGAATTACATTTGTGGGTCAAAATGCAATTAATAAAAATTGAATTTTCTGCGCAGGAGAAGAATGCCACTTGCACCACTCACGATGCCCATCACCCACCGTTCGATCATCCAATCAACGGTCCAGATTGGGCGAGTGCATTCCAGACGAGACAAAAGAGAGTACCCGATATATCTGTTGCATGCAACTCGGCACCAAGTGGGGCCCACCTACCGCGCAGGCCGGCGTGTAGTGTGGAACCCACATGTCGGCTGCGCAGAATTTCCCCGAGGCGCATTGCTCACCATTGGATCGGTTGAACGGTCCAGATTGAAGCGCGTGGAACAAAGCTGTCGCGCACGAACTGCTTGTCTAAAAATCCTATGCGACGCGGGTCATCCAAGCAGCGTGCACCTTCGATTTTTACAGAATAAGAAGAAGCCACATGTCTCCTAAATCTTCCAGCGAATAACATGATGACACGTGGCATGAATTTAGTAAACCAAAACGCACGGAAACGGCGCACGTTTCCAGGTGCGCCATTGTTTGCCACATGTCCCCACGCACCTTGCTTTCATGCGGCACAGTTCCATGCACCTGTTTTGCTCTCACCAATTGAAGGATGCCACGTGTCCCATTATATTTTTCCATACATCAGGTCGCGACACGTGGCAGCGTATATTGAAAACAAAATCAGAAGCGCGCAGCCGTTGTCTCCCACTCACTTTAAAATAATATTTTTGTTGTAACGGTTTGTCCCTCAAGCGTTTTTATCTTTCGATAAAAACATGTCTACCCGCGTGTCTTGAAAAAAAAATATTTTTTTAGATGTATTTTTTTGAGCTATAAATAGGTGATATTATGATAGAGTTAAAAAGTTTTTGAAAGTTTTGAAGAGTTTTTAGAGTTTAGAATTTTTGTATTGTTCGGTTCTGGACTGTGGAACACGCAGAAGCCATTTTTGGCTTCTGTTGTGTTCTGCATGTGCCAAATATTAATGATACAAGATGTTTTAATTTTATTTCTTCTTCATCTAATTTTTCTGTATGTGATGTAATTTTTATTTTTAATTTATGAAGTAATTTAATTTTTCTAGGGTTGCATTTGATCTAAATTTATGAAGCTTTGATTTTAATTATTTTTGATAGATTTATAAGACGTTCGATTTGTTCGTTCTATTTTTTGCTTAATGCTTTTTGATTATTTACAAATTTTATCAAATTGATCCGTGACACATAAATAAACTTGGAAGAGGCATTTGTGTGTATATTGCTCGTAGATAGAATGACATGTATGATGAAGGATAGGAATATACCTTAATTGCATGTGTGGCCATTTGAAAACTTAGAATGTAATGAATCTTGGTGAATTTAATTCGCATAGAGATATAGTGAATTAATTTAACGAGGTGTGTTTATACGAAGCTCGGAAGAGATGTATGAATGAAATTAGAAGTTTTCGATTGACAAATTAAATGTACTAAAAAATATATATCAACAGAAAATAATATGATAAGAGTGGATTAATTTGGTGAAAAATTGCAATCCTAGATTTCTTTTATTTTTAAACTCTTTTCTTTAACTTTTTCCAACCAACGATTGTTTTGGATAAAATCAGAGAGAAATAATTTTAGTACTTAACAAACTATAGTAACAAATCTTCGTGGGAATGATACTTTACTTATCAAATTTTATTACTTGTGACCGTGTATACTTGCACGTTTTATGTTCTCCAAAAGAGACAACAAGTTTTTGCTAGTCCTCGAGCAAAAGGAAAGAAATAAAACAAAGATAGCTGCATTTAAAATATTGATTTTCAAAATATCTCTTTTTAAACATTCCAAATAACATAACTCAAAGAAATAAAAGAATTTTATCTAAGCATCAAAATCAATTTAAAAGTATATAACATTTTCACAATGAATGTGTGTGTGTGAAGTCTTTTCATATTTCATCACATGGAATCCGGATCAGTTTATACAAATATAAAATCAAACAATTTTTCATGAAATCACAAATCTCATAAGTTTATTTTTCATTTCTCTCTCCACTAATGTAGACAAACACAAAACACCAAATCAATAGGACTTTATCAAGCTTGTAATGTATGGCTTAGGTAAAGGTAGGATAAGGGACAATATTTAGCTCAATTTTTCCCAAGCATAACATTTTAGGATTGAAAAACATAACTTCTATCATCACAATAATTACTTCCCAATTTAGGATTTGTCATCACATACAATACTCTTTTTTTTCTTTTTCCTCTTTTTCTTTTTTTTCTTCTTTTTCTTTTTTTTCTATTTTTTTTTTCAATATCCCTTTTCTTCGATATATCTTTAAATATTTACTAACAATTGTCAAATGTTAGTGAGATAAGAAAAATAGATATATCTACACACATATATATATTTTTTTAGGTAGGCTTTTGAAATGAGAAAAATATATATATAAACATTGAAGCTCAAAAGGGGTATACTATGGATAATGCATGTGAAGGTAGATAGAAAGGCTCAAATGATCCAAAGATGGCCTAAATCATTTTCTTAGTTAAATGTTATCTATAATTTCGCCTCGAGAGAAAATCAAAAAAATTCTAAAAATGGTGACACCACAAAAATCAATCGAATTCCATACTCACATAAACCTTCTCTAAATTATCATAGCAACTCAAAAATCAAGACTAGTGCTCATGAATATTTATTCTTGTAAAAATGAAACATACGTAAAAATTATTCATCACTTAGACAATATTCAAAGAGCTATGCATCATTTAAATCGAAGAAATAAAAATAAATCACTATTCATAGCAAAATATCTTAAATCAACCAAACAAACAAAAAAAAATTTCACAAGCAAGAACATCAAGAAAGTATTTCAATTACGTTCAATATATCTACCACCCCCAAACTTAATATACACATTGTCCTCAATGTGTAAAAGTTAAAGAACATATGAGATGGGTTTAAAGAAACTTCCTGGTTTGTTTGATTGGTTAAGCCAAAATAGCTTCATTTCTTCCAATTTGCACCTACGGAAGAAAAAAAAAATAACATAACAAAATATAAAAACTAATACATGCGAAAAAAAAACACATGGGTTGCCTCCTAAGAAAGCGCTTGATTTATAGTCTTCAGCTTGACTTCTCAATTTGTTTTTCTTTTTGTAAGATAAGATTTGTGTGTCAAACAAAATCTCAACCCACGAGAAAATAAAAAAATAAAAAAAAACAACAATAAGCAAATAATTTTTTTTTTGTGAATTAAGATTTGTGTGTGAAACAAAATCTCAACCCACGAGAAAATTGAAAAATAAATTAAGCAAGCATCAATAACAAAAAAAAATTTCTTTTCTTTTTTTGTAAGTTAAGATTTGTGTGTGAAACAAAATCTCAACCCACGAGAAAATTAAAAAAATTAAAAAATTAAATAAAATAAACAACCAACAATAAGCAAATAAAATTTTTTTTTTTGTGTGTTGAGATTTGTGTGTCAAACAAAATCTCAACGCACGAGAAAATTACAAAATAAAATAAACCAAAAATAAGCAATTAAATAAATTTTTTTTCCTTTTTGTGAGTTAAGATTTGTGTGTCAAACAATATCTCAAGAGAAAATAATATGATAAGAGTGGATTAATTTGGTGAAAAATTGCAATCCTAGATTTCTTTTATTTTTAAACTCTTTTCATTAACTTTTTCCAACCAACGATTGTTTTGGATAAAATCAGAGAGAAATAATTTCAGTACTTAACAAACTATAGTAACAAATCTCCGTGGGAACGATACTTTACTTATCAAATTTTATTACTTGTGACTGTGTATACTTGCACGCTTTATGTTCTCCAAAAGAGACAATAGTGGGTTACATCCATGTGTTCATTGTTACGGTTAAGCATTGTGTGTAACATCCAAGGGTCATTTATTCTTACTTGTGTGGCGCATGGTGGGTACAATCCATGTGACTTGGGAGGGCTTTGAACCTGGGTCAAGTGAGATGGTGCTAGATTAGAGGATATTGGCACCCCTAGTGACAAATTAAGTTTTTGGTCAGAATGGTTATCATTTGTTTCTCACCAGCCTTATTTTTCACCATGTTTTAGTCCTTGTTTTCTCTTACCTTTTGTGCTTTTTGTAAGTTTTTAATTTCAACTCATGAATGAGATCATGGCCTATATCAGTAGGGGTGCCAATATCCTCTTATCTATAATTGTCACAAAAACCCAGGTTCATAACCCACTCCAAGTCACAAGGATGTTACCCACCATGCGCCACACAAGTGTGACTAAATGACCCTTGGATGTTACCTAGAAAATGATAAGAACCAAAGAGTTACGATCTAGCTAATTTTTAGATTATATAGCAAAAGATTTTTTCCAAAAATCAATGGATATTACTCACCGTTTTTTTTAGGGGAAAAGATGCCACATAGAGGTGTTATTTCCTTGATAAGTTTACCTTAAATGACAACCTAACAAGTATGGATATTACTCACCACAAATTCTTGGATGTTAAATTACACCACAAAGGTTCTCAATCCCTTGATAAGTCACTTAAATAGGAACAAAGATCATGAATGAGTTCTCAAATGATCTGACAAATCAAATTTCATTCAAAATTTGAAATTCCCTGCAGTTGAGCTACACTTTAGTATTTATAAGATACAAACATACCATAAACTCTTATACATTATAGCCCTTGATCTCTCATCCATGGTTGAATATAAAAACTGACAAAAAGCACAAAGTGTGGTAGAAATCATCGACCAAAACATGGAGAAAAATAGGGCAACTGAGAAACAGTAGCTAACTGTTGTCTCTTTTGGAGAACATAAACGTGCAAGAATACACGATCACAAGTAATAAAATTTGATAAGTAAGTTATCGTTCCCACAGAGATTTGTTACTACAGTTTGTCGAGTACTAAAATTATTTCTCTCTGATTTTATCCAAAACGATCGTTGATTTAGAAAAAGTTTAAGAAAAGATTTGTATAACAAAATAAAAGAAATCTAGGATTGCAGTTTTTCACCAAATTAATCCACTCAAATCATATTATTTTCTCTTGATTTATATTTTTATAGTACATTTAATTTGTCAACCGAAAACTTCTAATTTTATCCATACATCTCTTCCGAGCTCTGTATAGACACACCTCATTAAATTAATTCACTATATTCCTATGAGAATTAAATTCACCAAGATTCATTACGTTCTAAATTCTCAAATGGCCACACATACAATTAGGGTATATTCCTATCCTTCATCATACATGTTATTCTATCCATGAACAATATACACAAAAATGCCTCTTCCAAGTTTATTTACGTGCCACGGATCTTTTGATAAAATTCGTAAATAATCAAAAGCATTAAGCCCAAATAGAATAAACAAATCGAACGTATTATAAATTTTTCAAAAATAATTAAATCCAAGCTTCATAAATTTAGATAAAATGCAACCCTAGAAAAAATAAATTACTTCATAAATCAAAATTAAAATTACAACAACTAAGAAATATTAGATGAAAAACAAAGGAAAATTAAAACATCTCTTAGCAAAAATATTTGGCACACGCAGAACACAATAGAAGCCAAAAATGGCTTCTAAGTGTTCCATAGTCCAGCCTCAAACACTACTAAAAATCCAAAACTCAAAAACTCTCTAATTCTATCATAATATCCCCTATTTATAACATCAAAATTCTCAAAAAAAAATACATTTAAAAATATATATTTTTTACACGTGGGGGAACAAACCGTTATGGTGAAAATAATTAAATAAACGCGTGGGGGACAAACATTTATCGAAAACACAAAACTGGTATCGAAAATGCAAAACTGGGGAACGTGCGCATCGTTGTTGTTTTTTCAATTCACACTACCATGTGTTGCGATATGATTCCCTGAAATCTAAAGTGGGACACGTGGTAGAATATCACTGGCTATCAAGGACGGGTGCACGAAGAAACACTGCACGGGATTAGAGGCATGAGAACGTGGGGACAGCGGCTGGAATGCATGCACAATCCTGCGTTTTCACACTTACCGAACCTTGCCATGTGTCAGCATATGATTCGCTGCAAAGACTGGTGGGACACGTGGCATTATTCGATTGGTGGTATAATCGGGCGCATGTGAATCGGCCTCACAGAATCATGCCTTGAAATCGTGTCAGACATGCGGGTCCTACCCTGCATGCCGACCTGTGCGGCAGGTGGGCCCCACTCGGCGTACCGAGCGGCGTGAACGAGAAACCTACACCCATTCACTTTGGTCAAGTTTGAAGGACACGCACGCATCCTAGCTACTTCTTCTCTGATCTGACGGTCTACGTTGCGCGCGTGGATGACGCCGTGTGGACATATTCTCTCTTGCGCAGAAAATTCAACTTAATTAATTGCATTTTGACCAACAAATTTAATTCAAATTACATTTTAAACTTTCTTGAATTACAATTAAGCCCTTTTTCTAATTTAAATTCAAATTTTAAACTTTTAATAATAAAAATAAAGCCCAATTTTAATTTAAATTATATTTTAGACTTTTATAAATTGCAATTAAGAACTCTTTTAGTTGAAATTATATTTGTGGACATAAATTTGTAATTAAGTACGTTTTCGATTCAAATTATTTAATTTTCTTAAAAATATATTACTTAACAAATAAACAATAAATATTAATTTACTTAACTAAAATTAACCAAAAATGTCAAGAACATAACAATTAAAATTAATAAAATAGGTGAAATTAACTATATAAAATACAGTTATCGCACCCCAAAACTTAAGTTTTTGCTAGTCCTCGAGCAAAAGGAAAGAAATAAAACAAAGATAACTGCATTTAAAATAGTGATTTTCAAAATATTTCTTTTTGATCATTCCAAATAACATAACTCAAAGAAATAAGAGAATTTTATCTAAGCATCAAAATCAATTTAAAAATATATTACATTTTCACAATGAAATTTAGTGTGTGTGTGAAGTCTTTTCATATTTTGTCACATGCAATCCGGATCAGTTTATACAAATAAAAACGCAATTAATTTTTAATGAAATCACAAATCTCATAAGTTTATTTTTCATTTCTCTCTCCACTAATGTAGACAAACACAAAACACAAAATCAATAGGACTTTATTAAGCTTGTAATGTGTGGTTTAGGTAAAGGTAGGATAAAGGATAATATTTAGCTCAAAACTTTTCTCCAACATAACATTTTAGGATTGAAAAAGATACCTCCTATCATCACAATAAATACTTCCCAATTTGGGATTTATCATCACATACATTCTTATTTTTTTTTCTTTTTTTTCAGAATCTATTTTTTTTTAGCATGATTTTTTTCTAATACATCTTTAAATATTTAATAACAATTGTCACATGTTAGTGAGATAAGAAAAATAGATATATCTACACACACACACACACACACACACACACACACACACACACACATATATATATATATATTAAGTAGGCTTTTGAAATGAGATAAAAAATATATATATATAAACTTTGAAGCTCAAAAGGGTATACTACGGATAAAGTATGTGAAGGTAGATAGAAAGGCTGAAATGATCCAAAGATGGCCTAAATCATTTTCTTAGTTTAAATGTTATCTATAATTTCGTCTCGAGAGAAAATCTAACAAATTCTAAGAACTGTGACACCACAAATATCAATTGAATTCCATACTCACATAAACCTTCTCTAAATTATCATAGCAACTCAAAAATCAAGACTAGTGCTCATGAATATTTATTCTTGTAAAAATGAAACATACGTAAAAATTATCCATAGCTTAGACAATATTCAAATGTTTCAAGGAGATACGCATCATTTAAACCGAAGAAATAAAAATAAATCACTATTCATAGAAAAATATCTTCAATCAACCAAACAAATAAAATTTCACAAGCAAGAACACCCAGAAAATATTTCAATTAAGTTCAATATCTCTACCACCCCCAAACTTAATATACACATTGTCCTCGATGTGTGAACGTTAAAGAACATATGAGATGGGCTTAAAGAAACTTCCTGGTTTGGTTTGTTTGGTTAAATTCCAAAATATCTTCATTTCTTCCAATTTGCACCTACGAAAAAAAAAGATGAAATAAAATAACAACATAACAAAATATAAAAACTAATACATGCGAAAAAAAACACATGGGTTGCCTCCCAAGAAGCGCTTGATTTATAGTCATCAGCTTGACTTCTCACTTTTTTTTTCTTTTTGTAAGTTAAGACTTGTGTGTCAAAAAAAATCTCAACTTACGAGAAAATTGGAAAATAAATTAAGAACGCAAAAATAACCATAGTTTTTTTTTGTTTTTTTTTTCTTTTTGTAAGTTAAGATTTGTGTGTCAAAAAAAATCTCACCTTACGAGAAAATTGAAAAATAAATTAAACAACCAACAATAAGCATAATTTTGTTTTGAATTAAAATCAGATTGATTGGTATTAATATCAACAATGAAAATAGTAAACAAATCCCTTGCAACGTCCCCAAAAACTTGTATTCTCTTTTGGAGAACATAAATGTGCAAGCATACACGGTCACAAGTAATAAAATTTGATAAGTTATCGTTCTCACGGAGATTTGTTACTACAGTTTGTCGAGTACTAAAATTATTTCTCTCTGATTTTATCCAAAACGATCGTTGATTTAGAAAAAGTTTAAGAAACAATTTGTATAAAAAAATAAAATAAATCTAGGATTGTAGTTTTTCACCAAATTAATCCACTCAAATCATATTATTTTCTCTTGATTTATATTTTTATAGTACATTTAATTTGTCAAGTGAAAACTTCTAATTTTATCCATACTTCTCTTCCGAGCTCCGTATAGACACACCTCGTTAAATTAATTCACTACATTCCTATGATAATTAAATTCACCAAGATTCATTACGTTCTAAGTTCTCAAATGGCCATACATACAATTAAGGTATATTTCTATCCTTCATCATACCTGTCATTCTATCCATGAGCAATATACACAAAAATGCCTCTTCCAAGTTTATTTAAGTGCCACGGATCATTTGATAAAATTCATAAATAATCAAAAGCATTAAGTACAAATAGAATAAACAAATCGAACGTCTTATAAATCTTTCAAAAATAAATAAATCCAAGCTTCATAAATTTAGATAAAATGCAACCCTAGAAAAATTAAATTACTTCATAAATCAAAATTAAAATTACAATAGGTAAGGAATATTAGATGAAAAACAAAGAAAAATTAAAACATCTCTTAGCACAAATATTTGGCACACGTAGAATTAGGGGACGTGCGTGTTGCTGTTTTTTTTAATTCACGCTGCCACGTGTTGCGATATGATTCGTTGAAATCTAAAGTGGGACACGTGGCAGCATATCACTGGCTATCAAGGACGGGTGCACGCAGAAACACCGCACGGGATTAGAGGCGCGAGAACGTGGGGACAGCGGTTGGAACGCATGCACAATCCTACGTTTTCACTCTTATCAAACCTTACCACGTGTCAACATATGATTGGTTGTATAATCGGGCGCATATGAATCGGCCTCACGGAATCATGCCTTGAAATCGTGTCAGACACGTGGGTCCTACCCGGTATGCCAGCCTGCACGGCAGGTGGGCCCCACTTGGCGCACCAAGCGGCGTGAACGAGAAACCTACACCCATTCACTTTGGTCGAGTTTGAAGGACACGCGCGCATCCTAGCTGCTTCTTCTCTGATCTGACGGTCCACGTTGCGCGCATGGATGACGCCGTGTGGACATATTCTCTCTTGTGCAGAAAATTCAACTTAATTAATTGCATTTTGACCCACAAATTTAATTCAAATTACATTTTAAACTTTCTTGAATTACAATTAAGCCCTTTTCTAATTTAAATTCAAATTTTAAACTTTTAATAATAAAAATAAAGCCCAATTTTAATTTAAATTATATTTTAGACTTTTATAAATTGCAATTAAGAACTCTTTTAGTTGAAATTATATTTGTGGACATAAATTTGTAATTAAGTACGTTTTCGATTCAAATTATTTAATTTTCTTAAAAATATATTACTTAACAAATAAACAATAAATATTAATTTACTTAACTAAAATTAACCAAAAATGTCAAGAACATAGCAATTAAAATTAATAAAATAGGTGAAAATAACTATATAAAATACAGTTATCGCACCCCAAAACTTAAGTTTTTGCTAGTCCTCGAGCAAAAGGAAAGAAATAAAACAAAGATAATTGCATTTAAAATAGTGATTTTCAAAATATTTCTTTTTGATCATTCCAAATAACATAACTCAAAGAAATAAGAGAATTTTATCTAAGCATCAAAATCAATTTAAAAATATATTACATTTTCATTATGAAATTTAGTGTGTGTGTGAAGTCTTTTCATATTTTTTCACATGCAATCCGGATCAGTTTATACAAATAAAAACGCAATTAATTTTTAATGAAATCACAAATCTCATAAGTTTATTTTTCATTTCTCTCTCCACTAATGTAGACAAACACAAAACACAAAATCAATAGGACTTTATTAAGCTTGTAATGTATGGTTTAGGGTAGGATAAAGGATAATATTTAGCTCAAAACTTTTCTCAAACATAACATTTTAGGATTGAAAAAGATACCTCCTATCATCACAATAAATACTTCCCAATTTGGGATTTATCATCACATACATTCTTATTTTTTTTTCTTTTTTTCAGAATCTATTTTTTTTCAGCATGATTTTTTTCTGATATATCTTTAAATATTTAATAACAATTGTCACATGTTAGTGAGATAAGAAAAATAGATATATCTACACACACACACACACACACACACATATATATATATATTAAGTAGGCTTTTGAAATGAGATAAAATATATATATATATAAACTTTGAAGCTCAAAAGGGTATACTACGGATAAAGCATGTGAAGGTAGATAGAAAGGTTGAAACGATCCAAAGATGGCCTAAATCATTTTCTTAGTTTAAATGTTATATATAATTTCATCTCGAGAGAAAATCAAACAAATTCTAAGAACTGTGACACCGCAAATATCAATCGAATTCCATACTCTCATAAACCTTCTCTAAATTATCATAGCAACTCAAAAATCAAGACTAGTGCTCATGAATATTTATTCTTGTAAAAATGAAACATACGTAAAAATTATCCATAGCTTAGACAATATTCAAATGTTTCAAGGAGATACGCATCATTTAAACCGAAGAAATAAAAATAAATCACTATTCATAGAAAAATATCTTCAATCAACCAAACAAATAAAATTTCACAAGCAAGAACACCCAGAAAATATTTCAATTAAGTTCAATATCTCTACCACCCCCAAACTTAATATACACATTGTCCTCGATGTGTGAACGTTAAAGAACATATGAGATGGGTTTAAAGAAACTTCCTGGTTTGGTTTGTTTGTTTAAATTCCAAAATAGCTTCATTTCTTCCAATTTGCACCTACGAAAAAAAGATGAAATAAAATAAAAACATAACAAAATATAAAAACTAATACATGCGAAAAAAAACACATGAGTTGCCTCCCAATAAGCACTTGATTTATAGTCGTCAGCTTGACTTCTCACTTTTTTTTTCTTTTTGTAAGTTAAGATTTGTGTGTCAAACAAAATCTCAACTTACGAGAAAATTGGAAAATAAATTAAGAAAGCAAAAATAACCATAATTGTTTTTTCTTTTTTTTCTTTTTGTAAGTTAAGATTTATGTGTCAAACAAAATCTCAACTTACGAAAAAATTGAAAAATAAATTAAACAATCAACAATAAGCATAATTTTTTTTTTGAATTAAAATGAGATTGATTGGTATTAATATCAACAATGAAAATAGTAAACAAATCCCTGGCAACGGTGCGAAAAACTTGTTGTCTCTTTTGGAGAACATAAATGTGCAAGCATACACGGTCACAAGTAATAAAACTTGATAAGTAAGTTATCGTTCTCACGGAGATTTGTTACTACAGTTTGTCGAGTACTAAAATTATTTCTCTATGATTTTATCCAAAACGATCGTTGATTTAGAAAAAGTTTAAGAAAAGGTTTGTATAACAAAACAAAATAAATCTAGGATTGCAGTTTTTTACCAAATTAATCCACTCAAATCATATTATTTTCTCTTGATTTATATTTTTATAGTACATTTAATTTGTCAACCGAAAACTTCTAATTTTATCCATACATCTCTTCCGAGCTCCGTATAGACACACCTCGTTAAATTAATTCACTATATTCTTATGAGAATTAACGTCACCAAGATTCATTACGTTCTAAGTTCTCAAATGGCCACACATACAATTATGGTATATTTCTACCCTTCATCATACATGTCATTCTATCCATGAGCAATATACACAAAAATGCCTCTTCCAAGTTTATTTAAGTGCCACGGATCATTTGATAAAATTCGTAAATAATAAAAAGCGTTAAGCCCAAATAGAATAAACAAATCGAACGTCTTATAAATCTTTCAAAAATAATTAAATCAAAGCTTCATAAATTTAGATAAAATGCAACCCTAGAAAAATTAAGTTACTTCATAAGTCAAAATTAAAATTACAACAACTAAAGAATATTAGATGAAAAACAAAGGAAAAATAAAACATCTCTTAGCACAAATATTTGGCACACGTAGCACACAACAGAAGCCAAAAATGGCTTTTGAGTGTTCCATAGTCCAGCCCCAAACACTACTAAAAATCCAAAACTTGCAACCCCCACAACTCAAAAACTCTCTAACTCTATCATAATATCCCCTATTTATAACATCAAAATTCTATAAAAAAAATACATTTAAAATTTTTTTTACACATGGGGGAACAAACCGTTTAGGCGAAAATAATTAAACAAACGCGTGGGGGACAAACATTTATCGAAAACACAAAACTGGGGAACGTGCGCGTCATTGTTTCTTTTTTTCAATTTACGCTACCACGTGTCGCGATATGATTCGCTGAAATCTAAAGTGGGACACGTGGTAGCATATCACTGGCTATGGGATTAGAGGTGCGAGAACGTGGGGATAGCGGCTGGAACGCGTGCGCAATCCTACGTTTTCACACTTACCGAACCTTGCCATGTGTCAGCATATGATTCGCTACAAAGAATGGTGGGACATGTGGCATCATTCGATTCGTTGTATAATCGGGCGCATGTGAATCGGCTGCACGAAATCATGCCTTGAAAACGCGTGAGACACATGGGTCCCACCCTGCACGTCGGCCGGCGTAGCAGGTGGGCCCCACTCGGTGCACTGAGCGGCGTGAACGAGAAACTTGCACCCATTCGCTTTGGTCGAGTTTAAAGGACACGCGCACATCCTAGCCACTTCTTCTCTAATTTGACGGTCCACGTTGCACGCGTGGATGACGGCGCGTAGACATATTCTCTCCTATGTAGAAAATTCAACTTTAATTAATTACATTTTAACCCATAAATTTAATTCAAATTACATTTTAAATTTTCTTGAATTACAATTAAACCCTTTTCTAATTTAAATTCAAATTTTAAACTTTTAATAATTAAAATTAAGCCCGATTTTAATTTAAATTATATTTTAGACTTTTATAAATTGCAATTAAGAACTCTTTTAGTTGAAATTATATTTGTGGACATAAATTTGTAATTAAGTATGTTTTCGATTCAAATTATTTAATTTTCTTAAAAATATATTACTTAACAAATAAACAATAAATATTAATTTATTTAACTAAAATTAACCAAAAATGTCAAGAACATAGCAATTAAAATTAATAAAATAGGTGAAAATAACTATATAAAATACAGTTATCACTAACCATTCGAACCAAAAACATAAGTTGTCACTATAGGGCATCAAACTCCTCTTTTCTAGCACCGTCACACTTAACCTAGATTCAAAGCCCCACCAAGTCACATGGATGGTACCCACTATGCACCACACGAGTCAGACTAAATGACTCTAGTATGTTACCCACCAAGGTTAACCATAACAATGAGCCCATGGATGGTACTCTCTATGGTTGCATCATTCCCACCTTCGTAAAGGAAGTTTCTCCACAACGCTGTGCTCTTTCGGGACACGAACATGAGACCAAGCTTTGATACGAAACTTTGCAAGAATAGCTAACCATTCCTACCAAAACATTAAGCTGTCAGTGGGGGCACCAATATCCTCTTATCTAGAACTGTCACAATAACCCATGTTCAAAGTCCACACCAAGTCACAACGATATTACCCACCATGCACCAGACAAGTCAGACTAAATTACTCTTGGATGTTGATATGAACCAAGGGGTTAGGACCTCGCTAATGTCAAATTATATAGCAAAGGGTTTCTCCATAAATCAATGGATATTACTCACCATTTTTCTAAGGGGAAAAGATGCCATAAGGAAGTGCTATTTCCTTGATAAGTTTAGCATAAATGACACCCTAACAAGTATGGATATTACTCACCACAAATGCTTGGATGCTTAACAACACCACAAAGGTTTCCAATCCCTTGATAAGTTGCTTAATGAGGAACACAGATCATGAATGAGCTCTAAAATGATCTAAAAAATCAAAATTCATTCCAATTATATTTTCTAGTCACTGAGCTCCTCTTAATAATATACAAACAAACCCTAAGGGTTGAAAATAAAAACAACCAAAAAGCACAAAAGGTAGCATAAAACATGGACCAAAATATAGAACAACTGACTACAAAGGAATCCTATGAAAATATTACATCTTAACCCTTGATTTCATCCAAGGGCTGAAAAAAGAAAGCTACACAAAATCAGTCCAAATGGCACAGCAAAATTGGAGCAAAATATGGAGCAAAATATGGAGAAAATTGGAGCAGTTGAGAACAAAGGAATCCCCATAAAATATTACATCTTAACCTTTTTTTTCCATCTAAGGGGTGAAAATGAAGCGGCCCAAAAAAGTCCAAATGGCACAGCAATGTGCCTAGTTTTCTTTTGCCAAACCTAATCACCAGGCTCAAAAATGACTCTTCGCTGCCCTTGCAAGAATAATCCTTATTGCTCTTTCCAATTTGGTCATGAATGCATTCATGGAGCTTCTTCACCGTTTCAGTAGCACCATTTAAGTTAGTAAGTAATAAGTCCAAAGGAGTTAGTGGATTGAAACCATAAACAATATGGAATGGAGAATGATCAGTAGTTGAATGCACACTTCGGTTATAAGCAAATTCAACAAAAGGTAAACAATCCTTCCAATTTTTCAATTTACTTTTTATTATCGCCCTAAGCAATATGGACAGAGTCCTATTGACTACCTCAGTTTGCCCATCTGTTTGGGGGTGACAAGTAGTCAAAAACAAGAGTTTAGTGCGCATTTTAGCCCAAAGAGTTTTCCAAAAATAACTAAGGAATTTAAAATCCCTATCATACACAATGCTCCTAGGAACTCCATGAAGCCTAACAACCTCCATAAAGAACAAATCTACTACATTAGTGGCGTCATAGGTTTTATGACATGCTATGAAGTGTGTCATTTTAGAAAACCTATCTACAACCACAAAAATGGAGTCAGTACCCTTCTTAGACCTAGGTAACCCTAAAACAAAACCTAAGGTGTGCTTGGTACGGGTAAGGGAGTATATAGTCCTTGTGGTAGGACTTTGGATTTGGCTTGCTTACAAGTGATGCATCTAGAACATATTCTCCCTATATCCCTCCTTATTGTTGGCCAATAAAAATGCTCACGCAAAACATCTAGAGTCTTCTTCATTAATCCTCCCACATAGGCCTCCTTAATTAACAACTCACGCATGGAACATTTGGGTATACACAATTGATTTTCTTTAAATAAATACCCATCTAATTTATAAAAAAATTCAAAATAAGTTTTTTCACATGAATGGTAAATAGTAGAGAAGTCATCATCATTATCATAAATTTCCTTAACATATTCAAATTCTAGCAAGCTAGCATTTAAAGTTGAGAGTAAGGCATACCTCCATGAAAAAGCATCGGCTACAAAATTCTCCTAATCTCTCTTATATTGAACAATATAGGGAAACGTCTTAATGAATTCCATCCATCTAACATGCCTCCTATTCAATTTACCATGGCGCTTCAAATGTTTTAGAGATTCATGATCGGTATGGATGACAAATTCCCTTGGCCAAAGGTAATGTTGCCATGTCTCCAGGGTCCTAACCAAGACATATAGCTCCTTGTTATACGTTGGATAATTAAGGGCTGCTCCATGAAGTTTTTCGCTGAAATAAGTGATAGGTAATCGTTCCTACATCAAAACAGCTTTTAAACCTATTCGTGGTGCATCACACTCAACTTCAAAGGTTTTAGTAAAATCAGGTAAATATAAAACAAGTGCAGAACACAAACTATCCTTTAATACTTTAAAGGCTCTCTCTTGATTCCCACCCCATTTAAAACCAACACACTTCTTAATGACCTCGGTAAGAGGTGCAGCTAGTGTACTAAAATCTTTGACAAACCTCCGATAAAATCTATCCAAGCTGTAAAAGCTTCTAACCTCAGTTATAGATTTAGGTGTGGGCCATTCTCAAATAGCCTAGAACTAACAACAAAACCAAGAAAAACTAACTTGTCCATGCAAAAAAGACACTTTTTCAGGTTTGCATACAATTGTTCTTTTCTCAAAATTTCAAGCACATACCAAAGATGTAAGACATGCTCTTCAAGATTTTAACTATAAATGAGAATATCATCAAAATAGACAACAACAAATTTTCTAATAAATGCACGTAAAATATGATTCATAAGTCTCATAAAAGTGCTAGGTGCATTTGTTAGACCAAAGGGCATGACTAACCACTCATACAATTCATGTTTAGTTTTAGAAGCGATTTTTCACTCATCACCCTCTCTCATCCTAATTTGATGGTATCCACTTATCAAATCAATTTTTGAAAAAATACAAGAACCATGCAACTCATCTAACATGTCATCTAGTCTAGGGATAGGATGTCGATATTTTACCATAATGTTATTGATGGCTCGGCAATCAACACACATCCTGCTTGATTATAAATTCTTGGGAAAGAGTAGCACTGGAATAACACATGGACTTAGGCTCTCCCTGACTTGACCTTTGATCAAGTACTCTTCAACCTGCCTTTGAATCTCTTTAGTGTCTTCGGGGTTGGTCCTATAGGTAGGTCGGTTTGGAAGAGAACTCCCGATATGAAGTCAATTTGATGTTCAATACCCCTAATTGGTGGCACCTCATCCGGAATCTCTTCAGGGAACACGTCCTCAAATTCCTGCAAAAGAGAAACATTGGCACTAGGAAAAGACTAGTTAAGATCGTTAATAGAAAAATTAGCCTCCTGGTACAAAAGTACAAGTATGGACTGTTTTGAATAAAAAGCCCTTTTGACCTCACTTGCCTTAGTATAAAAATTCACTTTTTTTCTCTCTTATTTTTCCACTCTCCTCTCCTTTTTTCTCTCTTTTTTTTCTCCACATACCTCCTCTAGGCATTCTTCCTTCTCCTTCGTCCAATTATTCTTCCCAATCTTCTTCTTCCTCTATATCATCCCTAACATGAGCTTGCTTATTAACCCTCCTAACATTGGGTGGAGGTGTTTCTCGTTGTAAAGCTACTAAGGAATTTTCTTGCATTTCCAATCTTTGAGTCATATCAACCATCAAGTTATTCATCCTCTCAAAATATTTTTGTAGCGCCCTTATTATGAACATTATATCCGATCTTCCTTAGAGACTACCTCTATTGGATATTGTTTTTTGCAATTCTACACAACAAGAGGTTAGTGTAATACAATAAAACTAATGTAAATTCACACAATACCTCACATGTTTAGTGCTCCGATTGATCGCTCAAACCCTTTTAATTCCTAATCAAAGCAACCAAATCCAACTATTACAAACAATTTAGAGAATTATCAAACACCCAAAAAAAGTAAGCACAAGGAAAATCAATAGATCAACACAAAGGAGAAATGAAATTTATATATGAACTACCACAGAAATACTAGAAAACAACCAAAAACTGTAGAAAATATTAGATATTACAGAATAAGCAAGGAAAAATGTAGAATAGTTTTAGAAATAGAAGAATTTGTAAGGAAAATGCAAATTATGAAAGGAAATTAAGAATACTTTCAGAAACAATAGGATATGCAAGGTTACTACTCAAAAACTTTGGACACAATAGAATTTGCAAGGAAATGTAGAAAAAACGTGGAAACAAAGAAGAACAATATTTTTAGGGTTTGGAAAATGAATTTCAACGAGAACACAGCACAAGGTTTTTTTACTTTGTTTCTATGTATGAGAAGCAAAACAAGAACACAAGAATAAGAACAAATATAAAGGATATGAATCTGAAAATTAGTACCTAAAGCTTTGATACCAAACTTAGGAATAATAGCTAACCATTCCTACCAAAAGCTTAAGCTGATGATAGGCGGCGCCAACCCCCCGTTCACCAGGACCGTCACTCACTAACCCAAGTTCGTCTCTCAGCCCTTGGATGTTACCTACCAAGGTTACATGGATATTACACACCATGCCCAAGGATGTTACACACCGTAGTCTCTGGGATTCAAACCTGAAAGTAGGCTCTGATACCAAATGATATGAACTAAGGGTTCACGACCTAGCTAATTTTAGATTATATAACAAAAGGTTTCTCCACAAATCAATGGATATTACTCACCATTTTTCTGAAGGGACAAGATGCCATAAGGAAGTGCTATTTCCTTGATAAGTCTAGCATAAATGACACCCTAACAAGTATGGATATTACTCACCACAAATGCTTGGATGCTTAACAATGCAACAAAGGTTGTCAATCCTTTGATAAGTGGCTTATAGAGGAACAAAGATCATGAATGAGCTCTCAAATGATCTAAAAAATCAAAATTCATTCCAATTATATTTTCCAACAGTTGAGCTGCTCTTAATAGGATACAAACAAACCCTAAGCTCTACTACATCATAGCCCTTAATCTCATCCAAGGGCTGAAAATAAAAACAACCAAAAAGCACAAAGGTAGTAGAAAACATGGACCAAAACATGGAGAAAAATGGGGCAACTGACTACAAAGGAATCCGATGAAAATATTACATCTTAACCCTTGATTTCATCCAAGGACTAAAAAGAAAGCTGCCTAAAATTAGTCCAAATGGCACAACAAAATTAGAGCAGCTGAGAAAAAAGGAATCCCCATAAAATATTACATCTTAACCTTTGTTTCCATCTAAGGGCTGAAAATGAAGCTGCCCAAAAAATTCCAAATGACACAACAATGTACCTAGTTTTCTTTTGCCAATTTTGCCCTAATTTCCATCTTAGAGTCTTTTTCAATCTATTTTACTTCTCTTGATTTACTGATATTATCACATTTATCAAAGTTTTGAAATCCTAAAATGTTGAAGTTATAATTTATAGAAGCAAGCAAAAAGAGTCATTTATTATGAATTGTAATTTTTTTAGTATATTAATTTAGTACATATTTAAAAGACTTTAGATGTTTTCCTTTAATTGTAATAGTATATCATTATTATAATATTTTTGATAATTATATATTTTTTTATTATTAATTTCATTAATTATTTCACATAAAATAAAAGTTTCTTAAAAAAAATCAAAACAAATTCCAAGAGTATTTCAGTCGTTACGTGAAATGACCAAAATATCCTCATTTTCGCTCTGTAGAATTAGATTTGGTTGATCTAATTTTGCTATGTGTCACATGCTATTAGGTAGTTCAGATAGAGGTTTCGATTTATAGAGGTATTGAGGGTTTATTTATTACTATCGAGTGGTTGCCAAAAGTAACCCGAGGATATTACCTCATAAATAAGAGTTCTATTTAAGTTTACCCGATTGTATCGTTTATTGTGCATGATCTTTACCTCCTTTCTATTTAATGTATAATATATTTTGCTAAAATTTGTCAATTTATCCGATATTATTGTCTTATTGTGTCTGCAATGTGTTTCATTTATTTGTTTATTATCATGTATCTTGAATATAATACTTCTTTGAGTAGGGAATGATCAATTTTTATTTAAAATGTTAATTGAATTGATATATATTGATTTGCAAAATAAAAAATTATACTAATCTATAAACTTTCAATTAGATAAGATTCAATCAACTTATTTAAGACAATTTAAATTGTTCGATTTACGATTTAAACTTATTTTTTAAGTAAATTTTAATTATTTTGACTTTATTTAAATAGTAAATTATAAATCAGGTTTATTATTTTATAAAAATTATATATTATTATTTAAATTAGAATTATGTATTGATTTTTAAGTATAAAATAAATATTGAAATGAGTAATTTATATATATTTTTGGAACAAAAAGTAAATTTTAATTTTTATAATTAATAAGAATTTTTTTTCAATGGAGCAGAAAAATAATAAAATTTGTTTGAATTTCTTAATTATCATAAAAGTTTAACTAAATTTAGATAATTATATAAACATTTTTGATATATGTAATTAAAATGTGTAAATTAAAAAAAAAACAATGTGTATTAGTAATATATAGAATGATTTGATTAAGTGTCAATTTGCAAACTTTAAAACCTTAATCAAATCGACACAAATCGATTTTCGTATTTTGGGTCATAGGTTGGTTTATCGATTATTATTTCCACCCATAACTAAGATACATAAAAGGCTAATACTTTATGTTACTAGTAAATAAAAGTGTGTCGCACATGAAGAAATTCAATTTAAATGTTTAATTTAATTATGATATAGTACAATAATTTTAAATTTTATATAGTTTAATGGATAGTTATTTGGTCTTTTTCAATCTATTTTACTTCTCTTGATTTAGTGATATTATCACATTTATCAAAGTTTTGAAATCTTAAAATGTTGAAGTTATGAATTATAGAAGCAAGCAAAAAGAGTCATTTATTATGAATTGTAATTTTTTTGTATATTAATTTAGTACATATTTAAAAGACTTTAGATGTTTTCCTTTAATTGTAATAGTATATCATTATTATAATATTTTTGATAATTATATATTTTTTTATTATTAATTTCATTAATTATTTCACATAAAATAAAAGTTTCTTAAAAAAATAAAAAACTTCTTGAGTTTTTCATTTTATTTAAAACATTCCAAGAGTATTTCAGTCGTTACGTGAAATGACCAAAATATCCTCAACTTAGCTATGTAGAATTAGATTTGGTTGATCTAATTTTGTTTTGTGTCACATGCTATTAGGTAGTTCAGATAGTGGTTCCGATTGATAGAGATATTGGTAGGTTTATTTCTATTAGAGTTGTAATTTTTTATTGCTATCAAGTGATTGCAATAAGCAACCCGATGATATTTCCACATAGATAAGAGTTCTATTTAAGTTTACCCGATTGTATCGTTTATTGTGCGTGATCTTTATATGCTTTCTATTTAATGTATAATATAGTTAGCTAAAAGTTGTCTATTTATCCGATATTATTGTCTTACTCGGTTTGTTATGTGTTTTATTTAATTGTTTATTATTATGTGTCTCGAATATAAAATACTTCTTTGAGTAGGAAATGATCAATTTTCATAACTAAGATACCTAAAAGACTAATATTTTAAGTTACTAGTAAATAAAAAGTGTGTCGCACATGAAAAAATTCAATTTAAATATTGATGTTAATTATGATATTGTACAATAATTTAAATATATATAAAATAATTTTAAATTTTATAGAGTTTAATGGATAGTTATTTGGTCTTTTGTTATCTTAGATTTATGAGATTTTACTTCTCTTGATTTAGTGATATTATCATATCAAAAAAACAATAATACCTAAAACAAAAAAATCCAAATCAAAATCAAAGTGGTGAGCTAAAAATAATTTAAAACAAAAATATTTACAATGATTAATCTGAAAATAAGACATATAGAACCACAAACATTAACGATGACATTTAGTGATTTTTATAACTTTTAAAATCTATTAAATTAATGTAGATTTATTTATCACTTAAAATACTTAAGTTTCACATTTATCAAAATAATTATATACTTGGATGCATGAACACACAAAATATTTCTTACTAAAACATAAAAGAGACTTATTTTGTTATCATTTTACTTATTTGTAATATATGTATTCAATACTTTAACGTATTATATTCAAAATTAGGGAAGAAAATGTGAAAAGTTTTGAAGTCCCAAAATGTTGAAGTTGTTATAAATTATAGAAGCACGCAAAAAGAGTCTATTTATAATTTATTTAATCCTATGTCGTCTGCTTCTATTAGGTTTTGTTGCAATGCATTTGATTTTGTTCTATATCGTCTGCTTCTATTAGGTAGTTCAGATAGAGATTTCGATTGATGGAGGTATTGGTGGATTTATTTTTATTAGAGTTGTAATTTTTTATTGTTTTCAAGTGATTGCCATAAGTAACCCGAGGATATTACAACATAGATAAAAGTTCTATTTAAATTTACCCGATTGTATCATTTGTTTTGTATGATCTTTTATTTTTCCAATACAATTTGAATTTAAGGTGTGCATCTTACAACATACTTGCTTAGACTTTAATTAGCAGCTTCATTATTCTTTACCTGCTTTCTATTTAATGTATAATATATGTTGTTAAAATTTGTCTATTTATATGGTATTATTGTTTTACTATGTCTTTATGCGTTCCATTTATGTGTTTATTATTATGTGTCTTGTGGGTTAGGGATGTGTCTTGTGGGTTAGGGATGAGTCATTAAGGATTCTTATACGTTAATCTTGGTAGTTAAGCACCTTGTGGACTCTTTCACAATGAAACCTAAATTTTTGCCATATCATCTCACTTTCTTCAAAGTTTTAGTTGGTCAACGAAAAAGAAATAAAAAAATTGCAAAATTTAGAGTAAAGTTCACAATAGTTGATAAATAAAATAAAGAGGTTATGTTTTTACTGTCTATTTTTTTGAAATTCCAAAAACACCAATATTAAGTGGTTATGTGCTTATCATTTGACTATTTGGAGAATCGTTTTTGCTATTTTTTGAAAAGTAACATGACTTTTATGCTTCATTTGATAATAATAGGACTTTTGTGCTCCTTTAAGTGAAGCTATATGATTTTAGCTTCCGTTCACCAATAAATAATTTGCTTGAATATGATACTTCTTTGAGTGGGGAATGAACCCCCGAAATTAGGAGTGTCTTTTTGATCAATTTTATTTAAAGTATTAATTGAATCAAGATATATTGATTTGCAAAATAAAAAATTATACTAATCTATAAACTTTCAATTATATAAGATTCAATCAACTTATTTAAGATGATTTAAATTGTTCGATTTCCGATTTAGACTTACATGTTTTTTAATAATTTTGACTTTATGTTAATAGTTAATTAATAAATAAGGTTTATTTTGTTATAAAAAATTGTATATCATTATTTTAATTAGAATATTGTATTGATTTTCAAGTATAGAATAAATATTGAAAATAAGTAAGTGATAAGAGGAGAGCTGTTATAGCTCACAATTTAAACAAAGTGATAAATTGGCTTTGTAATATTAAATAGTTATAACTTTTGACTCGGGAAACGAAATGAATATTTGATGAGAATTATCGAGCTCTACAAATTCCAAGTGGACCAATCACAAGGACTAGGAAGACAACTCGAAAAGGCTTTAAATGGGCTCATTCAAAAGGTCATGCATAATCAAAGGGACCTAAATTTGGAGTGCAAAGATTGGGACAATCCTAGGATGGAAATTAGGGCAAAATTGGCAAAATAAAACTAGGCACATTGTTGTGCCATTTGGACTTTTTTGGGCAGCTTCATTTTTAGCCTTTAGATGGAAACAAGGGTTAAGATGTAATATTTTATAGGGTTTCTTTTGTTCTCAGCTACTCCAATTTTGGAGTGCCATTTGGACTGATTTTGGGCAGCTTCATTTTCAACCCATAGATGAAATCAAGGGTTAAGATGTAATATTTTATAGGATTCCTTTGTGGTCAGCTACCCCATTTTTCCATGTTTTGGTCAATTCTTTCTGCTACCTTTTTTTCTTTTTGGTTGTTTTTATTTTCAACAATTGGATAAGATCAAGGGCTATGATGTAGTAGAGCTTAGGATTGGTTTGTATCCTATTAAGAGCAACTCAGCTACTGTAAAATACAATTTTGAATGAAGTTTGAATTTTCAGATCATTTGAGAGCTCATTCTAGGTCTTTGTTCCTCTTTAAGCAACTTATGAAGGGATTACCAACCTTTGTGGCGTTGTTTAGCATCCAAGCATTTGTGGTGAGTAATATCCATACTTGTTAGGGTGTCATTTATGCTAGACTTATCAAGGAAATATCAGCTTATTGTGGCGTCTTTTCCCCTCAGAAAAATGGTGAGTAATATCCATTGATTTGTGGAGAAACCCTTTGCTATATAATCTGAAATTAGCTAGGTCCTAAACCCTTGGTCCTTATCATTTGGTATCAGAGCTTTTGGTGCTAATTTTCAGATTCCTATCCATTATAGTTGTTCTTGTTCTTGTGTTCTTGTCGTATTTCTGATACATAAAAAAATGAAAAAAAAAATCATTCTCTTGTGTTCTTGTTGAAATTTATTCTCCAGACCCTAAACATATTGCTCTTCTTTGTTTCCACGTTTTATCTGCATTTTCCTTTCAAATTCTATTGTGTCCAAAGTTTTTCAGTAGTAACCTTGCAAATTCTGCTATTTTCTAAATCCATTTTGCTATTTCTAAATCTATATCTCATATATTCTACAGTTTTTGGTTGTTTTTTAGTATTTCTGTGGTAGTTCCTACAGAAGTTTCATTTTTCCTTTGTGTCGTAATTTATGTGCTATTTTACCTATCTTAAAAATTCCTTAAACTCATATTGAAAGTATTTTATTGATTTACACTTGAGTTATTAGCATATTTGTTCCAAAAAGAAAAAAAAATAGAAAAAGAGAGGCCAGAATTAATTAAAAAAAAAGATAGAAAAAAAGATAGGCCAAATTGCATTTGCTAATTTCTAGTGAGTATTATAACTCATAGTTTCAAGAATTTTACACTTTGATTATAAATCTTCCATTGTGTGCTTAGTTCCTTTGGGGAAATTGTTGTTTTCCAATCGCGTTGATATATTGCTTTTCCTTGTGCTTACTACTCTAAACATTTTGAGTTAGTTTCCTTTGTGCTTTAACAAGTGGGATATTGTGAGGTATTTTTTTTGGTGTTTGATAATTCTACAAATTGGTTGGAATTCTTGGATTTGGTTGCTTTGATTAGGAACTAAGAGGGTTTGAGCGATCAATCTGAGCGCTAAACATGTGAGGTATTGTGTGAATTTACATTAGTTTTATTTTATTACACTAACCTCTTGTTGTGTAGAATTGCAAAAACAAATGTCAAACAGTAATCTCGAACAAAGACCGGATATGATGTTCATGATAAGGGCACTGCAACAATCTTTTGAGAGGATGAACAACTTGGTGGTTGATATGAATGAAAGATTGGAGAAGCAAGAAAACTCCTTAGTAGCTTTATAACGAGAAACACCTCCACCCAATGTTAGGAGGGTTAATAGGCAAGCTCATATTGGGGATGATATAGAGGAAGAAGATTGGGAAGAAGAATTGGAGGAAGAAGGAGCAAGAATGCCTAGAGGAGGAATAAATGGGAATAGAGGAGGAAGAAATGGTAGAGGAGGTATGTGGAGACCCCCACCTAGAGCTCAAGATGGAGATGATAGAGATCTAAGTAGTATAAAAATGAAGATACCATAATTCCAAGGAAAGAATGACCCAGAGTTGTATTTGGAGTGGGAGAAGAAAGTGGAGAATATTTTTGAATGCCACAACTACTCCACGGAGAAAAAAGTAAAACTTGTTGTAATTGAGTTTTCTGACTATGCATTGAATTGGTGGGATCAATTGGTCATTAGTAGGAGGAGAAACTGTGAAAGGCCCATAAATAATTGGGAGGACATGAAGGCCATCATGAGAAAGAGGTTTGTGCCTAGCTACTACTATAGATAGTTACACCAACGCCTACAAAGATTGACTCAAGGATATAAATGGGTTGATGAGTACTACAAGGAAATGGAAGTGGCTATGGTAAGAGATAATGTCGAGGAAGATAGAGAGGCAACCATGGCTAGTTTTCTTAGTGGGTTGAATTCGAACATTTCCAACATTGTGGAACTTCATCATTATGTGGAGATGGAGGACATGGTCCACATGGAAATCAAGGTGGCAAGGCAATTAAAGAAATAGAGTTTTCGATCCCAACCATTAAGGTCTAGTCCCATAACTCTAAAACCAAACCTTACTAGTCCTTGGAAGTCCAATGAGAAAAAAGATGAAATAGCTACATCCAAACCAAGATTTGAGCCTTACAAATCCAAAGAGATGGAGGCTAGCAAGGACAAAGGTAAAATCGACACCGCAATTCATAATCGTGACTTAAGGTGTTTTCGGTGTCTTGGTAATGATCATATAGCCTCTCAATGTCCCAAAAAGAAGGAAATGATCACCTTAGTAAGTGGCGAGGTTGGAACCGATAATGAAAATGAAGAAGATGAGAAGCCATCTGCTGGGGTAGCTAGTGAAGAGGAGATAGGACCCATGGATGGGGAAGCACTTGTAATAAGGCGATCTTTGAGCACTCAAATCAAGGAGGATGACCTTGAACAACAAAGAGATAACATCTTTCACACAAGATGTCATATGAGTAACAAAGTGTGTAGTGTTATCATAGATGGGGAAAGTTGCACCAATGTGGCTAGTACTACCTTAGTTGAGAAATTAGGGTTGCCTACATTTGAACTCCCTAAGCCTTACAAGTTGCAATGGTTAAATGATAGTGAAGAGGTGAAGGTTAATAAGCAAATATTAGTGAGCTTCTCCATTGGAAAGTACAAGGATGAGGTGATGTGTGATGTGGTACCCATGCAAGCCGGACACATCTTGCTAGGTAGGCCTTGGCAATATGATAGGAGGGTTACACATAACGGATATAGAAACAAGTATTCGTTTGTGAAGAATGGTAGAAACATCACACTTTTACCCCTTTCACCCAAGCAAGTCTTTGAAGATCAATTGAGGAAGGTTATGGAAAAAGAACAAAAAAAGAAGAATGAAAAATAAAAAAAAGTGAAGAAAAAGGAGAAGAGAGTGGAAAAATAATAGAGAAAAAATATGTGAATTTTTATACTAAGGTAGTCTTTGCCTAGTGCCGCTATTTATTTTTTGCAAGAATTGGAGGATGTGTTCCCTGAAGAGATTCCAGATGGGGTGCCATCAATTAGAGGGATTGAACATCAAATTGATTTTGTACCTGGTGCTAACATTCCAACCCAACTATCCTGTAGGAGTAATCCTGAGGAGACGAAGGAACTACAATCACAGGTTAGTGAGTTGATGAAAAAAGGGTACGTGAGAGAACGAATGTGTCCACGCATTGTTCTAGTAATTTTGGTCCCTAAGAAGGATGGGACATGGAGGATATGCATAGACTGCCAAGTAATCAAAAATATCACGGTAAATTATCATCACTCTATTCCCTGCTTAGTTGATATGTTAGATGAGTTGCATGGCTCTTGTGTCTTTTCTAAATTTGATTTGAAAAGTGGATATCATCCAATTAGAATGAAAGAAGGTGATGAATGGAAAAATGCAGTTAAGATAAAATATGGTTTATATGAGTGGTTAGTCATGCCATTTGGTTTAACTAATACTCCAAGTACTTTGACAAGACTAATGAACCATGTTTTGCATGCTTTTATTGGAAAATTTGTAGTTATCTATTTTTATCATATTCTCATTTATAGCAAAAATTTGGAAGACCATTTCAAACATTTACAATCTGTTCTTGAAGTGCTTAGGAGAGAGAAACTATTTCCTAAGCTAAAGAAGTTCACATTTTGCACCTATAAGCTTGTGTTGATGGGTTTCATTGTGAGTGCAAAAGGAGTTCAGGTTGATGAAGAAACATTTCGAGCTATCTAGGAGTGGCCCAACCCAACAAGTTTAAGTAATGTTCGAAGTTTTTATGGACTTGCTTGCTTTTATCGGTGAATTGTAAAAGATTTTAGCATAGCAGCACCGATAACCAAAGTCTTAAAAAATAATGTTAGGTTCAAATGGGGAGAAGAGCAAGAAATTTCATTCCAACTGCTTAAGGAAAAATTGACTCATGCTCCTTTATTGTCTTTAACAAACTTTGTAAAAACTTTTGAAAAAGAGAAAGCAAGGCTCAACATTGAGAGGAGGATTGAACAATATATCAAACAAGCCAACAAAGGACGTCATAGGATGATCTTTGAGCCTGGAGATTGGGTGTGGGTGTATATGATAAAAGAGCATTTTATAGAACAAAGAAAATCAAATTATCTATCATGGGGAGATGGTCCATTTCAAGCCATCGAAAGGATTAATGAAAATGCCTACAAGCTAGACTTTCATGGTAAGTATAATGTAAGTACCTCTTCTAATTTTTCTAATCTTTCTCCTTTTGATTATACAGGTGATGATTCGAGGACAAATCCTCTTGAAGAAAGGGGGAATGATGAGAATCATCGAGCTCTACAAATTCCAAGTGGACCAATCACAAGGTCTAGGAAGACACAACTCGAAAAGGCTTTAAATGGGCTCATTCAAGAGGTCATGCATAATCAAGGGGACCTAAATTTGGAGTGCAAGGATTGGGACAATCCTAGGATGGAAATTAGGGCAAAATTGGCAAAATAAAACTAGGCATATTGTTGTGTCCTTTGGACTTTTTTGGACAGCTTCATTTTCAGCCGTTAGATGGAAACAAGGGTTAAGATGTAATAATTTATAGGGTTTCTTTTGTTCTCAGCTACTCCAATTTTGGAGTGCCATTTGGACTGATTTTGGGCAGCTTCATTTTCATCCCTTGGATGAAATCAAGGGTTAAGATGTAATATTTTATAGGATTCTTTTATGGTCAGCTGCCCCATTTTTTCCATGTTTTGGTCAATGTTTTCTGCTACCTTTTTTTTCTTTTTGGCTGTTTTATTTTCAACCCTTGGACGAGATCAAGGGCTATGATGTAGTAGAGCTTAGGGTTGGTTTGTATCCTATTAAGAGCAGCTCAGCTACTGTAAAATACAATTTTGAATGAAGTTTGAATTTTCAGATCATTTGAGAGCTCATTCTAGCTCTTTGTTCCTCTTTAAGCAACTTATTAAGGGATTGGAAACCTTTGTGGCATTGTTTAGCATCCAAGCATTTGTGGTGAGTAATATCCATACTTGTTAGGGTGTCATTTATGCTAGACTTATCAAGGAAATAGCAGCTCCTTGTGGCGTCTTTCCCCTTAGAAAAAGGGTGAGTAATATCCATTGATTTGTGGAGAAACCCTTTGCTATATAATCTGAAATTAGCTAGGTCCTAAACCCTTGGTCCTTATCACTATTATAATATATTAAATTAAAGCTCATTTCAATTCATATAATCAAACAAAACTTTGGCTTTATTCTCTGCATTTTCGAGCTAAAATTCCATTGTTTACACTAATTACCAATGGCTTAAAGTTTTGTCATAAATTTTTGGGTTGTTTTATATTCTTCTTCTTTAGGGTTCATATCTGATCATCTTCAACAACTTCTTCACAATTTAATCGTTCTTATTCCTTAGAGTTAATGGGTTCCTAGGTTGTTCGCCTAAAGTGTCTGCCTCATTTGGTTTCAGAGACTTGGTTGCTGAAAACATGTTATCTATCTTCATCTATCTTTGTTTTGAATTGTATATTTCAAAAAACAAAATACGATGTCCTTTGATTGTTTTCTACATTCTCAAATTCTTTCTCTGTTCTTGAGTCACAAATCCCATAACAAAGTTTATCCTTCAAGTCTTGTGTTTTCTTTCAATATTGTTGTCTTTGGATTTTATTTCATTGTTATCTTGTTCTTTTTTTCGGTGTTCAATCTATCTTTGATATTCAAAAAAGAAAAAAAAAGAGGAGAGTTATTGTAGTTCATAGTTTCAGAAGAATTGATAAATTGGCGATGCAAGTTTAAATATTCATAACTTTTGACTCGGGGATCAAAACGATTATTATAATATATTAAATCGAAATTTGTTTCGATTCCTAAAAACAACACCAAACTTTAGCTTTGTTCCCAGAATTTTCGAGCTCATTTCCATTGTTTACAATTCGTACCAAGGGCTTAAAGTTTTGTCGCACCCTTTTGCGTTGTTTTTTGTTTTTCTTCTTTAGGGTTAAAATCTGATCATCTTCAACACCTTCTTAGCAATTTAATCATTCTTATTCCTTTTAGTTAATAGGCTCTTAAGTTGTTTGCTTAATGGGTCTATATATTTTAGTATCAGAATCTTGGTTGCTGAAAACATCTTATCTATCTTCATCTATCTTTGTTTTGAATTTTAGATTTCAAAAAAATAATATGTCCTTTGATTTTTTTTTTGCATTCTTGATTCTTTTTTGCGTTCTTTAGTCATAAATCATAAAAAAAGAAATTTTGTCCTTTAAGTCTTGTGTTTTCTTTCAATTTTGTTATCGTTGTTTTCGTCTTTGAATTTTGTTATCGTTGTTTTCTGTGAATTTTTTGAATCATTTTTTTCTTTGTTATTGGTGTTCAATCTATCTTTGTTCTTAAAAAAAAGAGGAGAGCTTCTACAATTCACAGTTTCAAAAGAAGTTATAAATTGGCAAAGTTCGTTTCAATTCCTAAAAACAACACCAAACGTTAGCGAAGGAATTTTTGAGCTCAAATTCCTTCGTTTAAAATACTTACCAAGGGCGTAAATTTTTGTTGCACCTTTTTACATTGTTTCTTATTCTTCATCTTTAGGGTTCTAATCTAATCATTTTCAACACATTCTTAGCGACTCGATTTTTCAAATTTCTTTTAGTTTATGGTTTCCTAGGTTGTTCGCTAAAGGGTCCCTATCATTTGGTATCAGAACCTTGGTTGTTGAAAAGAGGTTATCTATCTTCATTTATATTTGTTTTGAATTTTAGATTTTTAAAAAATCGTCCTTTGATTGTTTTCTACATTCTTGATTCCTTTTTTGCATTCTTGAGTCACAAATCACAAAAATATCATTCTGCAAGTCTTGTGTTTTCTTTTAATTTTGTTGTCATTGTTTTCCTCTTTAGATTTTGTTTCATTGTTTTCTTTGAATTATTTTGATCTTTTTTTTTGTATACAATATATCTTTGTTCTTCAAAAAAAAAAGGGAAGAAAAGAGGAGAGCTACTACATCTCACAATTTAAAAAAAAAGGTGATAAATTGACATTGGAGCTTTAAATAGTAACAACTTTTGACTAAGGGATCGAAATGACTATTATAATAAATTAAATCAAAGCTAGTTTTGATTCCTAAAAACAAAACCACATTTTGGCTTTGTTCCTAATTTTGTCGCACCTTTTCGCGTTGTTTTTCGTTCTTTTTCGTTAAAATCTGATTTTTATCAGATTTTGAAGCTAAGAAGAGTGAAAATTATAGAAATATTCAAAAAGAGATACAATTTTAACGGAGATTCAAGAGGAAATTGGTACTAAAATTCAAGAGATTTATTTTATTTCTTCTTTTGCTCCTTTCTTTATCAATTTTTGTCTCCCTTTAGGAAAAATATGAGTTTATGAAGAAAAATATGTCTAGTTAATTTATTAATGTAGGGGTCTTATGAACCAAATTTTTACCATGTGATGATCTAATATTTTACTCCAATTATGATTTTAATTTAATTATATTATATAATGTGCTTTTTATGCTATTAATTGTTTGGCCAAAAATTGATTTGTAGAGGAAATTAAATAGATTTAAGAGAATTATTTAATTGTGTCTCTTGATTAAGTAACATGCATAGTTTCAAGGCAAAGATGTATGATTCTTATGTATGTGATCCATAATTGATGAACTTAATGTGTAGTATGCAATTTAATTCCAATGAGAGTGTCATTAGGTTAATTACTATATAGTGTTTAGTTTACTTGAAAGAGAAATGCATGGTAGGTTAGATTCAATTGATCATGTAATTAATTGATAAATATATTGAGGGATTTTAGTGATTCACATGCTTAGAAAATTAGGGGATTATGTATTCCAATATATTTTCTCATATATCTTCTTAGTTACCAAATTTGATTTAATTATTTATTTTTAGTTGTTTTAATTTTTTTTTCTTAAAATATAAAAACAAAAACAAACAATTTCATTTTTATTTTTTTGTTTTAAAAATTAGTTTCTGATCACATAATTCATGTCCTATCACTGCTAACAACCGTTGTTTGAGTTACTTCTTTCCCTAGCTCATAACAGATTTATGTGCTAAACTGGGGGTGAATTACCTAAAAGGTTAGGTGTTAATACAATCTAGTCAGTTATTGACTCTAGCATACAAAAACGTCAATGGAAGATGAAATTTATCATCTAAATGAAAACGTGACATACATGAAAAAATATGTCCAATTGTGTACCATGCATGTGAAAAATCTTCTTTTGAATTTTTTTATAAATTAGATGGGTATTTTTTTTAAAGAAAATCAATTATGTACACCCAAATGTTCCATGCATGAGTTGTTAATTAAGGAGGCCTATGGGGGAGGATTAATGGAACATTTCAGAATTAAGAAGACTCTAGATATTTTATGTGAGCATATTTATTGGCCAACAATAAGGAGGGATATAGGGAGAATATGTTCTAGATGCATCACTTGTAAGCAAGCCAAATCCAAAGTCCTACCATAAGGACTATATACTCCCTTACCAGTACCAAGCACACCTTGGGTAGATATTTCCATGGATTTTGTTTTAGGGTTACCTAGGTCTAAGAGGGTACTGACTCCATTTTTATGGTTGTAGATTGGTTTTCTAAAATGACACACTTCATAGCGTGTCATAAAAATGATGACGCCACTAATGTAGCAGATTTGTTCTTTAGGGAGGTTGTTAGGCTTTATAGAGTTCCTAGACTTCATGGAGTTCATAGCAGATTTGTTCAAGAGGTCATGCATAACCAAGGGGACCTAAATTGGGAGTGCAAGGATTGGGACAATCCTAGGATGGAAATTAAGGCAAAATTGGCAAAAGAAAACTAGGCCCATTGCTGTGCCATTTGGACTTTTTTGGGCAGTTTCATTTTCAGCTCTTAGATGGAAAAAAAGGTTAAGATATAATATTTTATGGGGATTCCTTTGTTCTCAGCTGCTCCAATTTTGCTCCATATTTTGCTCCACATTTTGCTCCAATTTTGCTATGCCATTTGGACTGATTTTGGGTAGCTTTCTTTTCAACCCTTGGATGAAATCAAAGGTTAAGATATAATAAATATTTTCATAGGATTCCTTTGTAGTCAGCTGTCCCATGTTTTGGTCCATGTTTTATGCTACCTTTTATGCTTTTTGGTTGTTTTATTTTCAACCCTTGGATGAGATAGGGTTTGTTTGTATCTTATTAAGAGTAGCTCAGCTGCTAGAAAATATAATTGGAATGAATTTTGATTTTTTAGATCATTTCAGAGCTCATTCATGATCTTTGTTCCTCTTTAAAAAACTTATCAAGGGATTGGAAACCGTTGTGGTGTTGTTAAGCATCCAAGCATTTGTGGTGAGTAATATCCATACTTGTTAGGGTGTCATTGATGCCAAACTTATCAAGGAAATAGTACTTCCTTATGACATCTTTTCCCCTCAAAAAAATGGTGAGTAATATCCATTGATTTGTGGAGAAATCCTTTGCTATATAATCTGAAATAACAACTCACGTATGGAACATTTGGGTATACACAATTTGATATGAACCAAGGGGTTAGGACCTAGCTAATTTCAGATTATATAGCAAAGGATTTCTCCACAAATCAACAGATATTACTCGCCATTTTGCTGAGAGGAAAGACGCCACAAGGAGATGTTATTTCCTTAATAAGTCTAGCATAAATGATACCCTAACAAGTATAGATATTACTCACTACAAATGCTTGGATGCTAACCAACGCCACAAAAGGTTGCCAATCCCTTGATAAGTTGCTTAAAGTGGAACAAAGAGCATGAATGAGCTCTCAAATGATCTAAAAAATTAAATTTCATTCAAAATTTGAATTTCCAGCAGCTGAGCTGCTCTTAATAGGATACAAACAAACCCTAAGCTCTACTACATCATAGCCCTTGATCTCATCCAAGGGTTGAAAATAAAAACAGCCAAAAAGCACAAAAGGTAGCTAAAAACATGGGGAAAAATGGGGTAGCTGACTAGAAACGGAATCCTATGAAAATATTACATCTTAATCCTTGATTTCATCCAAGGGCTAAAAATATAGCTGCTCAAATTAGTCCAAATGGCACAGCAATATGCTTAGTTTTCTTTTGCCAATTTTGCCCTAATTTCCATACTATGCATGTCCCAATCTTTGCACTCTCAATTTGGGTTCCCTTCGTTATGTATGACCTTTTAAATGAGCCCATTTAAAGCCTCTTCGAGTTGTACCCTCCTAGACCATGTGATTGGTCCACTTGGAATTTGTAGAGCTCTCTCTTCAAGAGGATTCGTCCTCAAATAGTCACCTACATAATCAAAAGGAGAAAGATCAGAAACATTAAAAGAGGTACTGACATTATACTCACCAAGAAGATCGATTTTGTAGGCATTATCATTAATTTTCTCGATCACTTGAAAGGATCCATATCCCTGGGGTTGCAATATAGACCGTCTTTTTTTAGGAAACTATTCCTTCCTCATATGCACCCAAACCCAATAACCAGGCTCAAAAATGACTCTTTGCTGCCCTTTGTTAACCCTACAAGCATAATCCTTATTTCTCTTCTCAATTTTCTCATGAATGCGTACATGGAGCTTCTTCACCGTTTTAGCCTTCCTAGCACCATCTAAGTTAATTTTCTTTGAAATAGGTAATAATTCCAAAAGAGTTATTGGATTGAAACCATAAACAATTTGGAATGGAGAATGATCAGTAATTGAATGCACACTCTAATTATAAGCAAATTCAACAAAAGGTAAACAATCCTCCCAATTTTTCAAATTCCTTTTTATTACCTCCCAAAGCAACATGGACAAAGTCCTATTGACTACCTTAGTTTGCCCATTTGTTTAGGGTGACAAGTAGTCGAAAATAAGAGTTTAGTGCCCATTTTAGCCCAAAGACTTTTCCAAAAATAACTAAGGAATTTAACATCCCTATCATACACAATGCTCCTAGGAACTCCATGTAGCCTAACAACCTCCCTAAAGAAAAACTTTGCTACATTAGTAGCATCATCAGTTTTATAACATGCTATGAAGTGTGCCATTTTAGAAAACCTATCTACAACCACAAAAATGGAGTCTTTACCCTTCTTAGACCTAGGTAACCCTAAAACAAAATCCATGGAAATATCTACCCAAGGTGTGCTTGGTACTGACAAGGGAGTATATAGTCCTTGTGGTAGGACTTTGGATTTGGCTTGCCTACAAGTGATGCATCTAGAACATATTTTCCCTACATCCCTCCTTATTGTTGGCCAATAAAAATGCTCACGCAAAACATCTAGAGTCTTTTTAATTCTAGAATGCCCCATTAATCCTCCCCCGTGGGCCTCCTTAATTAACAACTCACGCATGGAACATTTGGGTATACACAATTGATTTTCTTTAAATAAATACCCATCTAATTTATAAAAAATTTCAAAATAATATTTTTCACATGCATGTTAAACAGTAGAGAAGTCATCATCATCAACATACATTTCCTTAACATATTCAAATCCTACCAATCTAGCATTTAAAGTTGAGACTAAAGCATACCTATGTTATTGTGACAGTTCTAGATAAGTGGATATTCAACTTAAAGTTTTAGTTGGAATGGTAAGCTATTGTTCCTAAGTTTGGTATCAGAGTCTGGTCCCATGTTCAAGTTCGATAAAAGAACAAGTTTAAGGACGAACTTCCTTCATGAAAGAAGAAATGATGCAACCATGGTGAGTAACATCCATGGGCTCATTGTTACTGTTAACCTTGGAGGGTAACATCAAAGGGTCATTTAGTTTGACTTGTGTGGCACATGGTGGCTAACATCAATATCACATTGTGTGGGCTTTGAACCCGGGTTAAGTATGATGGTAATAGATAAGAGGATATCGGTGCCCCTAGTGATAGCTTAGGCTTTTAGTAAGAATGGTTAGCTATTGTTCCTAAGTTTCATATCATAGGTTGGTCTCATGTTCGACTCCCGAAAGAGCACAAGTTCATGGACGAACTTCTTTTACGAAGGAGGGAATGATGCACCCATGGTTAATAACATCCATGTGACACCTTAAGTTTTTGGTTGGAATGGTTAGCTACTATTTCTCAACTACCCACATTTTTCTACATGTTTTGGTCCATTTTTTCTACAATATTTTTTGCTTTTGATGGTTTTTATTTTCAACCCTTAGATGAGATCAAGAGATATGATGTAGTAGAGCTTAGGGTTTATTTGTATCTTATAAATACTTATGAGAAACTAAACTATTGGGAATTTCAAATTTTGAATGAAATTTTATTTGTGAGAGCATTTGAGGGCTCATTTGTGCTATTTGTTCCTCTTTAAGCAACTTATCATAGGATTGACAACCTTTGTGGTGAGCAATATCTATACTTGTTAGGTTGTCATTTATGCTAGAGTTATCAAGGAAATAACACATCTTTGTGTCTTGTATCGTCTAAAATAAATGGTGAGTAATATCTATTGATTTGCAGAGAAATACTTTGCTTTATAATCTCAAAAATTAGCTAGGTCCTAACCCTTTACTTCATATCATTTTCTGGGTAACATCCAAGGATCATTTATTCTAACTTTTGTGGTGCATGGTGCGTAACATCCTTGTGACATGGTATGGGTTTAGACCTAGGTTATTTTGACAATTCCTGATAAGTCGATATTGGCACCCCTTATTGATGATAGCTTAATGTTTTGGTAGGAATGGTTAGTTATAGTTCCAAAGTTTGGTATCAGAGCTTGGTCTCATGTTCGTATCCCAAAAGAGCATTGTTTCATGCATGAACTTACTTTACGAAGGTAGGAATGATGCAACCACGATGAGTACCCGCCATGGGCTCATTGTTATGGTTAACCTTGGTGGGTAACATCCAATGTCATTTAGTCTGTCTTGTGTGGTAGTTGGTGGGTACCATCCATGTGACTTGGTGGGGCTTTGAACCTGGGTTAAGTGTGATGCTGCTAGATAAGAGGAGTTTCGTGCCATCTAGTGACAACTTAAGTTTTTGGTTGGAATGGTTAGCTATTGGTTCTCAACTGCCTCTTTTTTCTCCGTGTTTTCTACCACCATTTGTGCTTTTTTCAGTTTTTATTTTCAACCCTTGGATGAGATCAAGGGCTATGATGTAGTAGAGCTTATGGTTTGTTGTTATCTTATAAATACTAAAGAACAACTCAACTGCTGGGAATTTTATATTTTGAATGAAATTTTGATTTTTCAGATCATTTTAGAGCTCATTCATGTTCTTTGTTACCCTTTAAGCAACTTATCGAGGGATTGGCAACCTTTGTGGTGTTATGTAGCATCCAAGAATTTGTGGTGAGTAATATCCATACTTGTTAGGTTGTCATTTATGCTAGACTTATCAAGGAAATAGCACCTCTTTATGTCTTGTTTCCTCTAAAATAAATAGTGAGTAATATTCATTGATTTGTAGAGAAACACTTTGCTATATAATATGAAAAAGTAGCTAGGTCCTAAGCCCTTAGTTTATATCATTTGCTGGATAACATCCAAGGATCATTTAGTTTGACTTGTGTGGCACATGGAGTGTAATATCCTTGTGAATTGGTATGCCCTTTAAACCTGGGTTATTGTGACAATTCTAGATAAGAGGATATTGGTGCCCCCTACTGATAACTTAATGTTTTGGTAGGAATGGTTACCTATTGTTCCAATTTGGTATCAGAGCCTGATCTCATGTTAGCGTTCTGAAAAAGCACAAGTTCAAGGATGAATTTCCTTTACGAAGGGGGGAATGATGTAACCACGATGAGTAGCATCCATGGGCTCATTGTTAACACCTTAGTGGGTAACATCCATAGGTCATTTAGTCTGACTTGTGTGGTGCATGATGTGTACCATCTGTGTGACTTGGTGGGGCTTTGAACCTGGGTAAAGTGTAATTGTGCTAGAAAATAGGAGTTTGGCGCCCTCGAGTGACAGCTTAATTTTTTGGTTGGAATGGCTAACTACTGTTTCTCAGCTGCCCCATTTTCTCCATGTTTTGGTTCATGTTTTCTACCACCCTTTGTGCTTTTTGTCGGTTTTTATTTTTAACCCTTGGATTATATCAAAGGCTATGATGTAGTAGATCTTATGGTTTATTTGTATCTTATAAATACTAAAGAGCAGCTCAACTGTTGGGAATTTCAAATTTTGAATGAAATTTGATTTGTTAGATCATTTGAGAGCTCATTCAAGCTCTTTATTCCTCTTTAAGCAACTTATCAAGAGATTGAAAACCATTGTGGTGTTTTTTAGCATCTAAGCATTTGTGGTGAGTAATATCCAAACTTGTTAGGTTGTCATTTATGGTAGAATTATCAAGGAAATAACACCTCCTTGTGTCATGTTTCCTATAAAATAAATGGTGAGTAATATCCATTGATATGTGGAAAAACCCTTTGCTATATAATATGAAATTTAGCTAGGTTCTAACCCCTTGGTTCATATTATTTGCTAGGTAACATCCAAGGATCATTTATTCTAACTTGTGTGGCACATGGATTGTAACATCCTTGTTACTTGGTATGGGCTTTGAACCTGGGTTATTATGACAATTCTGGATAAAAGGATATTGGTGCCCCTTATTGACAGCTTAATGTTTTGGTAGGAATGGTTAGCTATTGTTCCAAAGTTTGGTATCAGAGCCTATCCCATGTTTGCATTCTGAAAGAGCACAGTTTCGTGGATGAACTTCCTTTACAAAGGTGGGAATGATGTAACCTCGGTGAGTACCATCCATGGGCTCATTGTTTTTGTTAACCTTAGTGGGTAACATCCAAGGGTCATTTAGTTTGACTTGTGTGGCGCATTGTGGGTACCATCCATGTGAAATTAGGAATAGTAGCTAACCGTTCCTACCAAGAGCTTAAGTTGGTAATAGGCGGTGCCAACCGCCCGTCCGCTAAGACCGTCACCCACTAACATAGTTCACCTCTCATCCCTTGGATGTTACCTACCAAGGTTACATGGATGTTACTCACCATACCTACTGATGTTACACACCATAGTCTCTGGGATTCGAACATGGGATCAGGCTCTGATACCAAACTTAGGAATAGTAGCTAACCATTCCTATCAAAAGCTTAAGTTGTTAGAAAGAGCGCCAATGATCCCTTTATTTAGGACCATCACACGTAACCTAGGTTTGAGGCCATACCAGGTCACATGGATTACTCACCATGCGCCACAAAAATGACTTCTAAATGGGCCCATGGATGTTACTCACCATGGTCACATCATTCCCCCCTAATTAGTGGCACCCCATCCGAAATCTCTTCAGGGAACATGTCCTCAAATTTCTACAAAAGAGAAACAGTGGCACTAGGCAAAGACTGGTTAAGATTGCTAATAGAAAAATTATCCTCCTTGTACCAAAGTACAAGTATGGGATGTTTTGAATAAAAAGCCCCCTTGACCTCACTTGACTTAGCATAAAAATTTGCACCATGATCCTCCCTTTCCTTCCCCTTATCTCGTGATTTGAACGAGGAGCATTCTTTATGATTTTTGGGACCTTGACTTTTGGCATGACCTCCCCCACTCTTTCCTTCACCAAAATTTATATCTGTGGCCTTTGAGCTCTCTTTTTTTGTGGAGTAGTGAATAAAGCTCTCTGTAACCTCGATGGCTGAAGATAAGTCTTAGACACCACATTGCTTGTTTTTAGGTTAGCCCATGAATGAAGACCATTTATGAACAAGAATAGGACATCCTTGTCTAAAGTGTCAAGGACTTCTACCAACAAGTTTGTGAACTCCTTCACATAATCCCTTACGCTACTTGTCTGCTTTAACCATCGCAATCGGCCCCTTGCCTCCTCTTCAGCATTTACAGGGAAGAATTGGGTTTTGAACTCCCTTTTGAAATCATCAAAGGTTTCAATTATGCATACCCCTCGTTGCACATCACCATGCCTCTGTCTCCACCATAGCATAGTAGTGTCAGACAAGTATGTGGTAGCAGTTCAGATCTTGCTGGCATGGTCTGTTATGCCAATAGCCTTAAAATATTGTTCAAGCCCCCATAGGAAGTTCTCAACTTCCCATGGCCATAGCCCGCTTACAAAGAGCTAGGTCACCACCCATATCCTCAACTCTAAGCAACACGTAAGCAATTTCTCTTTGGACTAGATCTCGTACATTGGAAAGTTCGGCCTTTAACTCATCAATCTCTTACCTTGAACCACCATCTAGCTAGTTGAGGGACATCTTGACTGCTGCATGGATCTTCACATCCTCGGCCTCCAAGCCGTTGCAACGTTCCTCCAAGTTATCCCTCTGGTCGAACAGCTCCTCTAAGCTGTCCTATGTACTCCTAACACGTGCTTCTAAGCTAGAAAGTATGTCTTTCGACTAGGCTCGAAACTCCTTTGGTGGTTTCTGAACTTCCTCACGCCTATATTCCATAGGTGGAACATCCATACTTGGTGTAGATAGAGCACTGTTCTTTATTATGCCAAGGATAGTAATGCTTCAACCTAAAGATCTGATACCAACTGTCACTACCTTAAATTTCAAATAGAGATCATGCGGTACTTAGCACGGTCCGTTGCACTAAGCCTGCCTTTCACCCCAATAAAACTCTCCAAAGAGAATAGAAAGAGACTTAAAGATTGAGAGGATTCAAGAGAAAAAGCAAGAACACAAGAGAATTTGTAAAGAATGCCTTGTATTGCTCTAGAGGGAGATTATCTTACAATTTCCCAAGATTTCCCAAGATAATTACAAATGAAGACCAATAGGTCTATTTATAGTGTGACACCAAGCTCAAGCCTATGCCAATCTTTCTAGATCCTTCTATGTCTAGAATGTACAAGATTGATCTAGTTTTATCTACAACATGCCACAAGGTTCTAGGACCTTCTAGCTAACTCTAGAGTCTTCTAGGAGTCTCTAGTTCCTTCATGCTAGTTCTAGGATGTTTTGTAAGCTTCTAGAGACTCCTACATCCTTTATGAACCATCCAACATGTTCTAGAATATTTCATCCCTTTCCAGCACCTTCAAGCACATGTTAGTACACTCTGGATTATTCTAGAGTCTTCAAGGCTTGAGTTGAGTCCATCCAACTCCAACTCCTTCTAGACATCTCTAGGCTACTCTAGAACCTTCACATGTAGAAAATTCTATATCTTTTAAGCAAGCACCATTTCTTCGGATTTTTAGGGACAATTTGAGTGAGATGTAACATTATGGTTTATTTGTATCTTATAAATACTTAAGAGCAGCTCAACATATGGGAATTTCACATTTTTAAAGAAATATGATTTGTTTGATAATTTAAGAGCTCATTCATGCTCTTTGCTCGTCTTTAAGAAACTTAACAAGGGATTAGCAACCTTTGAGGTATTTTTTAGCATGCAAGCATTTGTGGTGAGTAATATCCATACTTGTTATAATGTAATTTATGCTGGACTTATCTTGGAAATAGTACATACTTTTGGAATGTTTTCCCTCAAATAATAGGTGAGAAATATCCATTTATTTGTGGAGAAACGCTTTGTTATATAACCTCGAAAGTAGGTAGGTCCTAACCCTTTGGTTCATATCATTTTCTCGGAAACATCCAACAGTCATTCAATTCATGGGGGAAGATCCTTATGACATGGTGTAGGCTTTGAACTTGAGTTAAGTGTGATGGTTCTATATAAGAGGATATTGGCGCCCCCAACTGACAGTTTAAGGTTTTGGTAGGAATGGTTTGCTATTGTTCCTAAGTTTTGTGGCCAAACTTCCTTTACGAAGGAGGAAATGATGCAACCATGGTGAGTAACATCCATGGGCTCAATGTTACGGTTAACCTTGGTGGGTAACATCCAAGGGTCATTTAGTTTGACTTGTGTGGTGCATGGTGGGTACAATCCATGTGACTTTGTGGGGCTTTAAACTTGTGTTAAGTGTGATGGTGCTACATAAGAGGATATTGGCGCCCCCTAGTGACAAATTAAGTTTTTGGTTGGAATTATTATCAACTGTTTCTCACTTGCCCCATTTTTCACCATGTTTTGGTCCATGTTTTCTGCTACCTTTTATGCTTTTTGTAAGTTTTGAATTTCAACCGATGGATAAGATCAAGGGCTATGATGTAGTAGAGTTTATGGTTTATTTGTATCTTATAAATACTTAAGAGCAGCTCAGTAGATGGGAATTTCACATTTTGAATGTAATATGATTTGTTAGATAATTTGAGAGGTCATTCATGCTCTTTGTTCCTCTTCAAGCAATTTATCAAGAGATTGACAACCTTTGTGGGGTTGTTTAGTATGCAAGCATTTGTCGTGAGTAGTATCCATAAATGTTAGAGTGTCATTTATGATGGACTTATTAAGGAAATAGTACCTCCTTGTGGCTTGTTTTTCCTCAAATAATGGGTGAGTAATACAAATTGATTTATGGAGAAATGCTTTGCTATATAACCTGGAAATCAGGTAGGTCCTAACCCTTTAGTTCATATCATTTTCTAGGTAACATCCAAGGGTCATTTAGTCTGACTTATGTGGTATATAGTGGGTAACATCCTTGTGACTTGGTGTTTGCTTTGCACCTAGGTGAAGTGTGACGGTTCTAGATAAAAGGATATTGGCGCTGCCAATTGACAGTTTAAGGTTTTGGTAGGAATGGTTAGGTATTGTTCCTAAGTTTGGTATCAGAGCCTGGTCGCATGTTTGAGTCCTGAAATAGCACAAGTTCATGGATAAACTTTCTTTACGAAGGAGGGAATGATGCAACCATGGTGAGTAACATCCATGGGCTCATTGTTACGGTTAACCATGGTTGGTAACATCCAATGTTCATTTAATTTGACTTGTGTGGTGCATGGTGGGTAACATCTTTGCGTCTTGGTGTGGGCATTGAACTTTGGTTAAGTGTGACGGTTCAAGATAAGAGGATATCAGCTCCCCCATTTGATAGTTTTAGGTTTTGAACCAGGTTTAATTGTGACGGTGCTTGATATGAGGATATTAGCGCCCCTAGTGACAGATTAAGTTTTTTGTTATAATGGCTATCATCTATTTCTCACCTACCCCATTTTCACCATGTTTTAGTCCCTGTTTTCTACTAACTTTTGTGCTTTTGATATAGTAGAGCATGTGGTTTATTTGTATATTATAAATACATAAGAGTAGCTCAGCAGATTGGAATTTCACATTTTGTATGAAATATGATTTGTTAGATAATTTGAGTGCAACTATTGGGAAGTTCAAATTTTGAATGAAATTGGATTTTCCAAATCATTTGAGAGCTTATTCATGCTCTTTGTTCCTCTTTAAGTAACTTATCAAGGGATTGACAACCTTTGTGGTGTTGTTTAGCATGCAAGCATTTGTGGTGAGTAAAATCCATACATGTTAGGGTTTCATTTATGTTGGACTTATCAAGTAAATAGTACCTCATTGTGGCATGTTTTCCCTCAAATAAGTGGTGAGGAATATCCATTGATTTATGGAGAAACACATTGCTATATAACTTGGAAATTAGGTAGGTCCTAACCCCTTGGTTCATATCAAATTCTAGGTAACATTTAGGGGTCATTTAGTCTAACTTGGTGGTGCACGGTGGGTAATGATCGAGCAGAACCGACATCGCCGATCCTGCCGTTCATTTGGTTTTATTTATTTATAAAACTCTCGCAAGTGTACGAATCATTTCGTAGAAAATGATAAGTATACTCCTAAGGTCGATCTAAGGAAGGAATGTATGTGGTTTTTAATTTATTATTCAAACTTTTAAAAACGAAATTAAATCCTAAACATTCCGTCACGATATTTTGGGGTTTTGTGTTTTTAATCTACTTACATAAAAATAAACATAGATTTAATAAACATTTATACAAATTTTATCATTTAAAATAGTGGAGTATTTATGGATATAATAACTAAGTCAATTATGCTTGCTCATATTATTTAGGTTATTAAATATATGAATTGATATTTATTGATTCTCTCTTTTTTGTATGAATACCACCTTTGGTGGGGTTAGATATTCTTTGTTAAGTAAACAAATCAATTAACACCTATGGGTGGGGTTGATAACTAATTTGGTTAATTAAATTAATTCCTTTTTCTAAGAGATTGAAAATGAACCATTTAAATGCTACCTTTGGTGGGGTTAGACAGTTTAAACTTTATTCAAGGTGTCCAAATTAAAAGAGCACTACTCTAAATCAGACCAGATAACTAAACCTTAAAATCTAATTTTCAGATTTAAGTTTGTAATGAAAAATAATATATTTCTCTCTAACATTCTTAATATAAAATCTTGAATAAAAATAAAATCAATTCATTTTAGAGATTTTTACCTAATTAATATTTCGCAAGCATAACAACGTTATTATTATATCATGTTTACAAATAGCCAGTACAGTTAAATTTAATCACAGACAAATTAAATATAACATGTAAGAATAAAGCGTAAAAAATAACTGTAAAGAAAATAAAATCCTTACAGAACTTCGATGCTATTCCCGTTGCTGGAAAACCTCCAAACGGAATTTGCACTCCCATTTATTGAATCGAAAAGCAAATAAATTACAAAAACATAGCTAGTTCTTCTCAAAATGAGAAGAACTCTAAAACTAAGAAAACTAACTAAAAACTAAAAGAAACTAAAAAAAACTAAAAACTAAGAAATGGAGAGAAAGAAAGAGGAGAGAAGTGTGTTTTGAGGTCTAGTATGAAGTGAAGAGAAGGGGTATTTATAGGTGAGGATGGAGAGAAAAAGTGGGTGAAAAAATGTTAAAAAGTGATGTATTGCCTCCAGTATTCCTTTTTGAGTCTTTAAGTGACGTTTTTAAGCAAAAATACCTGAAAAATAATAAAAATAACCGTGATTCCGAAAAGATAAATTTATATAAATATATGATAAAATCATATAAATATATATATTTTTAATCAATTAATGTGCATAAAATCATGGTAATTTTAGTACTTTTTGAGCACTCATTAGGTAACATCCTTGTGACTTGGTGTGCGCATTGAACCTAGGTTAAGTGTGACGGTTCTAGATAAGAGGATATTGGCGCCACCAATTGATAGTTTAAGGTTTGGGTAGGAATGGTTAGCTATTATTCCTAAGTTTGGTATCAAAGCCTGGTCTCATGTTCGAGTCCTAAAAGTGCACAAGTTCGTGGAAAAAAATCCTTTATGAAGGAGAGAATGATACAACCAAGGTGGGTAACATCCAAGGGCTCGTTGTTATGGTTAACCTTGGTGGGTAACATCCATGGGTCATTTAGTATGACTTGTGTGGCGCATGGTGGGTAAAATCTGTGTGAGTTGTTGGGGCTTTGAACTTGGTTTAAGTGTGATGTTACTAGATAAGAGGATATTGGCGCGACCTAGTAACAGATTAAGTTTTTGGTTAGAATGGTTAGCAACTATTTCTCACGTGCCCCATTTTTCTCAATATTTGGACAATGTTTTCTGCTAACTTTGTGCGTTTTGTAAGTTTTTTATTTCAACACATGGATGAGACAAAGGGTTATGATGTAGTAGAGCTTATGGTTCTTTTGAATCTTATAAATACTTAAGAGCAACTTAGCTACTAGGAATTTCAAATTTTTAATGAAATATGATTTTTCAAATTATTTGAGAGCTCATTCATGCTCTTTGTTCCTCTTTAAGCAACCTATCAATGGATTGGGAACCTTTGGGGTGTTGTTTAGGATGCAAGCATTTGTAGGGAGTAATATCCATACTTGTTAGTGTGTCATTTATGCTGGACTTATCAAAGAAATAGTATCTCCTTATGGCGTGTTTTTCGTCAAATAAGTGGTGAGTAATATCTATTGATTTGTGGAGAAATGCTTTGATATATAACCTGGAAATTAGGTAGGGCCTAACTCATTGGTACATATCATTTTCTGGGTTATATCCAAAGGTTATTTATTCTGTCTTGTGTGGTGATGGTGGGTAACATCTTTGCATCTTGGTGTGGGCATTGAACTTGGGTTAAGTGTGACGGTTCAAGATAAGAGGATATCAGCTCCCCCATTTGATAGTTTTAGGTTTTGGTGGGAATGGTTAGCTATTGTTCCTAAGTTTTTTATCAGAGCCTAATCTCATGTTCAAATCCTAAAAGAGCACAACTTTGTGGACAAACATCCTTTACGAAAGAGGGAATGATGCAACCATGGTCGGTAACATCCATGGGCTCTTTGTTACGGTTAACCATTGTATGTAACATCCAAGGGTCATTTAGTCTGTCTTGTGTGGCGCATGGTAGGTATAATCCATGTGACTTGGTGGGGCTTTGAAACTAGGTTAAGTGTAATGGTGCTAGATAAGAGAATATTGACGCCCCTTAGTGATAGATTAAGATTTTGGTTGGAATGGTTAGTAACTGTTTCTCACTAGCATCATTTTTCACCATGTTTTGGTCTATGTTTTTTGCTACCTTTTTGTGCTCTTTGTAAGTTTTAAATTTCAACCCATGGATGAGATAAAGGGTTATGATGTAGTGGAGCTTATTGTTTATTTGTATCTTATAAATACTTAAGAGCAACTCAGCTGCTGGGAATTTCAAATTTTGAATGAAATATGATTTTTCAAATCATTTGAGAGCTCATTCATACTCTTTGTTCGTTCTCTGCTACCTTTTGTGCTTTTTGTAAGTTTTTAATTTCAACCCATGGATGAGATAAAGGGTTATGATGCAGTGGAGCTTATTGTTTATTTGTATCTTATAAATACTTAATAGCTGTTCAGCTACTGGGAATTTCAAATTTTGAATGAAATATGATTTTTCAAATCATTTGAGAGCTCATTCATGCTCTTTGTTCCTCTTTGAGCAACTTATCAAGGGATTGGCAACCTTTGTGGTGTTGTTTAGCATGCGAGAATTTATGGTGAGTAATATTCATACATGTTACGGTCTCATTTATGCTGGACTTATCAAGGAAATAGTAGCTCCATGTGGCGTATTTTCCCTCAAATAAGTGGTGAGTAATATCCATTGATTTGTGGAGAAGCACTTTGCTATATACACATGGAAATTAGATAGGTCCTAACCCCTTAGTTCATATCATTTTGTAGGTAACATCCAAGGGTCATTTAGTCTAACTTGTGATTTGAACCAAGGGGTTAGGAAAATGTGGAGCAAAATATGGATGACCTCATGAATGAGCCCATTTAAAGCCTTTTCAAGTTGTGCCTTCCTAGACCTTGTGATTGGTCCACTTGGAATTTGTAGAGCTCGATGATTTTCATCCTTCCACCTCTCTTTAAGAGGATTCATCCTTTAATCGTCACCTGCATAATCAAAAGGAGAAAGATCAGAATCATTAAAAGAGGTACTAACGTTATACTTACCAGGAAGATCGATTTTGTAGGCATTGTCATTAATTCGCTAAATCACTTGAAAGGGTCCATCTCCCCGAGGTTGCAACTTCGACCATCTTTTTTCAAGAAACCGTTCCTTCCTCATATGCACCCAAAGACAATCACCAGGCTAAAAAATGACTCTTCGCCTCCCTTTGTTTTCCCTGCAAGCATAATCCTTGTTTCTCTTCTCAATTTGCTCATGAATGCATTCATGGAGCTTCTTCACTGTTTCAGCCTTCCTAGCACCATCTAAGTTAGTTCTCTCTGAAATTGGTATAGGTAATAAGTCCAAAGGAGTTAGTGGATTGAAACCATGAACAATATTGAATGGAGAATGATCAATAGTTGAATTCACACTCCGGTTATAAGCAAATTCAACAAAAGGTAAACAATCCTCCCAATTTTTCAAATTCCTTTTTATGACTACTACTCTAAGCAACGTGGACAGAGTCCTATTGACTACCTCAGTTTGCCCATCTGTTTGGGGGTGACAATTAGTCAAAAACAAGAGTTTAGTACCCGTTTTAGCCCAAAGAGTTTTCCAAAAATAATTAAGGAATTTAACATCCCTATTAGACACAATGCTCCTAGGAACTCCATGAAGCCTAACAACCTCCCTAAAGAACAACTCTGCTACATTAGTTGCTCCATGAAATTTCTCGCTGAAATAAGCGATAGGTCGTCATTCTTGCATAAAAACAGCTCTTATACCTATTCCTGATGCATCACACTCAACTTCAAAGGTCTTAGTAAAATCAGGTAAAGATAAAAACAGGTGCAGAACACAAACTATCCTTTAATGCTTTAAAGGCTCTCTCTTGATTCTCGCCCCATTTAAAACCATCAGACTTTTTAATGACCTCAGTTAGAGGTACAACTAATGTACTAAATTCTTTGACAAACCTTCAATAAAAACTAGCTAAGCCACGAAAGCTTCTAACCTCGGTTACTAATTTAGGTGTGGGCCATTCTCAAATAGCCTTAATCTTTTCCTCATCTACTTCTACCCCTTAGAACTAACAACAAAACCAAGAAAAACTAACTTTTCCATGCAAAAAATACACTTTTTCAGGTTCACATACAATTGTTCATTTCTCAAAATTTCAAACACATACCTAAAGATGTAAGACATGCTCTTCAATATTTTTACTGTAAATGAGAATATCATCAAAATAGACAACAACAAATTTCCCAATAAATGCACGCCGAACATGATTCATAAGCCTCATAAAAGTGCTAGGAGCATTTTTTAGACCAAAGGGCATGACTAATCACTCATACAATCCATGTTTAGTTTTAAAAGTTGTTTTCCATTCATCACCCTCTCTCATCCTAATTTGATGGTATCCACTTCTCAAATTAATTTTTGAAAAAATGCAAGAACCATGCAACTCATCTAACATGTCATCTAGTCTAGGGATAGGATGTCCAAATTTTACCGTAATGTTGTTGATGGCTTGGCAATCAACACATATCCTACTTGATCCATCCTTCTTGGGAACGAGTAGCATGGGAACAAAAAATGGACTTAGGCTCTCCATTGGAAAGTGTCTTCGGGGTTGGTCGTAAAGGTAGGTCGGTTTGGAAGAGAAGCTCTTGGTATGAAATCAATTTTATGCTCAATCCCCCTAATTGGTGGCACCCCATCCGAAATATCTTCAGGGAACAAGTCCTCAAATTCCTATAAAAGAGAAATAGCGGTACTAGGCAAAGACTGGTTAAGATCGTTAATAGAAAAATTAGCCTCCTTATACAAAAGTACAAGTATGGATTGTTTTGAATAAAAAGCCCCCTTAACCTCACTTGCCTTAGCATAAAAATTCACATTTTTTTTTCTCTCCTTTTTCCACTCTCCTCTCCTTTTTCTTCACTCTTTTTTTTCTTTCACTCTTTTTTTCTTTTTCATTCTTCTCTTTTTGTTCTTTTTCCCTAACCATCCTCAATTGATTTTCAAAGACTTGCTTGGGTGAAAGGGGTACAAGTGTGATGTTTCTACCATTCTTCACAAACGAATACTTGTTTCTATATCTGTCATGTGTAACCCTTTTATCATATTACAAAGGCCTACCCAACAACATGTTTCTGGCTTGCATGGGTATCACACATAACCTTATCCTTGTACTTTCCAATTGAGAAGCTATCTCCTCTTCTTCACTTTCATTATCGATTCCCACCTCACCACTAGCTAAGGTGATCATTGTCTTCTTGTTTAGACATTGAGACACTATATGGCCATTACCAAGACACCAAAAACACTTTAAGTCCCGATTACAAATTGGGGTGTCGATTTTACCTTGGTCCTTGCTAGCCCCCATCTCTTTGGCTTTGTAAGGCTCAAATCTTGGGTTGGATGTAGCTATTTCATCTTTTTTCTCATTGGACTTCCAAGGACTAGTAGGGTTTTGTTTTGGAGTAATGGGACTAGACCTTCATCGTTGGGATCGAAAACTCGGTTTCTTTAATTGCCTTTCCACCTTGATTGCCATGTGGACCATGTCCTCCATCTCCACATAATGATGAAGTTCCAAAATGTTGGTAATGTTCAACCCACTAATAAACCTATCCATGGTGGCCTCTCTATCTTCCTCGACATTAGCTCTTACCGTTACCACTTCTATTTCCTTGTAGAACTTATCAACACATTTATATCCTTGAGTCAATCTATGGGCCTTTCACGGTTTCTCCTCCTACTAATGACCAATTTATCCCACCAATTCAATGTATAGTTGTGGCATTCAAAAATGTGCTCCACTTTCTTCACCCAATCCAAATACAACTCAGGGTCATTCTTTCCTTCGAAATGTGGTATCTTCATTTTTATACTACTTAGATCTCTATCAACTCCATCTTGGGCTCTAGGTGGGGGTCTCCTTATACCTCATCTACCATTTCTCCCTCCTATATTCACATTTCTTCCTCCTCTAGTCATTCTTCCTTCTTCTTCCTCCAATTCTTCTTCGCAATCTTCTTCTTCTATATCATCCCCAACATGAGCTTGCCTTTAACCCTCCTAACATTGGGTGGAGGTGCTTCTCGTTGTAAATCTGCTAAGGAATTTTCTTGCCTTTCCAATATTTCATTCATATCAACAACCAAGTTGTTCATCCTCTCAAAATATTGTTACAGCGCCCTCGTCATGAACATCATATCCGGTCTTCCTTCGGGACTACCCCTGTTAGACATTTTTTTTGCAATTCTACACAACAAGAGGTTAGTGTAATAAAATAGAACTAATGTAAATTCACACAATACCTCACGTGTTTAGTGCTTGGATTGATCGCTCAAACCCTCTTAGTTCCTAATCAAAGCAACCAATAGATCAACGCGATTGGAAAAAAAATTCCCCAAAGGAACCAACCACACAATGGGAGATTTATAATCAAAGGGTAAAATTCTTGAAACTATGAGTTCTAATACTCACTAGATGTAGTAGAGCTTATTGTTTATTTGTATTTTATAAATACTTAAGAGCAACTCAGTTGTTGGGAATTTCAAATTTTGAATGAAATATGATTTTTTAGATCATTTGAGAGCTCATTCATGTTCTTTGTTCCTCTTTAAGCAATTTATCAAGGGAGTGGCAACCTTTGCGGTGTTTTTAGCATGCAACCATTTGTTGTGAGTAATATCCATACTTTTTAGGGTGTCATTCATGCTAGACTTGTCAAGGAAATATAACCTCCTTGTGGCGTGTTTTTCCTCAAATAAGTGGTGAGTAATATCCATTGATTTGTGGAGAAACACTTTGCCATATAACATGGAAATTAGGTAGGTCCTATAACCCCTTGGTTCATATCATTTTTTGGGTAACATCCAAGGGTCATTTAGTTTGACTTCTATGGTGCAAGGTGGGTAACATCCTTGTGACTTGGTGTGCGCATTGAACCTAGGTTAAGTGTGTCGGTTCTAGATAAGAGGGTATTGGCACCCCGTAATAGTTTAAGGTTTTGGTAGGAATGGTTACCTATTGTTCCTAAGTTTGGTATCGGAGCCTGGTCTCATATTCGAGGCCTGAAAGAGCACAACTTCATGGACAAACATACTTTACGAAAAAGGGAATGATGCAACCATGGTCGGTAACATCCATGGGCTCATTGTTACGGTTAACCATTGTGTGTAACATCCAAGGGTCATTTAGTCTGTCTTGTGTGGCACATGGTGGGAATATGCCATGTGACTTGGTAGGGCTTTGAAACTAGGTTAAGTGTAATGGTGCTAGATAAGAGAATATTGACGCCCCTTAGTGATAGATTAAGATTTTGGTTGGAATGGTTAGTAACTGTTTCTCACTAGCATCATTTTTCACCATGTTTTGGTCTATGTTTTCTGCTACCTTTTATGCCTTTTGTACGTTTTTTAATTTCAACCCATGGATGAGATCAAGGGCTATGATGTAGTAGAGCTTATGGTTTATTTGTATCTGATAAATACTTGAGCGTAGCTCAACTACTGATAATTTCAAATTTTGAATGAAATTTGATTGTTTAGATCTTTTGAGAGCTTAATTCATGCTCTTTATTCCTCTTTAATCAACTTATCAATGGATTGGCAACCTTTGTGGTGTTTTCTGCTACCTTTTGTGCTTTTGTTAAGTTTTTAATTTCAACCCATGGATGAGATAAAGGGTTATGATGTAGTAGAGCTTATGGTTTATTTATATCTTATAAATAGAGTAGCTCAGCTACTGGGAATTTCAAATTTTGAATGAAATATGATTTTTCAGATAATTTGAGAGCTCATTCATGATCTTTGTTCCTCTTTAAGCAACTTATCAAGGGATTGGCAAACTTTATGGTGTTGTTTAGCATGCAAGCATTTGTGGAGAGTAATATCCATACTTGTTAGGGTGTCATTTATGGTAGAATTATCAAGGAAATAGTACCTTGTTGTGGCATGTTTTTCCTACAAGTAAGTGGTGTTTAATATCTTTCACAGATGGTGTCATGTGCGAAACAAGGTATGTAGTGTTATCATAGATGGGGGAAGTTGCACCAATGTGGCTAGTACTAACTTAGTTGAGAAATTAGGGTTGTCTACATTCGAACACCCTAAGCCTTACAAGTTGCAATGGCTAAATGATAGTGGGGAAGTGAAGGTTGATAAGCAAGTATTAGCGAGCTTCTCCATTGGAAAGTACAAATATTAGGTGATGTGTGATGTGGTACCCATGCAAGCCAGGCACATCCTACCAGGTAGGCCTTGGTAATATGATCGGAGGGTTACACATGATGGATATAGGAACAAGTATTCATTTGTGAAAGATGCTAGAAACATCGCACTTGTCCGCCTTTCACCCAAGCAAGTCTTTCAAGATCAAATGAAGATGGTTAGAGGAAAAGAAAAGAGTGAAAATGAAAAGGAGAATGCGACTAAAGAAAAGAATGATAGAAAAGAGATGAGTGAAAATGAAAAGAAGAGTGAGACTAAAGAAAAGAATGAGAGAAAAGAGAAGAGTGAAAATGAAAAGGAGAGTGAGACTAAATAGAAGAATGAGAGTAAAGAGAAGATTGAAAGAAAAAAAGAGAGTGAACAAAATAAAATTCGTGGCAAAGAGAGTGATAAAAAGAAATTGAGAGAAAATCTAAAAGAAAAAGAAAGAGAGATTGAAAAATTTGAGACAAAAGAAGAGAGAAAAACAAATGTCTATGCAAAAGAGAGTGAAATTAAAAAAGCAATATTCATTAATCAACCATTGATTGTACTTCTCTACAATGAGGCATTTTTGAATACTAAACAACTTGATGATGCTTTGCCTAGTTCAATTGTTTCTATCTTGTAGGAATTTGAGGATGTCTTTCCCGAGGAAATTCCTAATGGATTACCCCTTATCCGAGGGATTGAACATCAAATTGATTTTATACCTGGTGCTTTCATTCCAACCCGACTATCCTGTAGGAGTAATCTTGAGGAGACGAAGGAACTACAATCACAGGTTAGTGAGTTGATTTGAAAAGTGGATATCACCCAATTAGAATGAAAGAAGGTGATGAATGGAAAAATGCATTTAAGATAAAATATGGTTTATATGAGTGGTTAGTCATTCCATTTGGTTTAACTAATACTCCAAATACTTTCACAAGATTAATGAACCTTGTTTTGCATGCTTTTATTGGAAAATTTATAGTTATCTATTTTTATCATATTCTCATTTATAGCAAAAATTTGGAAGACCATTTCAAACATTTACAATCTGTTTTTAATTTTAATTTAAAAAATATTAACTTAATTTTTAACTTAGATTTTAATTATTGACTCAACAATGATTAACTTCTTTAGATTGTATTAATTTTAGTTTATTATATAGTTTTCTATGAACTAACTTTTAAATATTATATGATATAACATGTATAAAAATATATTTGTATTATATATTAGATAGTATGTATTATATCATGTACAATTTAATTATATATATTTATTTGTAAAAATAAATGTGTTTGTATTATATTATAAATAGAGTGTATTATAAATATGTATAGTTTAAGTAGGTATAATTATATGTATCAAAATTTGAATAAAAGTTGTTTCTTATATATATATTGTAAAATCTATATAATTATTATTTTTATTATTTTCTTTATTTTACTAACTTTATTTTAATTTTAATTTTATTTGTTTATTTTTCTTTTATTTTTTACTTTTGTTTTTTTCTTTTTTTTAAATTATATTTATTTTGTGTAGTATTTATTTTAATACTTAGTGTTAGATTAGTTTAAAAAAAAAGATAAGAAAAAATAAGCGTTCTCTAAAATTTCAAATTTTTTAATCATAATATGTGATAAAATGAGGTAGTTGCTTTGTTAGATCTAGGTAAAAATGTGTTTTAATGCCTTAGTTATTTGACTTGTATCTAGAAGTGGGTTATCTAACACCCACAATCATGTCCTCAGTTTTAAGTAAATAAAATTTTGAAAATCCATAGGACATGACTTAAAAAGTATAGGTAGACAAATTTGTTCTACTTGTAAGTTTGATTGACTAAATGATGTGGGGACATTGAGTTTACTTAAAATAAAATCCCTCATTTACGTCTTACTAAGACGTTAAACTATGCGTTTAATGGGAGGCAACCCATTATTATAGGTAATTTTATTTTATTTATTTATTTAATTTTTTTGTTTATTTTCTTTTAATTGCATGTGAATAATTTTAGAATTTTTAAAACTAAAAATATTTGTTAAGATATAAGAAGTTCACAGCGATATGTCTGTGGGAATTTTAATGATGGACATGATGGATGCACCTGCATTTCTCCATCACTGCTTGCACATTCTCAGAAAATAGGTAATTTTTTTCTATTTTATCTTTATCTTTAATTTATAATTGTTACATTGAGGACAATGTAAGTTCTAGGTTAGAGGTGGTCAAAAGTTTCCATGCTTCATTTCAAAATTTTTAACAATTTTAAAATTTTTTATGTTCATATTTTCATTTTTATTTTGTATGATTTTATTTATGTGGTTTAGTAAATTTTAGAATGTTAGGATCAATTTAAAAAAATTTCTCACAACAATTTATGATTTATTTAAATCAAATTTAAGTAAATAGTTAAGTCTTTTGAACTTTTAAATTAATATTTGAAAACATATCATGGAGTATATGGTAATTAGTTAGTTTTTATCATGACTAGTATTTCTTGAAAATGTGTGAACATTATATTAAACCCAAAATCGGTGTTTAGGAATCAAATAGAGACTACCCTTATGAGAAATATTTTGGGCCTATTATCCTCTTAATCTAAGTGACAAATATTATTTTTTCAACTATAAACACTTTTCTTATTTTTTTAGCATTATTAGATGATCTCTATAAGACTTAGTATTGAATGTCCGGGTTTTACATCTTAATAAAGTGTTATATATTTATTTTTCATTTTTTTAGATTAAATGATTTAAGTATAAATTTATTGTATATGCCTTTCTTTATTCCTGCATGGTTTCTATTAAAAAAGATATATATTTAGGGTTATTTATACAAATACAAAAAGAAAAGCCAAATATTAACTACTCACTTTACCATATAAAAATGTACAATCTGTACATGGGTCCATTTCTAAAAAAATGGATTCTCTTACAAAAAAAGAATATAAGAGAGAAAAAATTAGCAAGAAAGAGAGGAAAATGAATATTATAATATATATACCATGACCCAAAAAGTCTAAAGAGTTGTGAGAAATTGTTTAATACAAAAGCAAATATAGGAAGTAATTCCTTAAAAATCCATTGCATTTTCCTACATTTTCTAAAAAGCATATTATTTAATATTTTTCTTTGATGAATTTGATTGATGCATGAAAGTAATGTATAATATTTTAAAAATCCTTACATTTGATTCTTTTCACGAGATCAACGTTAAAATAATACTTTGAGTCTTTCTTCTTTATACATATACGAATATATTAATTCATTTCTATACATTAATTTTTTCGCATATAAATTAGTATGAGTGTTTGAACCCATAGGATTTAGTTTTTTTGAGAGTATTGACTTGTGAGTAATAGAGTCAAAGCGAATTTGGATTCTTGACTCTAAGTTTGGGTGAAATTAAATTGATACATTTTTGGTAGGTGAGGAGTGCTCAAAAAGCACTAAAATTACCATGATTTTATGCACATTAATTGATTAAAAATATACATATTTATATGATTTTATCATATATTTATATAAATTTTTCTTTTCGGAATCATGGGTATTTTTATTGTTTTTTAGGTATTTTTTCTTAAAAACGTAACTTAAAGACTCAAAGAGGAATACTGGAGGCAATACATCACTTATATATTCATAAAATAAATGAGGAAAAGTCAAAAAATATGGAAAAATTGGACAAAATGGGTCAAAAAGGTCAAAAAGGAGGAAATTGTGCACGTAGCCGCCCAGCTGCGCAGCGCTCCCAACCGTGCCCAGCAACGCACGCGCCTGCTCTCCATTCCGTGCACGCCTACACCCATCTGCGCCCCATCTCGCGCGCGCTTGTGCCTATCTGCACCCCATCTGTGCACGCTGCCGCGCCCACACCAACATGACGTCATCAGTATGACATCATCATTAACTACTCTGCGTTTTCTCAATTTTTAATCATTTTTTCACCCATTTTTTCTTCCTCTCCTCACCTATAAATACCCTCATTCTCTTCACTTCAAAACACACCTAAAAACACATCTTCTTCTCTCTTTCTTTCTCTCCTTTCTTAGTTTTTTAGTTTTTCTTAGTTTTTAGTGTTTCCTTAGTTAGTTTTTCTTATTTTTAGAGTTCTTCTCTTTTTGAGAAGAACTAATTATGTTTTTGTAATTTATTTGCTTTTTTATTCAATAAATGGGAGTGCAAATTCCATTTGGAGGTTTTACCGTAACAAGAATAACATCAAAGTACTGTAAGGATTTTATTTTTTTTATAGTTATTTTTTATGCTTTATTCTTACATGATATAATAATAACGTTGTTATGCTTATGAAATATTAAATAGGTACAAATCTCTAAAATGAATTGATTTTATTTTTATTCAAGATTTTATATTAAGAATGTTAGAGAGAAATATATTATTTTTCATTACAAACTTAAATCTGAAAATTAGATTTTAAGGTTTAGTTATCCGGTCTAATTTAGAGTAGTGCTCTTTTATTTGTTGATACAATCACCCGGTAGTTAGAGTGAAGCTCTATTTCAAAATTTTTTACAAGAATTATTATCTAAAAATGTATTGACAACATGTTTTCAGTAGTGATTTTAAAACTTGAAAGTTAGTACTCGGATAACTAAATTCTTAGGTTTAATTTGGATACCTTGAATAAATTTTAAACTGTCTAACTCCACCAAAGATGGCATTTAAATGGTTCATTTTCAATCTCTTAGAAAAAGGAATTAATTTAATTAACCAAATTAGTTATCAACCCCACCTATAGGTGTTAATTGATTTGTTTAGTTAACAAAGAATATTTAACCCCACCAAAGGTGGTATTCATATAAAAAAGAGAGAATCAATAAATATCAATTCATATTTTTAATAACCTAAATAATATGAGCAAGCATAATTAACTTAGTTATTATATCCATAAATACTCCACTGTTATAAATGATAAAATTTGCATAAATATTTATTGAATCTGTATCTATGTTTATTTTTATGTTATCAGATTAGAAACACAAAAACCAAAATATCGTGACAGAATGTTTAGGATTTAATTTCGTTTTTAAAAGTTTGAATAATAAATTAAAAACCACATACATTCCTTCCTTAGATCGACCTTGGGAGTATACTTATCATTTTCTACGAAATGATTCGTGCACTTGCGAGAGTTTTATAAATATAAAACCAAATTATCGGCAGGATCAACGATGTCGGTTCTGCCCATCAGTAGGCAATATGAAAATGATTTTCAAATATGCTTAATTTTTTAATAATGAAATTTAAAAGAGATTATAAGCATGAGATATTTTTTATTTTATTTTAATTTTTAGTTAACTTCTTGTTTTATTTGTTTTATTTTGTTTTCAATTTTTTGTTAATATTTGTGGGTATCATTACTAAAAACCCTAACGAGACTTAAACTCATCCACTAGGGAAACCTAGAGGTTTAACGACTTGTTTCATATGCTAAATGCAATCGTGTCAATCCATGAAAGTGATTTAGGATAGTTCAAATTTTAGTTTTTACCGCTTCTCATGCTAAGGAACTAGTACGAAGCTAGTTGGGGCTTGTGATGAGTGCTTAAAAAGCACTAAAATTACTATGATTTAATATATTTTAATTGATTAAATAGATTTATATTTATATGATTTTATCATATTTGTATGATTTTATCATATTTTTATATAAATTTGTATTCTCAGAATTACGGATATTTTTATTATTTTTTAGGTATTTTCATTCAAAAATAGCATAAAGACTAAAAAAACAATATTTGAGCCAATAAATCACAAATATGTTCAGAAAAAAATGAGAAAAAGTTAAAAAAAATGGAAAATAGGTTAAAATGGTCAAAAGTGTTGATCCCGCGCCAAACACACTATTGGGCGCAACCAACATATGCCTAGCTCACGCACGCGTTGAGTTATGTGCACCCCAACACACGCTTGGGCCTATCCCTCGAGCACCTACATGTGCCAATTTTGCCGCCGGTGAGAATATTCTCGCCGCCGACGAAAACCTTATGGAGAATACGTTGAAAATCATGCAGGGAGCACGGATTTTGGCAAAGTAATCTCGCCACTGGCCAAAGAAATCTCACCGCCGGCCAACTTAACCTCGCCGCCGGCCAAGTGCATCTCGCCGCCGACCACAGTAATCTCGCCACCGGCGAGTTTCGTCCGAAAACACATTTTTTATTGTGTTTTGTTCCAAAATTGCCCCCCAAACCCTAGATCTATATATACAATATGATGGAGAAAGAGGAGGACGGCAGAGAGAACAGATCTGAGTCATTTTCGGAGGAAAAAAAGGCAATTTTGGAGAGAAAGTTTGGAGAAGCTTGAAGGATCATCACCATTGTTGCTACCAAGTCTTCATCTTTAAGAGTTTTTCATCTCTTCTCCTTAGCCTTCATATTCTGCATTTTATTCAGATTTGTTATTCATGAATTCAATTGAAATAATGGTTGTTCTTATGTCCGTTATGAACTAATTCGTTTTTGCTAAGGCTATGATGTAGTTGAATCAAGGAAATCTGATTTCTTTTGTTATTGTTATATGAGTTCATTGTTTTCAAGTTGAGTGTTTATTTCCATGCTTAATGCTTTTAAATTCTGGCCAAGATTTAGATGATTAGTTGCATTATATTGAGACCGAGAGGAGATATGTAATGAATGCTTCTTGTGATAAATACCGTATGTTGAATGCGAGTGTGAGAACTAATGCATGATGTATGTGGTTAATCTAGAAATTCCATAAATCTTAATGTGCTTGTTTGTGATTAAATCTTCATAGAAATATAGTTGATTTTCATAGATAAGTAATTCTAATATAACTCGAGAGAGAGTATTAGGTAAATTTGTGTTTTTCAACCATCACTTTTAGCTTTGATTCTCATATAACATGACTTGAAATCGGATTGAATTGATTTAGCGAAATCAAATGCCTTAGCATTTTTAATCATTTATGAACAACATTAAATTTTGTTATTTGCGTTTAGTTTTATGTTAATTTGCTTTTAAAACAATTTCAACAATTCGGTTTTCAAATAAAATTAGGGTTAGTCAATTTCGGTACTTAGTAACGCCATTCCTTGTGGGTTCGATATCCGTACTTTTGTACACTTTATTACTTGAACGATTCATATACTTGCAAAAATAAGCATCAATGGTCTTTAATTTATTATTCAAACTTTTAAAAACGAAATTAAATCCTAAACATCCTGTCACGATATTTTGGGTTTTGTGTTTTTAATCTACTGACATAAAAATAAACATAGATACAGATTCAATAAATATTTATGCAAATTTTATCATTTATAATAGTGGAGTATTTATGGATATAATAACTAAGTTAATTATGCTTGCTCATATTATTTAGGTTATTAAAGATATGAATTGATATTTATTGATTCTCCCCATTTTATATGAATACCACCTTTGGTGGGGTTAGATATTCTTTGTTAACTAAACAAATCAATTAACACCTATAGGTGGGGTTGATAACTAATTTGTTTAATTAAATTAATTCCTTTTTCTAAGAGATTGAAAATGAACCATTTAAATTCCACCTTTGGTGGGTTAGATAGTTTAAACTTTATTCAAGGTGTCCAAATTAAACCTAAGAATTTAGTTATCCGAGTACTAACTTTCAAGTTTTAAAACCATTACTGAAAACATGTTGTCAATACATTTTCAGATAATAATTCTTTATAAAAACTTTTGAAATAGAGCTTCACTCTAACTACTTAGCGATTGTACCAACAAATAAAAGAGCACTACTCTAAATCAGATTGGATAACTAAACCTTAAAATCTAATTTTCATATTTAAGTTTGTAATGAAAAATAATATATTTCTTTCTAACATTCTTAATATAAAATCTTGAATAAAAATAAAATCAATTCATTTTAGAGATTTTCACCTATTTAATATTTCGCAAGCATAACAACGTTATTATTATATCATGTTTACAAACAGCCAGTAAAGTTAAATTTAATCACAGACAAATTAAATATAACATGTAAGAATAAAACATAAAAAATAACTGTAAAGAAAATAAAATCCTTACAGTACTTTGATGTTATTCCTGTTGCTGGAAAACCTCTAAACGGAATTTGCAATCCCATTTATTGAATCAAAAAGCAAATAAGTTACAAAAACATAATTAGTTCTTCTCAATAAGAGAAGAACTTAAAAACTAAGAAAAACTAACTAAGGAAAAACTAAAAACTAAAAAAAACTAAAAAATGAGAGAAAGAAAGAGAAGAGAAGATGTGTTTTGAGGTGTGTTTAGTTGTGAAGAGAATGGGGGGTATTTATAGGTGAGGATGGGAAGAAAAAGTGGGCGAAAAAATGTTAAAAAATGGTGAAAACGTGAGTAGTGAATGATGAGGTCATTGATGACATCAGCATGTCGTGGGGTGGCTGCACGCGGATTGGGGCGCAGATGGTAGTGGCGCGTGCAGAGTGGAGTTGGGGCGCGCACAGGCGCGTGTGGTCAGGCAATGCAGCGCGCGCGGGACAGGAGCAAGGCGCGCACGGGACTGGGCGGCTGCGTGCACAATTTCCTCCTTTTTGACATTTTTGACCCATTTTGTCCAATTTTTCCATATTTGTTGACTTTTCCTCATTTATTTTTGAATATATTTGTGATGTATTGATTCCAATATTCCTCTTTGAGTCTTTAAGTTATGTTTTTTAAGTAAAAATACCCGTGATTCCGAAAAGAGAAATTTATATAAATATATGATAAAATCATATAAATATATATATTTTTAATCAATTAATGTGCATAAAATCATGGTAATTTTAGTGCTTTTTGAGCACTCATCAATACACATCAATCATGAGATGATCACGAAGATGACCTAAAGATGTTTGTTCCTATGAAAAAAACATCAACACACACCCAACACCTAGAAACACACCTCGTCTAAGTGTATCCATCTTTTTCACTCCATCTATCTTCTAGATCAACTCATCTACACTCTGGTAGTGAGAAACATAAGGGTTTCAACACATCTATACACCACGCATCTAAAGTACGAAAACTTAAATCTACACTTGTAAACTACACACAAGAACAAACACATACCCTGTGAACGTATCATGTAGAAACAAAGTATACTCTATCCAAATACTATCATGTTATCCTTACACAAATGCACACTAATAGGCTAATTACAATCAATATGTAGCACAAACAAACATAATCTACATAGCCAATATACAACCTTTCCTTAAACATATGCAACCCTTTGCTTCAGTGTATGCATATTAGGTAACCATAATGTAGTACAAAATAAATTCACCATCCCATAAAGGAAACCATGTAGCAAACATTATATTAACAAACACACAATGAACAAACAAACACAAGTTGTGGATATTTTTCCCCTTTATTGACATGAAAAGTCAAACAAAACACACACACAGTATGCAACATACCACACCTCTATATGATGGAAAGAAGTAAAAAATAAATGCAATAATCCTAACAATCATGCAATACAATAGAGAATATTAGAGAAAACATCAAGGTAAAAACATGCAATAAACAACAAACTGAATGCATATATAAACCTAGAAAAGTGCAGACATAGAACATCTCCCAAATGCTATCTATACCATGGAGCCCCATATATGTTCATGTTATTGGAGAGCATAAGGGACTTCACAATATGTGTAAAACACAATGGTAAGATGGGTGGTCAAAACCCAATGTCACATAAATGTTGTAAGAAGACATTGATTGGGATTCCAACGATCTTCCAAGTTAGCACACTTCTAGTAGTTCAACATGGAGTCTAATTATCTTCCAACAAATTCCTAGTGGCTAACTATCTTTGCCTAAACACTAATGATATATAAATGTGTTAGTGAATTCCTAAGAAGAAGTTTACTATAAGTCTAACTATTTTCCAAGTTAACACACTCATAGTGACTTAACTATCTTTCCCTAACAACACTTATGTGTATTCAATCATATAACATGACCCATATATACTGAAAGACATCCTATTGTACCAAAGAAAACATGTTTTGTGCATTCCAACAAAAAATACCAGGCTATCAACTACATGCGAGAAATATGCAATAACTCACTACAACAGGGAAGCAGGTAAACACATAGGATGAGATGTGAAACAAGAGACTGCATACTATGCATGCTACATATCAAATTAACAATCATACTTATGCATAGTTCATACAAAGTGATGTTAAGAAGATTGAAGCATCACAAGAGAATATAGCATAACATAAAATCATAAATAGAACGAACACTAAGGATGAAAGAAAAACACAACACTCCTTGTAACATCATACAATAGACACATAACTCTCCTCCTAAATGTGAGCATGTTAGGAAATAAACATGTCATGTATCCTAAATTCTCAAGACTCTCCCAAAGAAAAATTGTTAATTTACATACAGTAGAACCCATAAAATACAAAAGAAGGGGAGAAACAAATCAAGTTGAGATAAGTGTTATTCATAAACTCATAAAAGAGAAACAAGCTAGTAAGTGAGAGAAACAATCAATTTCATGAAACACAACACGAAACATGTAAGATGACAAAGATTGCCTCAAAGGATATCATAGGCGAAAAAGAAAAAGATATATCTCAATGGAGATCATCAGCATAAATGGTATAGTATTGCCTTATGAGTTCTTAAAAGTACTTAATATATCATGATTTTATGTACTTTAACTAATAAAATAGATTTGCATATGTATAGTTTTATTATTTTTTTAAAAAATCTTTCTTTTTGAAAAGTGTCAATTTTATTTTACTTAATGTTCTATCTTCCTTTGTGTAAGGTTGGTTACTGTAGCTCTGTAATTCATACATATACATCCTTGTGAACACTTTGTATGCAACCATGTTAACACACACCACAAAGTTGGTTTTGTAGGATGCATGCTAGGTTGAGAGTGTTTCTTTTTGGCAAGCGAGCCAACGTTATCACTTATATATTTTTTGTTTTAGGTGTAGGTATTTATGGTTAGTACTCAACAATTTTTGGAACAAAAATTTTGAGTTTTTAGCACCTTTCCAACAAACTTGGCATAGGCCTCACCACCACCCTCTCCACCACCATTGGAAAGGTGGTTGGTGAAGTGCTTGGTGAGATGCAAAATCCAAGTGCAATAACCCTCTCATTTCTCTTATTTCTCACCCATATTTTGAGTTTCAAAACTCTACCAAAATTCATAATGAGATATACATATATCTATTTTCAAAATCATTTTGGAGAGCATATATTTGAGTGTGGGTCCTTTATTGAGTTTATCTGTGTATGTAAGTAGTTTAACTGTGTATCTCCCATATAGGATTTGATAGTTGTTATGGACTATGTGTCCTTGAAGTTGCAAGTAGTTACATTTCTTATTACTAATCAATGGTTTTCAATCACACCACATTGGGTGGTATTGGTTGTGGACGATAACTAAGTTTATGTGTTGAATCAAATAGTTATGAAAGTAGCAAGTAAAGAGAAGTAGTAGGCAGTTAGGATGGAAAACCTAGCTAAAAGAGGCAACAATGATTTATTGTCTATTAGAATTGTAACTTTTTTACTTTTAGTGAATTATTTTCTATAGAGTGGTTGCCTTAAGCAACCCGAGGATGATACTATATAGATATGATCTCTATATGGGTTTACCAAGTTATATCACTTGTTATGAATGATCTAGTATTGAGTTATTATAATTTGAGTTTTATATATGTATGTTTCAACATGCTAAATCATAAACACTTATTAGAGCTAATTAAGTTTATGTTCCTCTTGATACTATGTAACTTATACTTCTACTATATTGTCTGGTTAAGTTTTTATTTTTCTACTTATGCAAGTTAGAGCTAAGTCCTTTCAGAGTCTGCATCTCTATAACTTTATAGTGTACTGGGTCGTGGACTCTTTCAATTGGTATTAAACTAGGTGCATCTTTTTGGGCTTAACTACTCCAGTGTTGATTTTGTTAACTCATTTTTCCACACACACACACACACATTCTCTCTAATAGAGTCACCAAAAGGAGGTAATGTAGGTAGACCTCCACTTTTTGATGGGCTGAACTACACCTATTGGAAATTATAAATGAGGGTCTTTCTTTGGTCCAAAGGTGACGGTGTCTTGTTCCTTGTTGAAAATGGTTGGACTTACCTAACTAAGACCCTACCCAATAATTATTTGATTCCTATACCTATGATTGAATGGATGAAGGAATAAAGTGAGGAGTTTAAGCTGTGATGCTTGATAAGTTTAAAATAATTTAAAGTTGTACTTCTTCAGAACAAGCTTAGGACATTTTGTAGACTATTCATAAAGGTAATTCAACTGTCAAAAGATCCAAAATTCTAAAGTTGAATAGAGATTTCAAACTCTATATCATATAAGAGGATGAACTTTTAACAAATTTTATGCATGTTTTCCAAACATTTCCAACCATTTCTACAACTTAGGTAGACCTATTAGCGAGGAAAACCAACTTGAGAAAATCATAGGTAGCCTACACTATCAATATCATTCCAAAGTTACCTCGCTTGATTCCATGTTCAAGCCTGGTGAACTTACAATTAATGAGTTAGTTTGTGACCTATAAGTATTCGAATTTCATCACATGTTGCCCAAACAAGTCCAAAATGCTACAACAAAGGGAAAGGGCTTTGCATTCAAGACCACCAAAGAAATTGGTCCTAGTATCGATACAATTGCCATATTTGTTAATTATGAATCTAAACCTAATGAGGAAGAGTTAGGGTTACTTACTCATAGATTTACAAGATTATTCATAAAGAATAAACCCTAATCTAAGGGTATTAGATAGGATAGTTCGAGCTCCAAATGTTAAAAATTTGTGAAAGGTTATAATGATTCAAATGATGAATTTGAGAAACCGAAAAAAGGAAACTTAAACAAGATTAGATCCTACAAGTGTGAGAAGTTTGGTCACATTACTACCTAATCTTTTTGAAAAAATTGCTTGAACAAGCGTGGAATGATGGTTGAGATTACTATTTCAGAAAGTACTAGTATTGATGATGAGGATTACACAAATTTATGGCCTCCGTTGCTTCTAATGGTGTTGTTGATCCTCTAACTATTGCCACAACTGTTCAAAAGGTGACAAGTGAATATGATGAAAATTAATATAAAAAAGATGAATTTCTTGAATCCTATAATGCTCTACTATTGAAAAATTGAAGAAGTTGATTATAGTTCTTAAGAATGCAAAGGATTATCTGGCTTACTCCCTTATCAAAAGGAAGTTGAGGTTGAACAACTAAATGAGAAAGTTTGGATTCCAAACAACTGTATAGCATATTTGGAAAACTTCCTTAATGAAAAGAAAGAGTTAGCAAATGCTTTGAAAGGCAGGCTTAGTGTTAGTGAGAAGGAACTAACTCACTCTACTTTTACTCACAACAAAATGATTACTAGGTTAAATAATTTAAATGAAATCCTCAATAGTACAAAGATGTTTGGAGACAAAGTTTGTAAAGTGAACTAGTGAAGAGCCAAAGATGAAGTGTACTACTATAAACCCAAAAGGTAATATGGTTGTGTGGTTTGAGTTTTTTTCCTTTATAAAGGTGAACCCTTCACCTAAGGCTAACACTTCCCAATACTCTAATAGTGTTTCACTGCCTTTACCTACTATCATTCCCAATCGTCCCCACTATGGTGGGCTTGGGCATTTCAGACCACAATGCGAGAAATTAACTTCTCATCTTTTTTGTGAAATTTATTGTGAGTGTACCTTCTTCTTCTCTAGCTTGTACTACTCCTTAGAGTCATGAACCTCATTTTTCCATCTATATTGTTCATAATTGTTATTATTGTGGAACTACATGCCACATTGCTAGAAAGAGTCCTAGATATGTAAGGAGTATATTGTAGAGTTATCCACCTTGATTTTCCCCCTCTACTTTAACTAGATATAGCTATTGTGGCTCATCTAAGCATGTTCAAGAAAGATGTATTATACACCTGAGCCATAATGTAAAAAGAAATAAAATTTCCTTAAAAATTCCACCTTCCCCAATTTATATGGATGACTCTACTGGCTTCTACAGATATTTCAAAGAAAACAAACTGTAAGTCCCATATACTCCTCATGATCATATGAGTCAGAGACAATCTCCTTACTCAATTGCTCCTCATAAATTATTTTGAACAAAGGGATGCTATTTGATCACTATTTTTCAGTTATTTGGTAGGGTTGAGTTGTTTATTATCTTTCTCTTTTTTTATTATTCTTTTGTTGGTGTATTTATGTCATTTTGTTTGTATTTGTCTTTTTAAGACTTATTTGTGTTTCTATCTTATTCTTGTCTTCCCTTATGTGTGTTTGTCTTGTATACTACCTACTTCTTTCTCTATGGCCTTTTGTACATGCATCATGTAACATTCTTATCATGTACGATAAAAGTATTATGATTATACTATGTGTAGTCTTGTCGCTCATACTTTATATTATATAGAATGCATCTTACCTATTTCACTAGGTTTCTTTTTCATGTGCCTAGTATATTATGTGTTGGTCCTCTATCTATCTCCTATTGATATATGTTCTTTTTTATTTTGCCTTTTCTTCCTTTTATGTTCTTTTTTTCCTAGTCTTCCTTTTCTTGTGTTTTGTGTGTATCTTTGGAGATTTCTAAGGTGTTTTTTTCTTGCATACACCATTGAATGTCTCATTATTCTATGCTTACTCCAGTTTTCCATATGCATCTATATATCATTTAGATTAGTTACCTATCTTTATGACATTTAACATACTTGCAATATTATATTTAACTTGTTTTTTCTAGTAGCACTCTTGTTGACTAAGTTGTTGTTTCAGTCTAAGCATGTCTCATGTTTCTGTGTTTGAACCCATGGCTCTTTCATATACTATGTGGCTTTAGTAGAATCCCTTGTTTCTTCCTTCTCTTAGGGACGTTGGTTGTGTTGTTTATTAGTTAGTTAGTTTCTTTCTTTCTCCTGAATAACTTTGATGTAAGTTTTGTTGTTTGTCTTATTTGATGCACTTTGCCTTTCTTCTTGATCATTATTCTACCTTAATACCTTCCTTGTCATTTCACTAGATAGTTATTTTTTTTGTGTTTCGTGCGACTGACAATTTTTCACTTAGTAAACTATTGCATGTAAAATGAAATTTTGAGGGATTATTTTGTTATATATTTTTCATGCATTTGACCTAAATTGAAGTGTGGATATTTTGACATATATATTCTTTGAGAGTATCTATGGCTAGATTTTTCTTGTTCATCATTTCTGAAATGCAATTTTTCCTTGCACATGCCTCATTTTGAGAAGCTTGTGTGCATATTTTGCTTTGATGTCATGCATGTCTCCAATAAGCTCTATAATCCTCTTTTGATGTCTCTCAAGGAATAATCCTGGGTGTTTCTTCGTTAGAAAGAGGACTTAGGCTATCGTAGAATCATTTGATCCTTTCTTTTCCCCATTCTCTTCTTATCTTTAGTCTCCCTTATTTGAGCCATTATGTTATTTCTTCATTTCTTTACCTCTAAACATTGGCTTAGCACAAATGTTCATTCCCACTTACCTTATACATACTTTTTTGAGCATGTATGCTCTGAGAATGTATGTTAGGAAGAAGGTTGAAAAAGGAATTATATAAAAAAGGGAAAGATTGAGGAAAGAAAAAGAAAAATGAAGTGTTAATGTTTGTTTGCTTTAAAAACAAAAGAAAATGAAAGTCAATTTTTGATAATCATTAAAAAGAAGTGGTGCATAAATTTTTATATATTATGTACTATTCTTACAACATCATTGGTTGAAGTTTGAGAAGTAAAGAGAAAAAATAAACCATGTTTAAGGGCATAAATGCCATATATATGATCTTATCTATTTGATTAGATCAACAAGGGTGTGTTCAAGTGTAAATGTCTTTTCTCCCCTACCCACACCTTAGCCTATCTTTACAAACTTTGAAAGACCTATTGATTTCTTCAAGGCCAACATTTACATTAGTAGAGAGAGAGACTAATTATGAACTTATGAAGCTTGGTTCACATAAGTACATCTTGATGGCATATAAAGGAAACAAATTTTTCATATCACACATTGTGTATGGCATCAAATATTTAGCCATACACTTACTTGAATACATTATGGATTGATGGACATATGGATTTTTACGTTGATTGTATTAATTATTTTTTAAAGACCCTATTTTTTGTTGAACATGCTTTGTTTGCTTCCCTCTTTTTTTTCTTGTCATTTACTTTGTATATATGCTTTTGCGTTGGGGGAATTTTTGCAAGTAGAATACATGAAATATTTATTGTATCACATAGATACTTTTAGGGGGAGATGTGTGTGTCTTGTGTATGTTGTTAAGAGAAGTTCTATATTTGTTTTACTTCCTATTACTTGTCCTATTTATGAGTCTTTGATGCTATGTTGTTCATGTGATACTTTCTTCTCTTTGACTTCACATTTTTTGATCCATGCATAAATAGGATGTTAGTATGCTATGTTGCATCCATTGTATACAATCCCTTGTTTCACTTGTCTACCTATGTGTTTACCTAGTATCATGCAGTAGTAATTTATAGCTTCATTTTCATATGTTATTGATAGCTTGGCATTTTTTGTTGGAATGTATGACAACTATTTCTATTTGTGTATTTAGTTTATTGACTGTTGTGTGATTTTATTTTTCTTTTGTCTACGTGTTATCTTTTTTCTTTTTTCACATAACTGCATATGGTGCTTCTTAATGTGTTTGCTTTAATCTTATCTACAGTGTTCCATTGTTAGGATTATAGCATATTTGTATCTCCTCTCTCCCTCACATAGCTGTGTTCCTTTGATTTTCATTGCCAAAAAAGGGGAGAATTTTATATGCACAACTATATGTTTGTTGCCATGGTGTATGATGCATGGGCTGTGACTATAGGATTGCATTACATATTATTGCCTGACTTGCATGCATTTAGGGGGAGTATGGCGTAAAGTCAAGGAGAGTTATTCATGTTTACTTTGTATTTATGCCTATCTTTGTGTACCTGTGTAGAGGAAACACAATAATTTTTCGTTAGACTATACACTATTTCTACATGATATATTCACATTGTATGTGTTTGTTTTGTGTGTTTAGGCTACAAGTGTAGAGTGAAGTCTTTGTGCTTCTAGGGTGCTTTCAAGGGTAATGGGTGCAATGGTACTCAGACCCTCGTATTTTATAATGAAAGAGATTGGATGAGTTTCTTTATAAAGATGGTTGGAGCACACAAGATGGATGCACTTGGAGTAAGTGTGTCTTTTGGGTTTTGATATGTGTTATTATGTTGTTCATGGTAACAAAAAACTTTAGGACACAATTACCATCATTTTATGTTTGATGATTTTATGCATCTAGTTGTGTAGTGTGTTGACATGGTAAGCCAAAAGGGGAGAATGTAATTCTCATTGTACTCATGTCTGTGTGTTGGCTTCCCGTGTATAAAACACGGTATCATATTTATTTTACTCAATATTTTGTCTTCCTCTATGTAATGTTGGTTACTATGGATCACTAATTCACACACATACATAGTTAAGAACACTTTGTATACAATCATGTTTACACACACCACAAGCTTTGTTTTCGTAGTGTGCAAGAAAGATTGAGAGTGTTAATTTTTGGCGAGCGAGCTAACATTTTCACTTATGTTTTTGTTCGTTTGAGTGTGGGTATTTATGGCTAGTGGTCAAAAATTTTTATAAAAAGAATATGTGTCTTTTTAGCACCTTGCCACAGGTTCGCCATGGACCTTTCCACCACCCTTTCCAAGGTGGCTGGCGAGGTAGTAAACGATATGGCTAATGAGCTAGCAAATTTGAGTGCCATAAATTCCCCTTCCTTTCTCTTATTTCTCATCCACATTTTCAGTGCCAAAACTCTGCCAAATTCATACTTAGATTTATATCTATTTACAAAATCATTTTGGAGGGCTTATAATCGAGTATGGGTCATTAATTGATTTAGTTATGAAAACATCATTTGAGTATATACATGGTTTAACTGTGTGTCTCCCATACAAAATTTGATAGTAATTATAGACTATGTCCTTGGGGTTGTAAGTAGTTACACTTCTTGTTACTAAGCAGTGGTCTTCAATCATACCACATTAGGTGGTGTTAGCTGCGAAGGATAGCCTATTTCATGTGTTGAACCAAATAGTTACAAAAGTAGTAAATAAAGAACAATAGTAGGCAGCTAGGATGGAGGTCTTAGTTGATAGAGATAATAGTGATTGATTGTCTATTAGCTTCAATCAACCAAGATGTTACTGTATATATTGGTATCAATATGTTTGATAGATTCAATCAAGAACATGCGTAAAGAAATATGATATAATTTTTAGAAAACGTTTTGAGAGAAAAAGCATAAATAATGCAAGATGAATATAATAGGTGTGGTACTATAAAACAATGAGCATTAGGTTATTTATATAGGGGAATTAAAATGCTAATGCTAGTTAAAAATGTAATGACCCTTCTATCCATATAGGATTTAATAAAGTAGTATTAAACAAGGGTAATATGGTAATCTACATATTTTTAAGTACACAAAGGGATTTTAATTAAAAACTTATACACTTTATCGATCTAAAATAGGCTCAATTGATTGAACCAATAAGTTGATTGATCGAAACCCTTTTCGATCGATCTAGTAGCAATAAATAAAAAACTCGAGAATACGTAATTGAACATGATTGATCCTCGATCAAACTAAACTCTTGATCTATCAAGCATAGCTTCAATCAATCTACTCTAGTTAGAATTCAATTTGATAGAAACTAGATCGTACACAACCGATCCTCACTCGATTTGACCCTTTGTGTAAGGTAGGTGTTATGAAATAAGTGTATACTTGAAGCACATCAAATTTAACCTCGAACATTCTTCCTTATGTGTAACTCCTATTATTAACCATGCTCCCCCTTTTATCAAACAAAAATATAACTTAACTTTCAAGCAGTGTTATTCTGTATGAACAAACAAATAAACATTCAATGAAACAAAAAGAAAAGTACACATTCAAATGAATATTAATGACAGCCATAAAAAAATGTGCAAGAATAAGATGTTTTCCACAAAAATCAATAGCAGTACAAGCCGAATAAGAATTATAAAAAAATTAATCATTATTCCAAGGGTTGGTTAGTCTGAGGTCGGTAATGTGAATCCATATCATTTATCATTGGAAATTGTGCCTCTTTATGCCCATCAATGGCGATCACTTTGTGGTGTAGGCCTTCATAGAGAGTAGCAAGGCTCCTATTTGGGTGGATAGAGAATCCCTTCTCATTCTCACTTTTTCCTCAAATATGTCCTAATAAGAAAGAATATGACCATGGATGTTTTCCATATCATCATCAACAAAGATATTAGTAGTGGATCCACTACTAGTTCCAACATCAATAGTTTGTTGTTTTTGGGATGTCTAAGCTAAGGATATGGAAAATATGGCCAATTCAATATCGCTCATACAATAAGTAGTTTCAAAATCTTTTATTGGTGACACACCAATTACTATGATTACTTTTGTTATGAGATAACCAAAGGGTAGTCCCATTCTAGGATTTAAAACCTCAACTTAGTTCACAATTTCATCCTGAATTATGGTTCCAACATTAAACGTAATTCCTTTTTCAATAAAATACATAATCTTTGCATGTTGGTAACCTATCTTAGAAGAATTCATTGAAGAGGTAAATCAACATAGACCATTTTATTTAAAATGTGATAAAAGGGAGTAAATTTTCCAAGGATGTAAAGTTAATTCAGTTTGAGGTCGGTATTTGGTGAACTAGTTAATTTAGTTAACAATTCCTCATTTAGAATGTTAAATCATTCCAATTCAATAAAATAAATAATATTTGCATACTAGTTCGCTGAATGCCAACCTCAAGTTTTATTAACTTTACATCCTTGGATAGCATCCCCAGTGTTGGTAATTGACAAAAATTGATTGATCCCTTGGTCCGAGATGTTAACTATTTTATTTTTAACAAATACTTTGTAACTCATGGGCATAGGGTGAAAAATATTAGAATAAATATTAGCATAAAATTCTTAGACCAAAGTTGGATAGTATACTTTTGTCAATATAAAAATGGATTGCCATTCAAAAGCCTAATGGCTCGAGTAATTCCAATTTCATAAAAATCATGCCCGGCTATTCCTTGCTCAAATAAAATGGTCATTTAGATATAGTATTCTTATACCATGTCTGAGAGTCTTTGGTCCACCATTGAGAGGAAAACAGAGTTAATGCACTCTCAAGAATTTCACGATGTCTATCAACCATTATAAGAGACGAGCACATAACAAAAATGCCCAAAATACCCTTAAGAAATAAAAATATTGAAACAATAAATTATTTCCCAAAAAGTTGGGGTTTGTGAATGAAGAAACTTGATTAGTGTAGAGGAAAAGAGTTTATGAATATTGTAGGGCCAAATGGGGGTGCTTGGATGGTGGGAAAATGAGATAAAAGTAGATGCCAATTGAATAAGTTTGATTTCCCATATGACTCGTGTTTATTAGAATGTTGGTTTGGATCTAAACACTTATCTTGTAGAGACTATTAAACAAGTAGCAGTTTGTAAGTAGATTAATTTAAGGGTATTATCTTGGAGGATAGTTTAAGTCCTAGCCTTGTAATTGAACATTAATTTTCATAGTGGATAATTAGGTGGTTCGATACATTAATTATTTTCCTCTTAATTCACTGGTGTTGCATAGGTTGTTTCCACCTAAAATACTATGTGTCAAGTTCTTATATACTTATGTTTTATATTATTTACACACAACTACATATCTGGGCACTTGTGAATTTTTAATTGGTAAATATTTGAAAAATTACATATTCACCCCCTCTAGTTAATTAGATATGTAACTTTAAAATTTTAATTGGTATCAAAGTGGGTCAATAGATATACTTAATGTTTGCCTAAGATCTTATTATGGATCATTTGAGAAGGCTCGTATGAAAGCCTTTCTCTCTAGATGAGACTATATGGAACTCTATTATATATGGTTAGGAACCACCTATGGCTACCAAAGATAATGTTGTCACACTTAAACCTATGAATGAATGGATCATTGAAGATAAAACTACTAGTGACTAGAATCATAAAGAAATTAATTCAATCTTTAGTGATGTATTTGCCGATGTGTTCCATCATACATCTAATGCTGATACTACAAAGAAATGTTTGCGATATTTTAGAGGTTCCAATGAAGGAACCACCCGTGTTAAAAGAACCAAACATTTCATGCTAGGTACTTGGTTTGAAAACCTTAGGAGGCAATAAGATGAAACCTTTTCTAAATTTTATGCTAAATTATGTGATATTTCTAACACCTCTTCCAATCTTGGAGAGTAAATTGAGGAATTTAGGTTGGTTTAGAAAATTCTTTACTCATTATCAAATCGCTTCCATGTAAAGGTCACTACCATTAATGAAAGCAAGGATGTAGATATAATAAAAATTAAGGAACTCATTGTCTTGCTTAAAACATTTGAGATGAGTTTTCAAACACTTCCAAAGAATAAAGGTATCACTTTCAAAACTGCCATAACTGATGATGGAAACCATGCCAATGATAAGGATGATAAAGAATTAAAACTCTTAGCCAAAAGACTCAAGAAAATCATCAACCAGAATAATTCACAGGCTAACTAGAAATTAAGCTGTTCAAGGGATTAGAATCTAATAGAACTCAAACCTATGAGTTTTGAAGGTAAGAAAACTAAACCTACTGGCCTAAATATTTTGAATGCAATGGGATTGGTTATATTCCAGCTGAGTCTGCTAACAAAAAAGAGAGAATCGAAAAAGCTTTCAATGCTACCCTTAGCGACTCAGAAATTGACAACAACAATCCTATTGACTCAAAAAATTATGGCACGAACTACCTGGCATTTACTACAAAGACTAGTGGAAATTATAGTACATCTGATATCGATTCAAATTATGAGGAAAGTGATTCTAAATTCCTACTAAGTCAATTTAATACTAATAGACTTGATAAACTACTTATATTTTTAGTAGGTTGTAAGAGACAAATGGATAGGTTACTTGTAGAAGTAACTAATCTAAATGATAAAATTAAATCCTATAAAACAATTTACTAAACATAGCAAAATAAAAAATTAAATGTTCGAACTTGCTAATATTTTAAATTTAAGTCTTACATATATTAAATAGGAAAACAAGAATCTTATGCATGAACTTGAACAATCAAAGGAAGCCATAAGAGCCTAACTATTCGAGATGAAAAGATAAACAATTTTTTTGACTATGGAAACTCTTTTGGAGACTAGAGAGAGCTAGGATATGTAGATGAGCATACTATGCCATCGTCTTCAAAAACAACTCCATTTGTAACACCCTCTAGCCCTTCTTCTTCACGTGATACACTTGGCCTTGGTCATAAGGATGAAAGCTCCATACCTTTAACATAAAAAAAACATTTGTAAGACCTTCTAACTATACTCCTACGATTATTAATTATGCACAAAGAGCCCTTGCACCTATAATTGATAAAACTGTTAAGTTTGTGACTGTTTGTCATCACTATCGTAGAAAAGGTCATATTAAGCCCAAATGTAGATTCTTTTTTACTCCTACCCATATTGTTAATCCTTTCCATGCTTTTAGTTATATGACTCATAATTATCATTCATTTATGAAAATTATGTCCAATACTTATACTAGAAAACATGAAATTGTTGGTTCAAAAAGGCAAGTAAAATTCAACACTTTTAATTCTATGACTAATTATCATCATCCTATCATACATGTGCATCTTCATTTAAGATATATGAAATATAAAAGTAATTTTAAGTCCAAAAATATGCTATCAAGACTGATATAGTTAAGTGCTAACCCAAAGAAATAAAGAAACCAAAATTTAAGTAATTTTGTGTCAAGAAAAATTCTTTTTTTGGTCACCTGACCATCTTTTCTTATTCACCTCGGTACTTTTTTTTAGTACTTAAATAACCCTAAGTGAGCTTATTTATTAGATTTGTTTGTTTCTTTCTCTTTTTTATTGATTCTCCCTTAGCTTTAATAAAAATTAAAAAAAAAGATGTAGATTTGCTTTAACAATGAAATGGACTTTACACACTACTTTCCATTACAAAATTGACTTATTTTGAATAGCTCTTCATTGTTTATTTGTGTATTTCATCTTGTGCATTTACATACTTTTTCACATATGATGATTGATGTTGACAAGAACTTGCTCACATACTTACTAAACTCATATGTATATTTTGATTACTTTAGTAAAATTTCAAGGCTTGAGCTAACCTTGACAGCAAAATTATGCTTGAGCTTTGTTTTTCACTTTCTAAAATTTTACTATGGAGAGACACCTAATTTGAGAGGGTTACCTACTGTGATGTGTGCAGCTATCATGGTAAGTGGAGAAAGCTGCCTCATAACTAGGTTTCAGGATTGAGATTCAGTGAGTGTGTGACCAAGTTATTGTCAACATCAATCACCATATGTGAAAAAGTGATGAGTTCTTGAAAAGGACTAATATTTCATGGTTTATTTGCACTTAAATGTAATAAATAGATTTGAATATGCATGATTTTATCATTATTTAAGTAAATCTATATGTTTCCAATCATGGATATTTTCTGTTGCATTTTAGGTATTTTTAGCATAAAAATATGAATTTATCACAGATGAAGAATAGTACCCGAAGCGATCATTTACACCTTAAAAATCACAAAGGAACAATACACGTAAGCCTTACATGTAAAAAAACTAGTATGTAAAGGATTTAGAACAAGAATTCAAATAGAGCATTAAGTGTCATGGCAAGGTTTATGTAGTGCACTTCTCACTGCATAGATTCATTGGGCATGATATTCACTTTGTGTTGCAACATGGATGTTAAGTCACAGCATGACTTGTTCGAGGTAACAATGAAGCCCTCTAATGCTAGCCTTAGTTATAAATAAAACCTTAGGTCTCTAAGTTTTGTGTATAGCCATATTAGTTTTAACATAGGAATTTAGGAACAACTACCACTTTTTTTATTCAATATAACTAATTATTCCTATAAATTCTCCTCTGATTGATAATTACATATTTGTCTTGATTTGTTTGAATAGAACCCATCTTTATCTTTTTATTATTTTTAATAATATGTCATTAGATTAAAAATTTTAAAATCAAATATTGTGAGGAATATTTAGGTTTACTTTTCATATTTTTTTAAGAAGTTTGGTGAATTATTTAAAACCACTTAGTTTCTATTGATGCCGACCTTGAGAGTATACTTGTCTCTTATTATAAGTGATTTATGTAATTACCAGCTTTTGAAAAATATATAAAATTTGACTATGAAATTTTTGTGGATCAAGTTTTGGGCACCAGTTTGGAGGAGGAATAGCGTTTAAAAATTTTATTATCAAAATTCTTTAAAAAAAATTCGAATTTCATGAGTTGTTTAATTTAAAAATCAAAAAACAAAAATAGAATATTCAAAAATTAAAAAATATTTTTTTTATTTTACTTTTTATCATAACTTATTTTATTAACTTGACTTTAGTTATTAATTTATTTACTAACTTAATTTTATCTTTAGTATTTTTGTATACTAATATTTGATTCTAGCATAATTTATTTTCTTTTCTTTTATCAAACTGTTTGTAGCTGTTTATTTACTTTTCTTTTTATCTATTATTTTTCAAGTACTTAGCTTTTAGTTATTTACCTTTCATTTCTTTTTTGTTTATATTTCTAATATTACTTAATTTAGTGTCAAGTTCTCTGCTATCTTGATTTTTATTTTGATTATTAGTATATAAAAGTAAAGAGATCTTTGAGAAAGGAACTCGTTCAGGTAGACATAGGTAATGTTGGAGATAAATGATGAGTGTTAAAAAGCACTAAATATAACGTAATTTTATGCATTTTAAATGTCAAAATATATTTATATTTGCATAGTTTTATCATCTCTTTAGCAAAACTATCTTTTCAGAATCATAGGTATGTTTTGTTGTTTTTCTAGTATTTGTATCGTCAAAAATATTCAATTGATCAACGCTTGAAGAATAGTACCTGAAAGCACTCCATTGCAATCATGAAATGTAAATGATTAACATATGTTCCAAACCAATGTAAGGGATAAAATACTAAAAGTTTTCAAGAAGCGTAGCAACACGTATGCCGCAGTGAAGGTTTTTGTGTGCCGTAGTGCTGGACAATCAAATCAAACTTTAGAAGCATTATAAACTGGCTCATGGTATGGTGCAAATAAATTTAATGCAAAACACACGATCGTCTAATCCACATTTTCCTCCCTTTTGTCGCATTTTCTCACCTATATAAAGGACCTCTCACCCTCTCATTATAATCATCCCTTATGATCCTATCAACTCTTTCTTTAGTTGGTTTCTCATTATAATCATCCCTTATGATCCTATCAGCTCTTTCTTTAGTTGATTTATTAGTTTTCTCTTTAGTTTTTCTTTTCTTAGTTTCAAAGTTCTTCTTTCAACTTTGAGTGTTCAACATAGTTTTGTTTACATAGTAGTTTTCTTTTAATTCGATAAATAGTATTGGCAAATCTATTTAAAGGTTTTCTAGATAATAGAAACAATATTGAATTTCTGTACTGAGAAGAATATGCTTAAGGTATAATTTAAATATATTCTTTATTTTTATATTAATTTGTTTTAATATTTTGAATGTTATGTTTAATTTACTCATCATTTATTAAATTAAGCATGTCTGGCTAAAAATACTATAGGATATTAGTAATCTTGTTATGCTTGTGAAATATTAAAGTATGTAAATATTTTTATAAAATGAATTAATTATTATTTCTTCATCAAGATTTAAATGAAACTTGTTAAAGAAAATATATTGACAAAGTATTTTTCGTAATAAACATAAGAGTTAGATTTACGATTTAATTACCTTAGTATGATTTCGTGTAATACTCTTGGATATTAGATGTAATTATCTAAAAATTATTTCGAGTCATGCTCTATTTCAAAGATTTTTCTAAGATTTCTTATTGGAAAATATATCAATGACATATTTTTTGTAATAGATTCAAAATATGAAAGTTAATTTCTAGATAAAAAAGTCCTTAACCTAAATTTGGTACCATGATGAGAGTTTAAATTGTTAGACCCAACCAAAGGTAGCAATTAAATGGTTTATTAATCTCTTAGAAAATAAGCATAATTTAATTAAAACTAACTAATAGACCCAATCGAAGGCACTAAGTGATTTTGATTAATAACAAATAATAGACCTAATTAATCTCTTATTTGTATATATAAGAAAGAATCAATAATATTAATTTATATATTTAATAACCTAATTAATATTGAGCAAATATGATTAATTAACTAATCTATCCCATAAATTCTCCATTGAGTATAAATTTTATTTTCCTTATGTTTGTTTAATCTATCTTTACTTTTACGTCATTATTTTAGAAATTTAAAAACCCAAACTCTGTGATAGAATATTTAAAATTTTATTTTTAAGATTTTTTTGAATAATTTAAAAAACACGTGATTCCTCTTTAGACCGACCTTGAAAGTATACTTATCATTTCTTATTAAGTGATTGGTTCACTTGCAAGCTATTTTACAATATCTATGCAAGCATGTTTACACACACCATGGGATTAGTTTTCATAATGTTCATGCTACTTTGAGTGTTGACATTGTCACTCTTGTTTTTATTTTGTTTCATGTGCGGGTATTTGTGGAATTAACTCGACACTTTTGAAAATAAAAAAATATCTTTTTTAGTACCTTTTCACATCCTCACTACTAACCTCACCACCACCCTTATCACCACCTTTGGTGAGGTGATTGGTGTGGTGATCAGATGAGTGCTATAAATACCCCCTTATTATTTGTTTAATAAATTCAAAAATCCTACCAAAACTCAACTAAATTTGTTGATCTTTTTGAATTTTGTTTTCACTACTGTGTTACGATATTAGTGATACATTTGAGAGTATATAAAATAGTAAGGTACACTATTTTTACTAAATTATAAGAATCTCATTGTGAGAGTGAGCTAAGTTAAATTCTTTGTGCTCTCGTATCTTTTACTAAGTGTAATAAGGGATACATTGCTTTGAGTTTGAGGGTTGTCCTTGAGATTATAAGTTCTTCTTGTTATAGATATGTGTTACTGATCACACCATATTATGTGGTGTTATATATGAAGGAAATTTGGGTTCATGAGTCAAACCAAGTCGTTATGGAAGCATCAAGCAAGAGTAGCAATAGATAGTTCAGACAGAGGTCCTGATTGATAGAGGTAATAGTGGTTTTATTTCTTTTAGAGTTGTAACTATTTTACTATTTAGTGGATTTTTTGCTGCTGAGTGGTTGCCTTAAGGAACTCGAGGACGTTACCACATAGATACAATATCTATATGGGTTTACCTTGTTACATCGCTTGTCATGCATGATCCATTGTTATGCTAGTACAATCTATGATTAAGGTATGTATGATATAACATATTGTAGCTTAAACTCTAATTAGAAATAATTTACTACTTTCCTACTTTATATTGATTATATAATACTTTATATTGATTTTGTTAACTTTCCTTTCACACATACACACTTTCTCTCCAATGGATTTGGGAGAAGGAAGTAATGTAAGTAGACCTCCATTCTTCAATCGGATAAATTATGCTTATTGGAAATTGCAAATGAGGACCTCTTATGGTCCCAAGGAGATTGTGTGGTTCTTTATTGAGAATGGCTAGATGTATCTAGCCAAAATCCTACCTTATATTACTGTGGATCCAAAATCAATGATTGAGTGGACTAAGGACGAATCTAAGGAGCCTGAATGAAATAGTAAGGGTTAATATACTATCATCCGAGTTATGATTCTTGATGATTTTATTAGGATTTAGAGTTGTAAAACATCAAAATAAGCTTGGGATATTTTTGACACAACTCGTGAAAGTCCAGAATCCTAAAGTTAAATAGAGACTTTAAGATATGAATTATGTAAAAAGATGAGACTTTTGGTAAGTCTTATTCATGGCTCTCAAACATTTTAAATCATTCATATAAGCTAGATAGACTCATTAGTGAAGAAAAATAGATTGAAAAGATCATTGCAAATCTACCATATAGGTTTCATGCTAAAGTTATAGTACTTGAGTCAATGTTGTCTGAAGTCAAGGGGAGTTGTATACATTGTACGAATTTTTGCTGCATATTTGCATATGTTTTCCTTATCAATGTGTACCTTTGTAGGGTTAAAATGATAGTATTTTGATATACTACACACTATTTTGTATGTTATGTTATATGTTTTTTTTCGTGCAGGTTACAAGTGTAGATTGAAGTCTTTCAGCTTTAGACATATTGTGTATAGCTGTGTTAAGACCCTCGTGTCTCAAAAGGTTGGAGTAGTGATGGGTTGATTCAACAAGATGGATGAAGAACACAAGTTGAATGCACTTGGAGTAGGTGTATTTTTTCAGTTTTTAGTGTGCATCGATGTTTTGGCATTTCTTAAGCATTCTTTCTATTCTGAAACTCTACTAAAACTTTTCTCAAAAAAGTGCTTCTGTATCACAAATATCTTTGAGTGTATTTCAGTATTTGTGCTACATTTTTAAGGGTAAAATAGTGTACTTGAGGGTTGAGAGCTCTTAACTATTTTACAAATCTTGTGAGAACAACACTATAAGATTGGATTGGTAGTATCAGTTGTTATCCCAATTCAGTGGTTATTGGTAGTTCCCAATTGAGTGTAGTTCCCACGGTTGTTCACTTTACTAATCTTCAGTTATTAATCGCACCATATCGAGTGGGTTTGCCTCGATATATCTAATGTTATTCATGCTCTTCTATTTGGATAGTACATAAATGAGTTTAAGTGGTGTATGTTTCAACATACTCACTGAAGCTTAAAAACTGATTAGAAAGCTCTATTAATCTTTACTTTCTTTTTGCTTACTAAATAATATATCTATTGCATAAAATTATATGCCTATTTATCATTTTTATTTACTACTTCTATTGTGATCTATTAAGTGTTTTTCTTTCTGCTACTTATGACTTATGGATGAGTCTTTAAAGAGTCAATATCTCCTTACTCTGGTTGTGTACTAGGTCTTGGACTCTTTCAAAAGAATATATATCATCTCCACTAATCTTGTTCAAGCCAAATAAAATAGGAGAACGATTCATATAACTAGTAGTCTCAAAATCTATAGTAAGCACAATTCTCTACAAAGAAGATAAAGGAGCTCATAAGCCAATATACTATATCCTCAAGGTTCTCTTAAATGCTGAACTCTAGTATCCAATATTAGAGAAGCTAGCCTTAGCATTGGTAACAGTTACAAAGAAGCTCTTCCCATATTTTGAGGCTTATAATCTCCCAGTACTCATCTTTTATCCTATAACTATATAAGCCAAACACTTCTGGAAGAATAATAAAATATGCACTGAAATTGAGTAATTATGATATCAAATATCTAGATTGAACATCAATTAAAGCCCAAATCCTAGAAAATTTCATTCCTAAGATGATAGTTTCTATAGTTCCTACCTTGGTATGATCACTTCTAGAAATTAGGAAGAACCTCACTAAGACATTGAGCTCTAAACCCTATCAATAGATGGCTATTCATGTGCAAAGTGCAGTGTAATAGGAATTTTACTACGAACCCTAAATAACAACTTCTTGAAGTAATCAATAAGGTTTGGGTTCCATGCAGCAAATGACAAAGGTAAATAAGAAGCTCTCGTCATTATCCTCAAACTAGTTAAAATCATAATTGTTACAAAAATTACTATAAAAAAACTCTCAACTAGTGGTAAATCAAGTCAAATGCATATGCAATTCTAAAGATCCATTATCAACATCTTATTATTGACATACTATTCAAGTTAGAATATTTCCAAATTGAACAAATTTTTAGAGAAGCAAACACACATGTAGACATTTTAGCCAAATTAGCATTTGCAATAGATACTTATTGTCAAAGAATCATATCAGTTGAATATCTTCCCACTCCAACTTGTTTGAGGTACAACCTTCTAAGGAAGCTCTAAATATAGTCGATCAAGACTCCTAAATGAATCCAATCATACAATATATCCTCATAGGAACTATTCTATAAAATAAGAAAAAAGCTTGAAAGCTAAGATATAAATCAACCTCTTACACAATAATAAGAGGCAAACTATATAAGAGATCATCCACAGGAGCTCTATTAAAAAACCTTACACCTAAAGAGAACAAATTGATCTTGGCTAAGGTACACAAAGTATTATGTAGCAACCATTATGGGGTTAAATCCTTAGACCAAAAGGTGACATTTACATAATACTACTATCTAAAACTTCACCTAGAATTTGAAATATATGCCATAAGTTGCCAATAGTGCCAAACATTACACCAATGCTCCATAACCATCAGTGAAGCTTATTAGCCAAGTGAGTCCTTGGCCCTTCATGCAATGGGGTATCAACATATTAGAACCTTTCCCTACAATGACATCCTAAATGGTAATAATTTTGGTTTCATTGATTAATTCTCCAAATGGGTAGAAGTTAAAGCTTACAGTAAAATCAAGCAAGATGACCTAATCAAGTTCTTAAGAATAGAAGTTATTTAAAGATATAGAGTTTCATGCACAATTATCACAGATAAGAGAACCAACCTATACGGAAGCAAATTCGGGACATTCTATAAGGAATAGAAAATCCAACTTCAAGCCTCAACCCCAAGACATAATCTTGGTAATGACCAAGTAGAAGCTATCAACAAATATTTACTTGACATATTAAAAAAATAAGCTCTCCTCGGCATAGAAAACATGGGAAAACAATTAAGATCCTTAAGGTCCAATGGGCCCTCAGAATAATAAAGAAAATTCATACCAAGGAAACTCTCTTCCTAATAGTTTATGTACCATAAACTATGGCACTAGCCAAAAATCAGCTTCCCAGATTAAGAACCAAAATTTTGAATTCATGGGAACTCAACAATGAGTCTCTACACCCAAATCTAGACATATTAGAAGAAAAAAATAGATAGAGCTCTACTAAATCTAACAAAATATCAACTTCAAGTAACTTCATACTATAACTCCAAAGTAGGAGACTAGGTTTTACACCAAAATTCCCAAATACAAAAGATAAATCAACTGTTAAATTGGCTCCAAAATAAGAGAAATTGTATAAAGTGATCCAAATTCTCAAGCTAAGAGCCTACAACCTATAAGGCATGGAATAAAGACAACTCAAAAGAATATGGAATGCTACCTACTTATGAAAATATTATCACAAGATTCTACTTTGTTTCCTTAAATAAAGCATCAGCCATTCAATCTAAGCATTAATATACTTATTATTCATCTGTTAGAAAAAAAGTGCTCAAAAAAATGATGTCTGAAGAAAAAAATGATTAAAATAAACTTCCTCCAAAATCAAGAAACTTTGGATACTAGACTTTACTAGGGGCAACATAGGGGAACACAAGAAGTTTTAAAAATTAAAGCTTCATTGCCTCTCAAAGAAGCTCCTATAACCTTTAGGCAACATCTAAAAGCAAGATGTTAATACAACACTTCTATAGCTCCTTTAGGGAACACCAAAGGGCAAGGAGAAAAATACAAAATATGAACACCACTATTGCATCCACTAAGTCTTGTGATGAAGCAACATTTCAACATTTGGGAATAGAGAGCACAATGTCCTCTATCACAATGAACCCTAATTACTAAAAGTATACCACAAGCAACGAGATTATATATGCAATGGCTATAGAGTGAGATAGCACCCTAATCCTTAGACCTATATAGAATGTAGCTTGAATTGAAGGTCACTCATAAGCTCTTACACCTAGAGTACATGAAACAAAAATCCAACACTAAAAATGAAACCCATATCAAATGAGTCTCCTCTTGCTTTGATCCATAATGGACTATATCTATTGATCTATGACAGGTTCAATGAGAATCTTATCCTAGGAAGAGACTCCATAATTAGCTCCTAGCCTTTAGGCATTACTTCAAAATTTTACCTTAATCGCACATTAACAAAGCTCTTTGACAAACTCCTTAGCTTGAAAACACCAAGGGATCATTTTACCAAAGTTATGATAGGTTCAACAAGAAGCTTATCCTACAAAGAGGCCCTAGGATCAACTCCTAGCTCCTAAGGATTGCTTCAAGAATTTACCTTAAGCTCATATCAAAGAAGGTCTTGAACAATGTCCTTAACTTCAAAATGCCATAATGAACCAGCTTCCTCAAGCCATAATTGGTTCAACACCTAATAAGATCCTTCAAAGAGGCTCTACAAAATAATCATAGCCTCCAAGGATCACCTTGAAACAAGCTACCTAAATTTATATACAAGTAATGTCTCCAAGGAAATCAAAGTTGAAGGAATTATACCCAAAACAAGTTTGAAGATTAGAGATGTTCTCCAAATAAATTTTCAAATAAGCTTAAAGCTAAGGGAACCCAAAATATCTTCAAAGATCAAAAATGCTTTCTAAGTGACTTCTCAAAGAAGCTCAAAGCTAAAGAAATTATACCCAAAATAACTTCAAGGCTGAAAAACAACCTCCAAGGTAATTAATTTAGATATAAGAGAATTATATCTAGATGGCCTCTAAAACAAGAATTGCAACAAAGGCTGTTTCCCAAGGATGCTAGATGGTAAGGGAATTACACCTAAAAGAGCTTTAAATCTAGGATCAAATGAAGATAGCCTCATTTAAAATAAGGTATAATGACTTTATGAAAGTAGAGTCATCAATGCACTTTTATCCCAAATATTTGCTTGTTTATTCAACAAGTAGTATATTTGGGGTAAAAAATATTAAAATATGAGCTTTCAAGTGAAAAGGGGTGAAAATATAACTTTTGAAATTTGTTGAGATTTTTTTGGAGTTTGTATGGATTTTTTATGAATTTTCAAAACAGGACCAATCAAAAGCTACCATATGGATGCCACGCAAGTATGAGAGCTTCCAAAGTAAGCCATGTGGATGACACGTAATCAGAGTAGGAAAATCACACAAATTTTCATGTACTGAATGACGTAGTGCATTAACACTTGTCAACACTGCATTCCTTTCGAGTTTGGAGCACGGTTAAACCATTATGACATGTGTCATAATGCTATTTATCCATTCTATCCACCAATGTGCCATGCCATCCATAAAAAACTCATGCAGTACATGATGATTGACACCAGTTCTAGTGCTAAGCATCGTGCTCTGATTCATCCAATAAATCCAATGTGTCACGTGTCTCCATTCTATACACCAACACTCGTAATTTTTCTAGTTTTGATCTTAGTCCTTGATCTAAAGTTGATTTAACAATCTAGAATTCACCAAAGCTATATTTAACACCCTAATTACCCCATAAATCATAGCAAGCTATAATTAACAGAATTTTTATCAGTTTATGGAGCCAATAAGAGAGAAAAATACAAAAACAAAATCAAAAGAAGATATAATTTTGGTATAGATTCAAGAAAAGATTGGTACAATAATTGAAGCGATTGATTGTATTTCTTCCTCTTATTCTTTCTTTATCAATTTTTATATCTTTCTTTATGAAAAATATGAGCTTTATAAATAAAATTATGTCTAGTTAATTTATTAAACTATGGGTCTTATGAACCCAATTATCACCATATGATGATCAAATATTTTACCTCAATTATGATTTTAATTTAATTGTATTATTTAATTTGATTTTTATACTATTAATTATTTGGCTAACAATTCATCTATAGAGGTAATTAAATTGATTTGAGAGAATTATTTAATTGTTTGTCATGATTAAATAACATGCATAGTTTCTAGGGAGAGATGTATGATTCTTATGTATGTGATTCATAATTGATGAGCTTAATAAGTAATATGCAATTTAATTGACATTAGAGTGTGATTAGGTTAATTACTATATGGTGTGTAGTTTACTTGAGAAAGAAATATATGCTAAATTAGATTCAATTGATCATGTAATTGATTGATAATTATATTGGGAGATTTTAGTGATTCACATGTTTAGAAAATTGGGGGATTGAGTAATACAAGATATTTTCTCATATATCTTCTTAGCTACCAAATCTTAATTTTAATTATTGTTTGGCTAATAATTTATTTATTTTATTGTTATTTATTTTTAGTTCTTCATGGAGACAATCTTTTTTACTATTATATTAATTGTTGTGATACGTATACATACGTATTCATTGCATCCAATTCACATGAAGATCAAGTTTTTGACACCGTTGTCAAGGATTATAAATATTATAAATTAATTATTTTATTTAATTTTCATAATTTTAATATTAATTTATTTAGTTTTATTTATTTATTTTAGTTAATTTATTTCATTTATTTTCTTTATTTTAATTTATTTATTTAGTAATTTTTTTTAATTTTTATTTATTTTTAATTTAGACATCTTATTTTGTGTTATTAGAAACATAGTAAGTCAATTGCATGAGCAGAGTCCGTAAGGTAGAAATTTTTGCCTTTAGATCCGAAATTGAGCATACTTTGAGATCAATAAGAAAGTTGTCACCCAAGTGAAAGAAATGGCTAATCCATTAGAAATAAACAATAATGAGCTAAATTAGAACAAATAAATACCTTTGATGGATGCTAGGGATGGAGCTACGAATGAATATGTAATACCTACATTGGAAGGGTTGAATCCAAGTATTACAAGGCCAAACATTCAAGCTAATCAATTTGAACTAAAGCCAGTGATGTTTCAAATTCTACAAACAGTTGGAAAATTCAGCGAATTATCAACAGAGGATCCTCATCTGCATCTCAAATTTTTTATTGAAGTTGTAGAGTCATTTAACAATATGAAGGAGATTATTTATATGAAGCATAGGAAAGATTCAAAGAGTTCTTAAGGAAGTGTCCTCACTCTGGTATCCCTCATTGGATCCAAATGGATACTTTCTACAATGGTCTCAATGCTCAAACATGAACCATTGTTGATGCATCCACTAATGGAGCTATGCTAGCCAAATCTTACGATCAAGCTTATGATTTACTTGAAAAAATAGCTAGCAAGAATTATCAATGGTAAATAGATAGAATGACAACCACAAGAAGAATAGTTGGAATGTATGAGGTGAATTATGTCACGGCATTTACAACTCAAGTGCCATCTTTGGTGAATCTTTTGAAGGCTCCAAACTCGCTAGTAAGTATAAACAAGATCCAAGATTCAAGGGTGTCTTGTGTGTTTTGTGGAGCAGCTCATTTGTTTTATAATTGTCCAAACAATCCTGAATCGTCATTCTATGTGGATAATATGAATTGAAACAATAATCCCTACATAAATATATATAACCCAAGATGGAGACAACATCCAAATTTCTATTAGAGTAATAACAATAATCAGGGTGGTAATCAATTCAACAGTCAATCATTTCCACCACCTGGCTTTCAATAACCACAAAATTACAAGCCTAAGAGAAGAAGCCACTTTCTGAGGACAATACAAATGCTTTAATATGGATGATGAAAGACTTCATCCAATCAATAAATACAAAAGTGTCCACTCAATAGGCTTTAATTCAAAAATTAGAGACTCAAATAGGCAAAATTACCCAAGCTTTAATCCAAAAGCCTTAAGGTAACCTTCAAAGTGACACAATTGTGAATCCAAGAAGAGAAGGTAAGGAGCATTGCAACGCCATAGCCTTGAGAAGTGGTAAAACTCTAGAGGAGGACTATGAGACTAAAAAAGATAAGGAGGAACCAGAAACTAACAAGGACGAGAAGGAATTAGTGGATAAAGAAAGCCAATAATTAGTGGATAAAGAGAATAATGGAAAGGAAATAATTCAGCCAAAGAAAAATAGCCTCTACAAACCCACTAATCCTTTACCTCAAAGACTACAAAAGCAAAAGTCAAATACGTAGTTTTCAAAAATTTTGAAAGTCTTTAAAACATTGCACATAAACAAATCATTTGCAGATACACTTGAACAGATGCCTTCTTATGCCAAATCATGAAAGAGAACCATAACATTCCTATCATACTTGGTCCTCCATTCCTAGAAACTAGAATAGCACTCATTGATGTACAAAAGAGTAAGCTTACAAAGAAAGATACAAGATGAACATGTAATGTTTAAATTTTTTAAATCATTTGAACCCTTTATTATTGATAATTCTAAAGAACGCTTTAAGATAAATGTTACTGATTGTAAGGATAACTTAAACGAATTTGTTGAGTTTCTTACACTTAAGACTATTACACATGATGCTATGAATGAGGATATAAACTTACCAAAGAACAACAAAACCTATTTTAACTTTGAAAGTATGTAATCAAAGGTTGATATATTCCCAACAAAATACTTTAGACTTCAAAACCAAGATAGTCTTATTTTCTCAAATGGAGGGAGAGTCATTCCATAAGGCTTAGGATAGGTTCAAGCCACTTCTTATCTAATGCCCACACCATCACTTTGCACTATAATTATAAAACCATTTTTTTCTATGATCGGTTGACACAATAGTGTCAATTCAAAGTTGATAAGGCTACAAGTGGAGCTTTAGGAGAGAAGACAGCATATGAAACTTTTGAGATCTATGAGATGTTTGGCACTAATTCCTAATAGAAAAGTGCTAGATTTGGAATGAATGGGATTAGTTCTGAAAATGAAATGTTTATGCAACTTGTAGAATTGACCAAGCAAGTCACATTCCTCACCACCAAAAACACTCCAAATAGAGAGTTATATAGAGTTTGTATCAATTATGGCCATGGTGCTAACACTTTTCCTTTTCAAAGTGAACTACTTGTAGGTCTTAGTCATGAACAAGTGAATGTAATGGAAGATTTTTAACTTAGACTTAGGAATAACCCCTATGCAAACACTTACAATATAGGATGGAGAAATCATCCCAATTTCTCTTTTAGGGAAAACAACCTTACCTATGCTCAAAACGAAAACCACATGCAAGGCTAGTAGTTTGATCAAAACATGCCACATAATCCACCTAATAAACTAGCCTTGAAGGATAGCTTGAATGATTTTATTCAAGTGAGTAAAGACAACCAATTGAAAACTAATTAAAGGTTATATTCTTTAGAGGCATCTATGAAAATGGTAGAAGTGCAAGTAGGGAAACTAGCTGAGCACATATATAAATAAGAGAGAGAATTTTCCTACTCAGTATGAATATGTAAAGGCTATTACATTCCTTCATAAGGTATTAAATAAAGAGTTTCCAGAAATTTTTGATGATTTACCTAATGATGCAAGAAACACAAGTCAAATTCATACACTTCTAAGGATCTAAGGAGTTTTAATGTCAACATCACCACGGGTGATAAGAAGAAGGCTAAGGCCATGATGGATTTAGGTGAAAGTATCAACTTAATGTCTTACTCAGTATACTTGTAATTAGGTTTGGGGGATCCAAAATCCATAACTATGTACCTTCAATTAGTTAGATATTTGTTATATATTTGAAAAGTATGGTAGAGGATTTACTAGTGCAAGTAGTTAAGCTATTGAATAGTTATGTTAGGTACACAAGAGACCCCAACTATGTACCTATTGAATAGTTATGTTAGGTACACAAGAGACCCCAACTATGTACAAGGAGCACATAATTTTTCTAGGTAGGCCATTCATGGCCACAACCAAGAAAATTATTGACATCTACAATGGGAGGTTAACAATGATAGTCTTGGGAGAGATTGTACATTTTCAAGAAAATTTAGAAAAGGAGTCGATGGTGAGGGGGACATTGAGTGTATCAAAGTTTATGAACGATACCCTCAAGAAACACCTTGCTAAGACATTAAACTACGCCCTAAATGGGAGATAACCCATTAACATTTTTTTCTTCTTTCATTTTTATTTTTGAACATTTTTATTAGTTAGTGATAATTTGTTTTTATTTTATCTTATTTGGTAGTAATGTTGACATTACTTGATTTAGATTGGGGTGAATGATAGATTTTTGTCCCATGTTATTTTTGTTTAGTATTGTTTAGTATTATTGTTAAAAAAAATTAAATCACGCCATGACATTCTTTCTATACACCATAGCATTGGGCTCTAGTGTCATATTTTTTGGAACATATATTTATCACGTGTCACAGCATGGTAAATTATGCACCATGGTACTCGGGTCTTCTGGTTGGGAAATTTTTAACATGTTCCCCGGCATGGTAAATTGTGCATCGTGGTACTCGGGTCTTTTAGTTGGAAAATTTTAACATGTGCTACGGCATGAAAAATGTGCATCGTGGCCCATGTCCATTTTTATACTAAAACACCCCCTGGTCACAAACTTTTCATATCATAACATACAAATTTTCCATCTTCTTTAACCCTAACCCTTTTCTCTAGCCCAAACCCATAAAATATCATAAAACACAACATTCATTATTAATGAATGAAATCAAGGATAATACTGATTTGATAAATACTTATCCATTTTAAATTTTATTGATTCTCACAAGTGTACGAATCATTTATAGAAATTATAAGTATACTCCCAAGATTGATTTAAGGAAGTATTATGTGGTTTCTAAATATTATTCAAATTTTAAAAACAAAATTAAACCTAAACATTCTATCACAATTATTAGGTTTTGAAAAAACTAATCTAATGCATAAAGATAAAGACAGACATGTATTCCACAAATACTCATGCAACTTAATATATTCATAAACAGTGAAGAATAATAGATATAATAATCAGTAATTATGTTTGCTCATATTATTTAAGTTATTAAAGATATAAATTGATATTTATTGATTTTCTCTTTTTGATATGAAAGTTTCCTTAAATGGGGCCTAAATTCTTTTGTTTAATATTAATTAACTAATAGCCTTAGACGGAGCCTATTAATTAATAATTCTTTGTAAAAACCTTTGCAATAGAGCTTCACTCTAAATATCCAAATAATTAAATCTAAAATAAAAGAGTATTACTCCAAATTAAGTCCATGTAATTAAATCTTAATTTTAACTCTTATATTAAGTTTGTTATTAAGAGTAATATATCCCTTCAAATAACATTCTTTATAAAAATCTTGAATAAAAATAAAATCAATTTATTTTAAGAAAATATTTTACCTATCAATATTTTGCAAGCATAACACTGTTATTATTATATTATATTCACTATTAGCGAGACATGTAATAATTGATCACATAAAAATCAAGAATGACACAGAAGAAGCAACACAGATATATGGACTGCAAAAGGAATATAATCAATACCTTTACAATATCCTTACATAACTTTGAAGAGTTGATTCTAAGACTGAAAACTCCGATAGTAATTGCACTCAAGAATTTTTTGAATTGAAAACTAGAAACTACTAAAACATAAACATGTTCTTGATCAAAATTAAGGGAAGAACTAAATAAATTATAAAAGATAAAATTATAAAAATCTATAGAAAAAGGGGAGAGAAAGTTGCTAAAAAACTTTTGGAAGCTTATTTTCTTGGTATATAGGGGGTTCTATTTATAGGAAATAATGTGAGAAAAACTCACATTTATATCGCAGTTTGAACAATTCGAACTCCCTTGTGTCGCGGTATGCAATTATTTTTTTCTTTATTTTCCATTATCTCTTTTCTTAAGTTTGGATAATATCAAATAAATGATATTCATTTAAGCTCCAAAAAGTGTGATAAACATGCTTCAAGTATTTTTATTTATTTTAATATTTATATATTAAAATACCTGTAAAATACTATAATATACCCATTAATCTGAACAAATATATTTTTCTAAAATATAACAGAATAAAGTAAATAAAAATTCATTTTATTAACTAAATGACATTAAAACATGGTATATTTAGTGCTTTTTAATAACTCATCAATTCATCTTTTCCAAAAATCTTCACTTTTCTTCTCATATTTTCATCAAACCTACATCACTAATCATTATGTGAGCCACTATTATAGGGATTTCCTCACATCTTTATCAATATTGCAAATTTGGGACACCATCATCCAACTTCAAAGGTACCACCCCTACATTTGAATATTAAGTAAAATATAGATTTTAGTTGGGGTAAGGGAAAATTTCCTTAGAAATTATGAATTATGAATTTTTTAAACGCTTCTATTGTTTTGAACATTTTTATTTTAGGTTTAGTTGTTTTGGGTACAAATAGGTCCACTAAAAAAATTCATGATTTTGGTCAATTTAATGTGAGAAATTGAGTATTTATGCATTTTTTGTAGATTTTTTAAACATGTTCAAGGTTTGTTGTAAAATTTAGTTCCTATTTCATAGTCTATGTTTCATGCTGGGAATGTTGAAATTGAGCTGAACCCAAATTTGTTGTCTAGGAATCAAATAGTGGGGATTATCTTATGAAATTATTGAGCCTATAGCATTTCATTCTGAGAGAGAATTTTTCTTCTGCTCTTTTAAACACCTTCTGTATGAATCTAAATTGTTAAATGATCTCTATAGGTTTTGCATTGGATGCTAAAATTTTAAACAATCAAATGATGTCTCATTTGCTTATTTTCATTACTTTGATTAAATGACTTGAGTAGGAATTGAGAGTGTGTGCCTATTTTCATTCCATGCTCCACTTCTAGTGAATAATGATAGGTATGGGGTTCTTATAAAAAAAAGATAAAAGCCATAATAGCCATTTCTTATAAGTACTATGACCCTAAAATCTTGACAGTAGTGATATTATTATTGTAAGATAGTATAAATAACCCCTTGAAGTCAAATGCATTTCCATTCATCTTTAGGAACATACTTGATATTGCTTGCTTAATGATTTTGATTGGAGTATGGTATGAGAAAAGTGTTGTCTTTATAATCCTATCATTTTATTTTGTTCATGATATCTCTTTTATGCACATTTGAGCCTCTTTCATGTTTATTAAAATTTGCAAACCTATTTGCTTTCTTCTTTACACAAATTTTGTTCGCTTATACTTTGTTGAGTGTTTGAATCCCTAGGGTCAATGTGATATTAAGAGTGTATCATATGAGGTTTAGAGTTGAAATGAATTCAGATTCTTTTAATATTATGTTTGGGCGATTAATGTTGATATGTTTTGAGTAATGGGGCATGGATTTGTTATGCGAAACTAATTTGCACAATGAACCTTGATATGTTGAGATGTTGGATGAACTTGTGCTTGAACACTAATTATGAACTGAAAAGAAATTGAAGCATGAGAAATTTTGTTGATTTAAGTTTATAGTTTTTCTTTTAGTATTGTTATTTTTCTTTTTAGATTTTGTTTTGCTTGAGGACTAACAAAATGTAGGTATGGGGGAATTCATTAAACATATTTTTGACCTATAATTTTCTATGCTTTTAAGAATTAATTTATGTTTTATTTTAGAATTATGTTGTTTGGAAAGATATTTTAAATATCACATGTCATATCATAAACTCATGTGTACTAGTATAAAAGTCAAAATTAGATAATATATCATAAAAATATTCATATGCTTTCATAAAAATTAATTAAACATGGCATCAGTTTTCATAGTTTTTAAACTAAAGAATATGCATGGAACTTTTAAATAAAATGCATGATTAAAAAGTGGAGTAGTTCCCATACTTGCAAATATGTTTATCTGCACTCCTATGATAAAAATATTTTTGACCTATAATTTGTTACATTTTTAAGCATTAATTTTATGTTTGATTTTTAAATTATGTTATTTTGGAAGGTGTTTTTGTAATTTATAGGTTAATAATCGTTTGGAAGAATCTTGGACTAAAATGAGCAAAAAGAGGGAAAACGGGACCAGAAATTGATGTCAAACAAGTCAGAATGAACAAAATATTAGGCCACCCAAAAATCAATGCACACCATGATGAGGCCCTCTCAAATCTGATTGCATGGAAATTCGATTTCAACATGTGTCGAGACACACAAAAATTCATGTTGCGACAGTCTTCTCTCAGGTTCTCTAATAGAATTTGACTTTTACATTGCATAGCGGTGCAAACTTTTCCATGCTACAACATGTGTGCTTTAACTGGATAGAAAACCCTATCTCGTGGGTAAAATGCTTTCTTCATTCTTTTCTAAAACCTAACCTATAAATACATCCTAAACCCTTTCTAAAATTCCAACTATAATATTAATTTTTCACCATTTCACAACATAGAAGTTAGAGAGAAAACTCCCATTTGTGAAGTTTTTTCAAGGATTTTATAAAAGGGATCAACCAATTCAAGGATTTGGAGATAGCATACCAAAAAAGGGTATTATAATTGTTAGATATTACTCCTTTTTGTATTCTTAATATGTGTATTGTAATTAAATTAATGTATACTAATTTAATTATATTAGGCTCAATTTTATGTATGGGATATTAGTTTTTCTTCCTTGAGTATAAGAACAATTAAATGGTGTTATTTTATTCAAGAGATTTATTTCTTGTTCATAGTTTTTCACATCTTTGTTTATGGATTATGTTGGTCATTCTAATTTATAAACAAAGTGACTATTTAAGAACTAGGCATTAGACACATCATCTGTGTTTGGTTGTGCATATATGAAAAAATTCTAATTTAATTGCATTGATTTTTATTAAATTATATAGTTAATTTATTTTCTTTAAGTTTTTCAATTAATTAATTTCAAGCCTAATCTAGGAAGTTTTTTATTAATTGAGATTGTAGGGGCTCACCATGATCATTATGGGTTCTCTTAGTTAAAGAGGATAAATCTCAACAATTGATAGAGTGTTTGAGATTGTTTATTTAACTAATCAATAAAATAAGTGACTTTTAAAACACCTACCAATTCCTTTAGAGATCAACCACGGGGTAATCTTATCATTAGTCTACTAGTGATTTATGCATCTGTGAGCAATTAAAATTTGTGTATCATCCCACCCTTATCACTAACCCATTTCCCTTTTGAGAAAAAACTAACACAATTACATTCCTAGTATTTGTAAAATTCCAAACTTATTGCTTATTGTAAAAACCAACCCTTAATGTATGATTTTACCTTTCCGAGCTTATTGGAATAAAATCTCTAACAACTTCTTGTCCCAACACTTCACTCTTTCTAATTCAAAAGCTTGAATATTTTTCCCCCCAATCTGATCACTTAGAAATGTACCAAAAATGGTAATATTTTTAGAAATTTAAAGAGATGATGAAATTTATAGTGACCACAATGGCTGATCCATATGCCTATTTATAGGCAAAACTATACCCTTAATGGTAACTCTCATCGACGACATGCCAGGCACATCGACGAGCTGTTGGCAAGGAACTAATGATTGCTCCTTTTTCTTCACCAACCAACTTCTTGCTACTAGCTAGCCCTTCCCTGCTACTTGACAACATCTCACAACCAACCTTAACAATGGTATCGATGAGCATGCTAGCAAGCTGGCCATAATAATTCAATATTTACAAAAACAATTATTTTTATTTGAAAATTTTCAATAAATTGTTACATCTAAAATTATTCCTTAAAATATACTTATAAAATTTCTTAAAATTAATTATAAGAACTTGAAGCTGCATATGGAGTCTCTTTGTAAAGTGATGCCTTGGTCTTTTCAAATTCCTTTAAGTAATACACTCTTCCTATTTCCTTAGGTTCTCAACCCAAAGTAATTAATCTATGTAATTCTTGTAAAAGGTTACATTCATTGTAGTTATCATCTTCCCCTTGATCGAGCTCATTTCTGACCACTCTTCTTCTTAGAGGCGCATGCTAAGACAAATAAAAATAGTTCAAAAATAATGAGTAAGTCTTTTGACTTATTCCCGATAAATCATAACCATGCTTTGATACCAAATAACCATAACCCAAAAAATAGGTATGTCATGAGTTAGGAAGAACAAATGAGTTTAAAACATATTTGTAGGAAAAATATCTTTAAAAGGGGATTTTTAAAATATTTAATAAATTTAGGATATCCCATATTTTAAACAATTAACAACATTTTGAAAAATATGAAGTACTTTATTCAATATAAAGATCAAACATACAAGTAAAATTAAATTTAAAACATGATAAGACATACAAAAAATATTTACAATAATCTCAACAATGTCTCCGACAACATTCTTGAGTATAAATGAAATAACAAGATAGAGAAATAAACCTTAGCTACTTCTAGTTCAATGCCAAACCCCATATTGCATTGTTCAATTCTAGTTTGGGAAATTTATAGGGAAATAAGAGTGAGTAACGACAAGCCCAAAAGAAGTCTACTTCATGTAATTTATCACAATAAATAAAATGATGCATACAATACGATATAAAATTTTCATGCATGCCCAACAAAACAATAATCATATATAGTAGGGAGATTTCTTTAAAACCTAAGCATATATGTATTTCATCACTTCCTGAACCAGGGGAAGTGTATATTCCAGGTATCCTAATACATGATTAGATTATAAAATATGCAATAACAAGTTATAAATTCACATGCATACTAAGTAATATCCATATGTATTGGTCAACTATGAGATACATTATGGTCAAAGCTGAGGCACATGCGTGCTCCATCTTTAAGATACATGTGTGGTCAAACTCTAAGACCCATGTATGGTTATACTCTGAGATATATATGACACATTTATTGGCCAACTCTAAGATATATTGGCGATCAACTTCGAGGCACATGAGTGGTCAACTCTGAGACAAACAGGTGGTCCAACTTTGAGGTGCATATGTTGTGAAACTTCAAGTCCCATGCATGGTTATACTCCAAGACTCATATATAGACAAACTTTGAGATAAATGTGTAGATTCATACATGTATTCCATATAAATCCTGTAATTTGTAACCAGTATCCTCGGGGCACCAAACTTCGTAAGACTATAGCACATGTAATACTCCTCATGAAAACATATTCATAATTCGTGTATAAAATCACAAATTCCATGCATATTATTTTAAATATTATATTTCATATCATAATGTTGTATGTACAAATGTCTATATAAGATCTTCTCCATTCTATCATAAACGTCATAAATGCTTTCGTACAAATTAGTCAAACATGATATCAATTTTCGATAGTTTAAACATATGAATATGCATGTTACTTTTAAATACAATACACAAAAAAGTGGAGTAATTCCCCTATTAATAGATATGTCTATCTACACTCTAACACCTAACATTGACTAGTTGTCCTTTTGAGTGGAAACTATTATAATTTATATTCCAAGTATTAGTAACTTTTTAAACATAATTACTTATTTTAAAAATCAACCCTTAATAGATGAACTTACCTTATCAAGCTTGTTAGAGTAAAATCTAATAATTTTCTACCTCAACACTTCACTCTTTCTAACTCGAATGCATGGATACTTTATCCTTGATATGACCACTTAGAAATGCATCAAAAATGGTAATATTTTGGAGAGAGAAAGAGATGATGAATTTTTAGGTGAGAAAATGGGTTATCCTGCGTGCCATTTATAGGAAAAATTGGACTCACCCTAGCCACCTTCACCGACCACCATCGTTGGGTACCCTCTCCTATAATGCACCAAGCATGATGGTGAGTAATTTACAAGGACACAAAGACTGTTGTTTTTTTCCAACCAACTTGCTAAGCCTCACCAAACCCTCATTGATGCTCACTAACCACTCGTTGGCCATGCTTGCTTATAGTGTGTCAAGGATGGCAACAAAATGCCTGCAAGATGATAAGAATAATTCATAAATTTGTGGAAAAATCTAATTTTTACATGGAAATTCTTAATAAATTGATATATCTTAAAGTATCAGTCAAAATATGCTACATAAAATTCTTTAAATTAATCGGAAAGACTTCGGATCTCATATACACCCTGTTAACTTAACTACTATGCTATTTTTTCTTTCCTTCCATACTCACATGTGTTTCTCTCTCTTAATCTTAAATGACTTTAGTTGTAAGAGGAGTTATTTGTAGACCTCCTTAGTTCAATAGCATGGTTTATGCTTAGTAGAGATCTTAAACGTGTTATTGAGATCTTATGATGATGATGTTTGTTTCTTGATTGAAATGGATAGAAGTAATTTTCAAACCCTTAAAAATGCCATCGTTTAACCAAAGCCTTTGGATGACTGGAATGAAGAAGAGCTTCGTGCAAGTGATCGTAACTATAGAGGTTTTTATGTTAATGGTGTCTACCATTGTAATGTCCCACTTTAGTACATGATATGATATTGTCCACTTTAGGCCTATGCTCTATGATTTTGTTCTTTGGCTTTCATCCAAAAGTTCTTATATAATTTAAAGTGTAACTCAAACTTATAAATCATTACAATCCTCATTTACTAAGAAATGTGGGACCACATACCTTACCTTATCTTACCTTACCCTATCTTGCCCAAGCTCAAGTGATTTATGAGTGTCACAATCACACCCAATAAGGATTTGAAGCCTTATCAGCCATATTTCTTGTTAGGAAATGCTATAATATAATATGTAGTGCCTTATTCCAACATTTGGTATAATATTTTCCACTTTGGGTCTTAAGCATACTTTGGCAAATCTATGCCATAACCTCAGTTGTTTGTCATACAATCTCTAGCCCAAGTAGTCTCCTTTCTTTTATCTCATCCCTTGAGGTTAACTCCTTTATACTTAGGAAAGATAAAGTAAGATGTGTAGTCCCACGCCACTTTGGAAAGAATGATTGTAATGGTTCATAAGTATAAGTTCTACTCTAAATTGTATGATGCCTTTTGAGTTAATGCCTAAGAGTAAAACCATGAGAGCTTAGGCCCAAAGGTGACATTATTATATCATGTGTTTGAGTGTGCTATTATATATGGTATCAAAGTATGGCCCAATGAAAAATGTGGTCAATAAGAACATCATGCACTATATTGGGGGCTAGTGTCACCATCATCGATTCCTTGAGCTAAATTCCCTTTAGGATAAGGAAAGATAGGGTAAGCTATTGAGTTCCACATTGGTAAATAAGGATGTTAAGGGTTCATAAGTATGAGTTCTACTCTAAATGATAAGAGGCCAAATTCTAAAAGCAAAACCATAAGGGCCTATGCCCAAAGTAGATAATATCATATCTTGTGTTAGAGTAAGGTGTTACAACTAGTTATGAAATGTGGTTATCTAAATGCAAGTGTTCTAAAGAGCTATGAAACTACTTAGAATGCAAGTACAAAGATGATTTCTATATTGTGATGGAAGATAGGTCTTTGAGTTCTAGAGTTGGTACTACTGGGTGTTTAGCATTGATGTCTTCTCATTCAAAAGAGATGTCTACCAACTTATTTGACTAATGTAGAAAGTGATGAAGATTACTCAGTACAAGAGACTTATTATCAAACAGTCTATGAGCACCTAAAGTTAAAGAGACTATAGTAAAAATTGACCATGGTCAAAAGGAAAAGAACAAAGATCACTTGGATCCTTCTAGCCAAATTTTGAATGTTACTTTTGAAGGAGAAAAAGTCATTGACGGCTTAAATCTAAGGTTATATAATCATAACATGATTTTAACCTCAAAAGGACTAGCCTTGAAAACCCCAAAGAACAAAACAATCTGAACTTGAAAGGTCGTAGCCTTGAAATCTAACAACAAACTAAGTAAAATTGCCTCAAAAAGCTAGAATGAAGATTGTGGGATAGAAAGTTTCACAATGTTTCCTAATCCTCGATAACTTATTGAACACCAAAAAAATTTCTAAGCTTTTATAAGTTCTAAAAATGTTCAATTAAGAACCAAGAGTGAAAAAACCTCGATAAAATTTCATTCAAAAAATAATCTTAGTCAAAATATTTTACAATATTTGTCCTAATAAGTATATATAAGAACTAAAAACCCTAATTACTAAAATAAGTATAAAATCCTAGATATTATTGCTAGAAAATAAATTAAATTTGAAAAATACTTATAGCTTACGTGCCCCTAATAGAAAAGGATTAAAAACCCCTAACAAAAAGGAAAGTAGATTTTCTCAAATTTATGTTAACTTCTAAATAAATTTTAACCTAATAATATCGAATTTTAAAAACTCTATTGTTGTAATGTTGATTTGGCTTTCTGATGTAATTTGAATTACCACAATCAGATATTGTGTACCAAAGATATTTCGATGTTAGTGACAATTGTTTTTTGAAACTTTTAAAATTAGGATTTTACTTGGTAATTCCCTATGCTTCTTGCCTAAATAGTACAAGCCACTTGTAAATTAACATGTTAAGTGATTCTTTAAATATTAGGCTCATTTGGAACATTCCATAGATCCTTTGGTAATGTTCCTTATTCTCATCATTCTTTTTTTCCTCAAAAAAATTCACCCACAACTCTTAATGTTGGGAATTGCCTGTCACGAAGGATGAGTCATGCTCATGATTCAGTAAGCTCTTTACCAGCCTAGTTGAACTTGTTGGTATAAGTATAGATTAAAGTGGTTGTTTGACCCTACGATATTAATGTGTTGCTTTTGATTTCAATAAAATCAATTTGTTGAAAACAAGGCAAAGAAAAAAAATTCCTTAAGACAAGAACATACCTCTTTTTTATCACTTTCATCAAACTTCACTTTCTTTTTCACTATTTCTTTTGCAATTCATTCTCTTTTTATAACTCTTTTTTATGATCACTTTCATTTTCGTTCGCTTTACTTTTTCAAGTCAATCTTTCTTTTGTGCTCTTTTTTTTTAAATAATCTCACTTGATCTTCGTAGACTTCTTTTGGGAATAAGGAAACATGAGTAATTCATTTTTGTCCTTCATAAATGCATATCTATTCTTGAACTCATCATGGATGAGCTTCCTATCAAATTGCGCTATCCCCCAATGAAATATGATAATAATGAATAGGAATTGCATCACAAAGTCTTTGTACGTCCCAATTCAAAAAGAAACCAATGCTTATTTGTTTACATCTACTTCATTAGAATCAATCATCAATGGTAGCTTATATGGCCTTGGATGTTGCAACGTTGTCAAGTTTATTTTTTCCACCATGGTATTGATAGCCAAATTTTTATAAACTCTTTTTACCTCATTGAAAAACCATACCTATGTACATAACGATTTGCTTTACTCTACAAATACACACGAAAAACAAAGTTGGAGTTATCGAATTGAGTACTTTGTTCTTGCAATCATCCACTAAAGAAAGGAGGTACTGGTGAATAAATTGAATTTGCATATGCCATTTCAACAGTGTACCAATTAAAGCTTGATTCTGTTTCACCTCTTGCTAATTTCCTCAATCTCAAAACTGCAACCAGCACCCCATGATTCATCTACAGGGTTGCGTTCTGTCCCTAAGTAAAAGCAGAAACACCTAGGAAATTATGCATTCTATTCCAGATATTAGCTATTTCAAACATTGGACGGAACAAACCTGGTATTGCATGTTTGGGGTCCTGATTTCTCTCATCATCTTCATGATTTTTAAATCGCCCAGATTTGGACAATTCACGAGAAGCTATTTTGTATTGGCAATAGGCTGAATGTAACTCTTGATAGATCTCTTCCAATCTCCCAGATCGACGATCTCGCTGATCCATCTCAATGAGAACCTTAAAAAAACCCTCTTGTCAAACTTGAAAGTAAAGCATACAAGAATGATGATCCACAATAAAATATGCATTGAAATGAAGCCTGGGCATGCACACAGACTCATTTAAGTACCTGTGCAATGTGGCTCTTAAATACCGGGCGAAACCGCTGCCGGCAGTACTCATTAAACAGAAGAGTGCAAATAATTAGTGGAATAGTGAAGCCTGATGCAATGGATGATCTTTTAAGCCCAAAAGTCGCAAGAGCAAGGACTTGCATGGTAACCAATGCAATGATAATTGTAGTGTGAATGATTGGCCAGTACTGTCCCACAGTTTCATATTTTGAAACATATACATTGATAATCTGAAAGAACCCCAAGAAAAATTAAGATAATATAGCAACTCAAAAAGAGCCATAAATTATATAGTTGAACTGAACTGGAAAGAGGGAAGGCAGAAGGGGGGGAAAAAGGGAGGCAGTAACATATAACAACACTGAATTGGAGAAAAGAAGTTGAATAAAAGGTAGATAAAGAATAAAAAATGGAGAAATACAAAGTACTTGCAAACATATTACCAATTTACAATAACCAAAAATTAAGCCATCAAAAAAGCAGACTACAAGTAGGCTCTGCTGATATTTTCATAATATGAACTCACTTTGATTGCTTTTCCTTTATTTAATAATATTAGTAACTGAGGGATTAAATGATGAGGGTGTTAAGGTGGTGACAACTTAGTTGGGATATCCCGATACATGCTTATCACCTAAAACTTTCATTTAAAAAAGTTATCAAAAAAGACTTTTAATGCCCACTTTTCCCGAATAGTCGATATAACATTTTTTATCTAAATACAGAGCCAAAGATAATCTTTGCTCTGTTTTCATTTCTTCTTTTTTAATGTGTATCAGAGCGATAACTTACTGTGCCCAATACATTTAATATAGAATGGGAAATAAAAATAAAGTAAATGTGGATTTTTGAACCATTTTAACAGAATGTAAAATAATATTAGAAAAGAAGTCATCACCTGGTTCCGATACACAAGATATGCAAGAGCAAAGTAGAAAAGCAAGAATGGCGTTATTAGGGGCACCAAGATGGAACAGATGAAGCCAAGGAATCCAAAAAGCAAAACTCTAGGAATTTCAGTATGATATGGAAAAGACCAAACAGTATCAGGGGAATCATCCTTGATTCTAAGTATAAATTTCTTAACCAGCTTGCAGATAAGAGCAAGAGGTTGCATCACTTCACATGCCAAGCTTGCCCAACCAGATGATAGAACAAATGTCATAAAGAAGCTAGCCTGCATATTTCAAAGCAACAAATTTAACTTCAAAAGTGAATAGCAACAATTACTTTCACTCTATTTCTTTTTCTACCAAGTCCATTCTATTTTTCCTGTAGCCTACACTATCGCTCCCTCAAATAGAGAACATGGTAATTATAAAAAATCTCACTGAGATTTGGCTAAAATAGCACAATCCTCCATGAGATTTCAAATCGTACATATTGCTACATAGTAGTCTGTCATATTATCAAACATCGTTCTTAGCTCTCATTGTGAACTCTTTCATTATAGAAAATATAAAGGATAAATATCACCAATACCAATAATGTTTGATAAATTATCAGAATACTCCCTCACATTTCAAAAATAATCAATTTGGTCCATCTGTTTTGATGTTATACATCTAAAAATATTTAAGAGACTAACCAGCCCTTTGGAAATCTTTAAATTAATTTTTACATCATTTGAAATAATATATGAATTTAAAAAAAATAAAGAAATGAATTAAGAGAAAAGACTAACAAAAATGAAAACATTATAAAAAATATTTCCCTTTCAAGTTTAATATCTTTTTTAGCTTCTTTTAGTGATTTACAAATTTATAAAGGTAAAGTTTCCAATATTTTTACCAATTTTCCCTTATGTGTCAAATTTGATTACATAGACCTAATTGATTATTTTCCAAATGTGAAGGGTTAAACTGATAATTTATTGAATCTGATGTGAATAAAGATATTTAAAATTTAAATTAGAATTCTTAAAATTAGGTTTGTTATTACCCTATAATATCTTATTTCAAACCTGTATTTTAGTTTCAGTTTATCTAACTCTAAACATTGTTATCTGGTTTTAAAAAGTCCTATAAATAGGACTTCTTATTGTACGTTTACAATCAAACTTGTTCGGAATTGAATATCAATATGAAATATCAAACTTGGTTGGAAATAGTGCAATATAGCATCGGATGGAGGAAGGAGACAAAGGGATGGACAGTTTGACTACTTCTTAACACCAACATGACAATAGTGAAGCCAATGGAAGTTTGATTCAGCAGTGCAATAGGAGCATAGCATTTGAGAGCTTGATGGTACAAACAATCATTGGAGGTTTCCGGTCGGGGGTAACTTCGGTGGCAGTGCACGAGAACATTCTAAGTGAGGTGGTTTTCAATAAGGGTGAGTGGTGACAATGGTGGTTGGGTAGGCAGGTGATGGTTATTGGTGTTTCTCATGAATTCGTTGGCTAGGGTTCTTCTGAAGAAGAAAAAATTCTTAATACCAAACTTGTGTGAATTGGGACAGAAAATAGGAGAGAAAAATGAAAAGGGAAGAATAATATTATAATTAGAATAGGAATTAAGAAAGAGAGATATAACAGTAGGGTGAAATAAGATATTAAATTAATATTCCAAGTCTGAATTCAATACAATGACTACATCTTTGCTAAGTTATTGGTGTTTATTATGAATATAGATAACTAAACCTAAATACAAACGTTTGAGGTTTGAAATAAGGTAAAATGCAATACTAAAAGATATTAAGAATCCCAACTAGAGACATCCTAATATATTTAAAATACTAAGATACTTATTCACATCACAGATAAGATAAAAATGGAGGGGAAAGAGGTTTGGCAGATCCACCGAGAGAAAAAGAGAGATGATACGGAAGGTCAGAGGTCAATAATGAAATTTGAGTTATTTTGAGAGGAGAAATAAAATAAAATAGATTAAATACAGAAAATTGTATTAAATAATAGGAATCAATAATGAAACTCAATACATGAACAAGAGTCATCTAGATACTTATCTTTTTTAAAACTAGAAAGCAAGTAAGTTGGCCATTCCTTCATTAATGAAAAACTAATGGTTGGAAATTCCTAATATTTTGAAACCACAAGGAGGTTTGAGTTATTTTCCCAAAGTGTAGGGAGGTTTGTAATGACTAACCTCAAAAATATGAACAAGAACATAATAGAATGACAGGATATGAGTTATGTGTAATAATACTTATAATATGCTCAGAAAATATATTGAATTGAGATACGTTTCAGAAGGGGATTTATCACCTGTAATGGAACAGCATTGGCAAGGGTTGTCGGTATGTCATTCACACTGGTAAAGACTTGCAATCGATTGACAACAGACCCTGTAAGGACATTCGCAAAAAAGACATTCCAGATTGTGAAGTACAAAACTTTTATGCATGCACTCTTCTTCCTCCCACTGCGAGAGATAGAACCCTCCACTGCAGAAAACAGCATCATAGTTGGCGGAACCGTGTAAAGAAACAAGATTAAGATCACGCTCGGCATGTAACCTGTTAACACCTGGATCATGAATTTCCTACAAACAAGTGTAGGTTAGTTTGATATATATATATACACACACAACAACATATGTATGTATGCATAATCTGTCAGCTGTCCAAAAAGGTTAACCAGTCTATAATAATAGCTCTTCAATAAAGAGGTAAAATCTTCTTTAACAAAACATTTCTAACAAAGTGGCCAACATGATTAGAATAATAAAACTTAGTGCATGTTTGGTTGGTTGGAATGGAATCAGAATTGATTCCTTCCAATTTTATGTTTGGTTACGCTGAAAAGTGAGAATGGAATTGAATAGAATCGATTCCTAAAAGAGAAGAAACAATTCCTTCTGCCCCTTAAGGAATTATGATTCCATTCCCATCTCAATTTTTTTTTCCAATTTTACCCCAACCTCAAATATAACCCTAAACCCTAACGCTATGTTTGGTTGGATGGGATGGAATGGAATCAGAATTAATTCCTTTCATTTTTGTGTTTGGTTGGGCTAAAAAATAGAAATTGAAGGGAATCAATTCCTCCCATTAAAAAATCATGATTCTATTCTCATCTCAAATTTTTTTTCTAATTTTACCTCAACCCTAAATATAATCCTAAACCCAAATCCCTAAACCTTAAACCCTAAATCTCAAATCCCAAATTCCAAAACCCTAAACCCTAAATCCAAAATCCCAAATCCCTAAACCATATTTAGAAAAATAATAATTTTAACCTTAAATCTTAACCCACAAATATAACCCAAAACCCTAAACCATATTTAAAAAAATAATTTTAATCATAAACCTTAACCCACAAATATAACCCTAAACCTTAAACCTCAAATCCCAAATCCATAAACCATAAACCATAAACCTTAAATCCTTAACCCTAAATCCTAAAACCCTAAACCTTAACCCACAAATATAACCCTAAACCCCAAATCCCTAAACCCTAAATCCCAAACCTTAAAACCCTAAACCCTATTTAGAAAAATAATAATTTTAATAATATATTTTCTTTTTAAGTAATAATTATTTAGAAAAATAATGATTTCAATAATTTATTTTATCTGACGAAAAAATAATAATTAAATGAAATTATTTAAACTTTACTGAATATAGGGATATTAAGATAATACAATATTTTTCATTCCATTCTAGTTGTAAACCAAACACTATAATACTGATTTTTTCTTTGATTCCAGTGATCAAACCAAACAAAATTGTTACTATTTCATTCTGATTCCGATTCCGATTCTGATTCATTCTGTGAACCAAATGCCACCTAAATCCTAAATCCTAAATCCTAAATCTCAAATCCTAAAACCCTAAACCCTATTTAAAAAAATAATAATTTTAACCTTAAACCTTAACCCACAAATATAACCCTAAACCTTAAATCCCAAATCCTAAAACCCTAAACCCTATTTAAAAAAATAATGATTTTAACCCTAAACTTTAATCCACAAATATAACCCTAAACCCTAAATCCTAAATCCCAAATCCCTAAACCCTAGACCGTATTTAGAAAAATAATAATTTTAACCCTAAACATTAACCCATAGATATAACCCCAAACCCTAAACCCTAAACTCTATTTAGAAAAATAATAATTTTAACCCTAAACCTTAATTCACAAATATAAACCTAAACTCCAAATCTCAAATCCTAAAACCCTATTTAGAAAAATAATAATTTTAACCCTAAACCTTAACCCACAAATATAATCTTAAACCTTAACCCATAAATATAACCCTAAATCTTAAACCCCAAATCCCTAAATCCCAATTCCCAACCTCAAAACCTTAAATCCTATTTAGAAAAATAATAATTTTAATAATATATTTTATTTTTAAGTAATAATTATTTAGAAAAATAATGATTTCAATAATGTATTTTGTCTGACAAAAAATAATAATTAAATGATATTATTTAAATTTTAATGAATATTTTTCATTCCATTCCAGTTGTAAACCAAACAGATTAATTCTGATTCTTTCTTTGATTCCAGTGATCAAACCAAACAAAATTGTTTTCTTTCATTTTTATTCCATTCTATTCCCATTCTGATTCCATTCAGAACACCACCTTAGTATACTAAATTAAAACTTAATAAATAACTATCAATCTGTTTTGTAAACAATTTTGCTTTCAAGTCTACGTTCTTTGAACCCAAGTTTTCTAAATGAATGTCTGATTCCATTCAGAACACCACCTTAGTATACTAAATTAAAACTTAATAAATAACTATCAATCTGTTTTGTAAACAATTTTGCTTTCAAGTCTACGTTCTTTGAACCCAAGTTTTCTAAATGAATGTTGTTTGGTAATTAAATCCATTTTCAAGTAAGAATCAAGTTGGAATTTAGTTCCATTTTTATAAACTTTTATTGTTTTTGAAATTCCAAGTTCACTTTTTCTTTCATTAACTAACTTTATATTTCTCTATTGTTTGTGACTTAAGAGGAAATGAATTAAGAAAACGAAACATTTTAACAAACGAGTTTTTTTTTCCTTCTTAAATGAATTAGAAAATAAAAACTAATTTCAAACATTAAAAAACAAAACTCGTTACAACAGTTTTTGTCACCAACAAAGATAATTAAGTTCCCAAATATGTATTTCTATTGTAATTCAATCACTTTCTTACAACAGTTTTTGTCAGCAAAACTTATACCACACCTGACTCATATTATTACAAAATTGATGAAGCAATAAGCATAATAAATGGAAGTCAAAATGGATATATTTACTTACTTCTTCAAAATTCCTTTAAGAAAGGGTAATCTTTGTTTTAGCTTGTCCAGTTGACTCAAGCCTTGTACAAATGCTACTGGAAAAAGAAAAACAATCATAAATGCAATAGAAGCCACAAGTATTCCTATCTTACGGATCCACAATAGTTTATAAGGTATCCAAAGGTTTGACCAATAAATATCGTGTGGTTCTGGAGCCAAGTCTGTCACCCATAACATGGGATTTGATGACTGAAGAATCCGTGAAGCAACAACAGCAGAATAGCGAGTCTTAAAAAATACGAAAGCAGCTGCACAATCCTAATGAAGACACAGTGGGTATTAGCCTACACTGCTTCAATCTTCACATAACCAATGGCTAATTATCATAAAATAAAATAAAAGCTATAGGTTATCTACAAGAATAACATCAAACCAGAGCTATCGAAACAAAAAAATGTGATCAAAACAAAAAAATGCAATCACCTTTTTTTTACCAGAATGTGTGGCAAAATCTGAATGTCCCTTAACACTTTCTGTCTGAGAGGCAAACATCTTAAAAGAGTTTGTGGTTTCCCCGCAAAGACAACATTTCATTAAGCCTGGTCTAACATTTTGTTCAGCAGAAGCAGCTTTTAAAATCTTGCATATCTTCCCCGCATTACTCTGCAAAACTCAACAAGTTATCATTAATATTAATAAAGGAAAGTGACGCAGGAGCCTAAGTCCCTAAAACTGTTATTTATCTTTATTGTGGTTTACATGTTAATATTGTCGTTTATTAGCTACTATTACTATTTTTTACTGTTTTATTTGCTTCCTTTTAGGATTATCTTGTGGAAGGGAAGGTAGTGGGAAGCCATTGAATGTACTTCTATTTTGTAAAGTTCTCTCCCAGAATTCAGTGAATCAATACAAATCTTACAGGTCTAAGCCATAGTATGTTAGCTTCCTTACTAGAGTTTTCTTCTTCTCTATAATAAAATTAGGCTGCTTCTACGCAATTCGGTATTAGAGCTAAAGGTTTCCCTTAGCTCCGATGGCTAAATCAGGTGATGAGACCATCAAGAAAAACTCAGTTTGTTAAATCCCTTGTCGCTTACCTCCATGAACAAGACCAAAAAAAGGAAATTCATTTTCAAGCCTTTCTGCAAGAATTGCAACAAATACTCACCCAAATTTCGCAAGGAGCTAGCGAGTGATTTGAAGCCACCTCAACCCCCAGCCAATGACCAACAATAAAATCCCATTAGCCACTCCAATTCGAGCATCACTACCCAAAATCCACATCATCAACCTTCATCTTCTCGCTTTGGTAAGGCTGTAACGACTTCCACGAAGTGACGAAGAACCATCTGGAGGATTTTCATCACCACATCAACCTCTGTCAACTAACCCACAAGCTTTGGGTCATCTGCCCACAAAACTGCCAAGACAAACACCTACCCCTTTTTGATCTCTATAGTTTTTTGAATTCAAAACCAAAAACGATCTTCCTTATTATGAAAGAGTTGTAGACCATTTCTTTGACTATATGGAAGTCACTGAGGACAAGTAAGTAAAAATGGTGGCATATAAACTCAAGTGTGGTATGAGGGGCTTGGTGGGATAGGGTGCATGGAACTTCCTATTGTTTCTTTAGAGCGGATGAAGAAACTCATGAATGAGCAATTCTTGCCCTCAGATTCTCAGCAAGTGTTGTGTAAACAATATCATTATTGCCAACAGGGGATGAGAACTATTGTTGAATATACTAATGAATTTCAAGAGTTGAGGGCTCGCAATGATTTAAATGAAAGTGAATCCTAGGAAGTGCTTCCATACATTACGGGCTTGAGGGAACCAATTCTTAGCCAAGTTGATGTTAGGAATGTGGCTAGTTTTTCAGAAGTTGTAACCCTTGTTATAAGGTATGAATCCCAAATTCCCAACAAAATAGATTGCAACGAAATGCTTATTCAAAGAAGTCATATTCTGATATGAGTCAGGATCAACAACCTCCTCCTCCTCCGAATAACACCTACTCTAATTTCTAATTCCCCCAACTTCAAGCCCAAATAAATCCCAAACAGAACCAACAGCACAGACACTCCTAAAAACCTCACCAAACCAGCTACCTTCAACCCAAAACCCAACACTTACAATAAACCCAACACCATCAAATGTTTTAAATGCAATCAAAGTGGACATCACTCTAATGACTACCATTAAGGAGATCTATTGATGTTATTGAAGTAGTGGAGGAAATGGAAGAAGGGTATAAAGATGCTGATAATGGCAAACTTGAAGAAGTTGAGTCTATAGAGGGTGAAGAAGGAGATCGATATTTTGCCTACTACAAAGGATTCTTTTAACTCCTCGAGAAGGAAAGAAATACCAACGCCATACACTTTTCAGAACCAAGTGCACCATAAACAAGAAGGTGTGTGATGTTATTGTGAATAATGATAGTAGGGAGAATGTGGCATCCAAGAGTCTAGTTAAAGCCATGGGACTCGTCACTCAGCAACTTCCCAAGCCATAATGTAGGGTGGATCGAGAAAGGTTCTGAAAGCAAAGTCAATGAGGTATGTAAGGTACCTTTCTCTATTGGAAACATTACAAAAATGAAGTGAAATGTGATGTGATAGATATGGATGCCTACCATTTACTGTTAGGTAAACCATAGCAATATGATAGACACACTGAGCATAAGGGGAGAGACAAATTTATTCCTTTAACTGGAATGGTCGAATAATAGTGTTACTACTCCTAAACCAACTTTTCTACTAAGGAGCTTCGGAAATAATATAAATCTAAATCCCCTATTATAGCATTATTTATGTATGTCATGTAAATATTTTGTCTTTATTGGAATTTCCGTGTGTAAACACAGAGTCTATTTGATTTATTTAGTATTGTGTGTTCCTCTGTTTAAGGTCAGTTACTGATAGTATAATACTGCACATATTTACTTAATTAAAACACTTTGTATCTTAGCATGTTTACACACACCACGAGGAGTTAGATTCATGCAATATGCATGCTAGATTGCGTTTTGTGTCTTTTTTTGTGTTGTTTTGCAGGTGTTTATGAAAAATTTGGTGAATTCTAGAAGGAAAATTGCACCATTCAGAATGGTTATCTCTTCAAAGGAAACGGGGTGTGTATTCCTAAGTCCTCATAAGGGGAAATGTTGATCAAGTATCATCAGTCCGATGGATTGGCTATTCAATTGGGCAGAGATAAAACTAGCAGAGCCCTTGAAAAAAAAGTTCTACTTGCCTAAGCTCAAAAAAGATGTCATCAAATTCGTCCAACATTGTCCTCTACATATTCCTACAAATATTTGGGAAGACCTCAGTATGAATTTCATATTGAGTTTACCTAAGAAACCTATACATATAGATTCAGTCATGGCAATAGTTGATAGGTTGTCAAAAATGGCATATTTTATTTCATGTAAGAAAACTGTTGATACCAGCCACGTGGCTTATCTTTTCTTTAGAGAGGTAGTGAGATTACATGGTGTTCCTCCTAAGTCAATAGTTTCTGACAGAGATGTGAAATTCACTAGTCACTTCTAGAAAAAGTTATGGAAAAGATTTGACACTCAGTTAAAATTTAGCACCACTTGCCATCGTTTAATCGATGGGCAAACAGAGTTAGTCAACAAGACTTTGGGAAACATGGTGAGGTGCATTTCTAGGTCTTGGCCAAACTGATGACTTATATAATTTGACATAATTTATCACTTCTTAACTTTAACTTTAGTTTAATTTTATTTATTTTTTATTAATTTTAGACTTCATTATTATTATTTAAATTTTATTACAGATTTGAATATAATAAAAATCTAAAATTTTAGAATCATATCATTTAAAGACTCAAATTTAAATTAAGATTTATTTAAATCAAATTTAAATTAATATATATATATATATATAAAGAAAAAAAACAACATCCGAGTGTTAGAGATATATATATTATTTATGTATAATATGGTCCGAGTGTTAGAGATATATATATTATTTATGTATAATATGACACGTGGGAGATATATATTATAAATATATATATATACAAATCAAGAAATTAGGAGATATATATTTTATATATATAGAGAGAAGAAAGAGGAAGGATGTGAATGTTGTGGGATATATATTATATATTGATATATAGGAATTTGAGATATATATCAAAAAGAAAACATAGAGAGCGGCAAGTGGAGGGTTTTGGATTTATATATATATGAGTATAGAGAGCTAGCAGAGGGATAGGCCGCGAAGGAAGAGAGAAAAATAGAAAAAGTAACGCAGAAGCAAACAGAGAAAAGAGAGAGAACAGTTACCCAAAATTAAAGCAAAAGTAGATTCTTTTTGAGAGACAATTTTCTTTCAATTTCTCTCAAAAAATTATGATGAATTCGTTTATGTTATATTTAATTTTTAGCATGAACTAATTTTTCTTTATTCTAGGAAAAATATGTAATTTAATTCTGAACTATGTTTGATTTCTATGTTAATTTGAATTATTTCTCTTCATGTTTGTCTGATTTATTCTGAGTTTAATGCTTCTAATTAATTAGTCATTAATTAGATGATTTCAATCTTGTGATTTACTATCGAAAAAGGGAATTATAGGATAAATCTGGAATATTTTGACATAGGTAAATATAGAGATCGAAAGACTTGTATGAATTTGTGTAGTTTTAAAAATCATGGGTCTTGATGCTTTCTTGTTTTATTAAATTACATACTCTTGTGTAAATTAATGAACAAGATTATTTCCAATTGACTATTGAAAGAGGTTTTTGGATATTTTTGAAAATTGCTAACAAACAGAGAGAATTAAATTCAATTAGTTAGATGAGTCAAGCATAGTGATGGCACCTAATCCAAAAAAACCATAGGTTCGGTTATCCGAACCGACGGTTCGGTTTTTACCTGGTAAATTTCGAGAACGATGACGATTTTGGGTAAAAACTGAACATGAAACAATAGGTACGATTCGGTTACGGTTATACTAAAAACCATATCCGTCCGTACCCGAAATTAATTATATTTATTTAATTAATTTATATATTTAATAAATTAAATTATATATTAAATTATAAATCGAAAATTAATTATATATATTTTTCGATTTTTTTTAATAACTACCTCGAATCGTTACCCGTGAGTAAAAAAACGTCCCCGAACCATAACAGTTTTCGGGCGATTTCGGGTACATAATTTATAATTCGATTCAGGGACAGTTATATCAAAAACCGTCCCCGTCCGTACCCGTGCCCATCCCTAATTAGGTAAAATCGATTTCCTAGAAATTTTCTTCTTATTAATTTGATCTTTGAATAATATTTTTATTTTCTTAGGTGCATCTTTCTTTAAATTAGTTTTATTTTAAATTTCAATTACAACAACCTGAGTGAATTTTCTAAATAAAATTAAGATTAGTATAATTTTTGTATTTGTCAAAAGTAAGTTACTAATCCCTAAGGACGATATTTTTCTTATCACTTTATTATAAACTACGATATTATACACTTGCAATTTGCACCGATCACAAACCAATAGGATTTAGCCTTACCTAAAACTGAGTTTGCATTCAATGGGATGTTTAACAGGTCTACTGGGAAGTGTCCATTTGAGATAGTTTACAGCAAACCTCCCAACTTCTTGACTGATTTCACTCAACTATCCATTTTCAAAAGTTCAATAGCTTCTAAAAATTCTAAAGTGATCTAGGTTATATTGGAACACCTTTAGAATGCAACTCAGAAGTACAAGCTTACATCTTATACGAAGAAAAGATTCAAAGAATTCCAAGTAGGTGATCTAGTTGTGGACTTATGGCTCATATAGGCAAAGGTCGATCTCCTAGTGGTACTTATTCAAAGTTACAGGGTAGAAAGCTTGGTCATTTTTGTTTAAGTCTACGCAGCCATGATTTTTCCCTCAAAACGCGCTTCTCAGGAAGGGGCTGTCGTAGACTTATAACCAGCACTTAGCTGGTTTACTTGGGCGATGTGGGACTTCCAACACTCCCCCTCACATCGGTCGGAGTACCCTCTAACGGGGATGACCGTGTGGATGATTAGGGACTGACTGGTTGGTCACATCATAACCCCCAGGTACTTGCTCTGATACCATGTTTAAGTATGCGCAGCCATGATTTTTCCCTCAAAATGCGCTTCTCAAGAAGGGGCTGTCGCAGACTTATAACCAATACTTAGCTGGTTTACCTGGGCGATGTGGGACTTCCAACAGTTTTCGCATTGTTTACAAGGTTGGAAGCAATGCTTATGTCCTAGACTTGCTGGACTCTACAAATCTCAATCGCATACAATATTGCAGATTTTATAGAATATTTTCCACAAAGGAATTTTATTTACAAACTCATGAAGTCTTCTTCCCAACAAGGAGGCATTGATGCAGGAGCCTAAGTCTCTAAATCTGTTATTTAGCTTTACTGTCGTTTACATGTATTACAGTCGTTTATTAGCTACTTTTACTACTGTTTTACCGTTTCATTTGCTTTCTTTATTGTTTGCTTGTTTAGTGACAGTTCTCCAATATCTATAAGGTTAGTTATTTCCCTTTGTCGGTTTATGTAGTTGCTTTTAGGATAATATCGTGGAAGGAAAGGTAGTGGGAAGGCATTGCATGTAATTCTGTTCTGTAAAGTTCTCTCTGAGAATTTAGAGAATCAATATTAATCCTACAGGTCTAAGCCATACTAGCTTAGCTTCCTTCCCAGAGTTTTTTTCTTCACTGATAAAATTAGACTTCTATGGTAGAAAGAAAGCCTTGTATTTGCTTTTTAGTTGTCACCAAAATCTGGAACATAACTTACATATCATCTAACAACCTCATAAATAGTTAAGATTTTAGTAGGAAATTAAGAGACAACTCTGCCAAAGAAGAAAAATAAGAAATGCAAAATCTTTAAAAAAGAACCAGCTGTGAAACAATGGACAGGACTGCTAATAATCAGAAATCATAATGGCAGATACTCACCAACAGTTTTTGCACCGCACCAGAACGGTAAACCATTAGGTGTGATAAGTAGGTGGATTCATGATACTTTGAGAAGAATTTTGAGACTGAATCGCTGTATGATTCTTGAGATGACCAGGGAATGGAACGAACAAGAACTGAAAAATGGCTTGGATTTGTAGGAGATTCAGTAATATGATGTAGCCTCATTTTAGTTATGTGCTTGTACTCCTGTAGAAAAATGAAAGCAGTTCATTAGCTTTTCCGAACTTGTAAATCTTCAGGAGAATTATATGCATGAACTATATGCACATCATAAAATTAAAGGGTGAAGTGCCCTGATGCTCCCTTTGTTTAAGACAAAGGTGTTGTTTAGTACCCTAGTTTAGAAAATGTGTTTTTAAGTCCCTTTGTGAAAAAAGTGCCACCTAAGTCCCTCTTTTTGTGAAAAAGATGCTAAGTTAACTTCCCATCCAATTTTCCATTAAATATAATAGAATAACACATATGTCACATACATGCTTATATTTTTCGATAGGTATATACGTTAAAAAAATTAATATTTAACTAAATATTACTCAAAAGTTTTAAGAAATTTTTTCAAACTTTAACAAAATTTTCCTTGTATAATATACAAAATAACATATTAGACGATGAAAATTTTATTTAAGTTTAATCGAAATAATTTGTTAAAAATTTGAGTAATTTTTTAATTAAAAATTACTTTATTAGATATATGTCTATCGAAAAATACAAACATACATGTATTATATATACTATTCCGTTATATTTGACAAAAAAATTGAATGAAAAGTGAACTTTTTCCTTTCTTGACACCCTTTCACAAACAAAAGGACTTAAAAACATCTATTTTAAACAAAAAAACTAAACAGCCCATGAGGCCTAAACGAAGGAACTTGCGCAACAAGATGCAGATAAAATTAGTTATAGAAACATGGGTTTTACATCCTTACAAAGTAGAGGAGAATACAAGCTGAGCAGGTTATGATGTATAGTACTAGACAATGTGTCCAAAGCCTGAGATGGAAGACAACAACGAGTGACCACTTATTGGAATGACCAAAAGTTATTAGCTATAGAACCAGAATTAAAAAGCATAAATTGATCTTTTGATGAGCTTAACCAGTTCAGGTTCTATGGCACTATTATGGATCATATACATCATTCAGCAGAAGAAGAAAGCAAAAACAGTCAAAAGATCCTATTCTAGTAAGAATAATAAAAGTGCTAAAATATATAAATGTTAATTGATTAACAAATAACAGTCATTGGTCTAATCTTAATAACAGTCCATAACACACACTAGGTGCAATCCCATCATGGAACATTTATTGGGTGTCTACATCTGTACATCCATACTCTTTCTTTTGGAAAGTAAACCATAAAAATAACAATAAAGCCTTCTAACATGTCTTAAAAATTAATGGTCAAGATCTCATACCATTTTGAGCCCTCTGAAACATTCAAGATGGTGAATACTTGTAGAGACTCTAAATGAAAATGCTGGTTGTGTCTCTTCTTACCATTATAATTAACTGGAATCACTATAAATATACACAAAGCAGTAGCAATGCAAAAAATCCGAATACTGCAGAAAAACAAAAATTTGTACAAGAAAAAAGTGAGAAACTAGTACACTAACACATCTAGAGATTTTTAAAGGAACTACATAGTAAGTTGAAAGTGAACATATAAAGGTAGATCTAGCTAGTTTAAGTAGAAACATGCTAAATGGGAATATACCGATGCATGACTAAATGAAAATTCAATTATAAGATAAAGTCATTGTAGACAAACGAATTGAATATCTCCATGAAATTAGATTTGACAACCAAACAAGATAACTTGACCAAGTTGAATGAAAAATGATATAAACTATCATCTCTCAAAAATTTGAGTAGATAAGGTAAATAATTTGCATATACATAAATCATACTGTTCCTACCTCCAATTGTCATTTCTAGGCACTGATCAATAAGGCATGCCAACTATTCTGACAATTTTACCTCATTCGACATCCTTGCCCTTGATAAGAAGTTTGGCTTAAGAAAAAGTGCTAGGTTTCAATAAAATGTCTCCCCGTTACTATTAAAATTCTAGACAATTTTATACTTTACAAATGAACATGCTGAGAATAGTAAAATGATGGGCCAGCAAAACAATATTATATATAGGATGAAAAGGCTGTCCAACTTGAGTTTTAATTTTTGACTATTAAAACTTTCCAACATAATCTCCATAGTTATAAATCAAGAATAGATCTCATTAAGGTTGGACAAAAAAGATGGCCATAAACCATGCCTACTTTTTTCATTATGCTTCTCCAACACATTAATAAAATTATTATTAGTCTTGTTGAAGTTTTTACAAGCCATCTAAAAATTGGCTCTATTTCCATGTTTTATCACTTGGGTGAGCTAAGCCCATAGAAATTGTCTTAAAATTCGTTCAGAAATTATGAAAAGAGTCTCTATGACATCAATGATCCAGTCATATAAATTCTTGGGCAGGTGAAAAAAATTATTTTTAGTAGTTCAGTTTGGATGCATCCTACATTGGCAGTGTGCCTCTCCTGCATATTTGGGACCAAATTCACTAAGGATGTAATACCAGATGTTTGTTGCCAACAATAATAGAGAGGCTTGTTAATTTAATTACCTCAAAACAATCATCCTGAGAAAAACCACAGAATCTATTCCACAAAGAGCCATTATTTCTTCCTCAGTAGTTTCCCAGGCTTTTCCTACCCAGCTAACAGAAGGAACCAATCTCTCAAAACAGAAAGGCTCATTGCAGTGTGAGCGTGCTGAAGCAAGCGTCCGCCCAAAATATACACCAAGAAAGCTTGGCTGCCTTCTTAATACTGAATATAATGAGAAAAGTACCACACATACACCTATATTAATTCCAGCGGAAGTCAGAAGAGCAGAGAGAATCATCTCCAGCCACTTTTTCTTCAAGCTTAATGTACCATGTTAACTAGCATGAGATTGCTTAAAACCAATATTTCCGAGAGATGCAGATCATCTAGAGTATACATGAGCTGTTGAAATATTTCTAAGTTAGTTGTCAACTTATTTGGATAGATAAACAAATATAAAAATCAGATTCACATGGAAATACTCACAAAGAGGGATAAAACACAAATACTCAAATAGGACAACTGTCTAGTCAAAAATATATCAAAATTGGTCAATGAAAATTAATGACATTTTTGTCACTTTATGTAAAAACTCAAGTGAGAAGAATCATATCTGATTTTTGATTAATATAGGGTCATCATAACATATAATCTATTTTTTTTATTATATAAGTAATTAATTTTATTATAACATTAATGAAAAAGTTGAACAAAATATGAAGGATACTCATTATAAATGAGTGTGAATGTGATTTTCTACAAATATATAATGATTGCTTATTTTTTATTTTAATTTATCAATCTAAAATATATAATGCACGACATTAAATAATTTATTTGAAAAAATTAAAACGAAATTAAATAAAATTGGACCAGTATGGATCTAATCGTGAATATCCATTTATCCAAAGATTGATCCTATCCAACCGATCCATGGATCAAATTAGACAAATGGCCTTAAAATCGCAAAAGCCAAGTTCTTCTCCCTTCCCTCAGCACTAAGTTCTTATCTTTGTTTATACCCAACCACTCCATGAAACTGCCTCCCTCCCCATTAACTTCTGATCTTTGCTTAAGTTGTTTTCTGCTTTCCGTTTCCAATTTAAAGAAGATTTCCAGGTGCAAAAGATCAAAAGATCAAAACATACTCACAGCAAAACCTCAAACCATAGCCCAAAATCCGTCAGACAAACTGTATCGAACTATTAAATACGATTAAGGCATTAAGAATACCAACAATGACTTCAAATCGAAATTTCAAAAAAATCTATAAGAAGCAAAACGGAAAAGAACCCAAAAAAAAAATCCATCACAAAAATTCAGACAAGCAAAAAAAAAACAGACCTGCAAATATCCACAATTCGGCCAAAAATGGGAGAGGAAACAACCCTAGCGGTCTTTCATTAGAAGCAAAAAAAAAAAAAATTCGCACATGCGTTGATGTGACTATAGCCAATACTTGTGCCGTTGTACGCCATAACTGGACTCCGCTTACCCTTCACAGAACAGGGTCCTTAATAAGTTTTTTAATTTATAATTCATTAGATTTAAAATTGAATTTTTAAATTTAATATTGTTTGGAAAAAAATGTTTAAATCGAAAATTTAAAAAAATGTTTAAATCGAAAATTTGATAATTAATTTTAAATTTTTTAAGTTTTAAAAATTAATTTTAAATTTACTTATAATAATTTTTTATTAAATTTTAATTTTATAATTATTACCAGTAAAATTAAATATGATTGAGTTGAAAAGATTAAAATTTAATTCAAAAATTAACTTTTTTATTTTAAAATTTGATGATTTTAAAATTTTAAAAGTAAAAATGAAAAAATAAACTATAAGAAATATTTAATTTTAAAATTTGTAAAAGTTTAAATTTAAAATTAAATTAATAAAAGTTTTAAAATCTTAGATTTTTTTGCCAGAAGGATGCTGCCTTTGTCTAATAAAAAAGGCCTAACTTTTGCATTATTAAAAATAGCATTTTGTTATACATGAAGTTATTATTATATAACTAATATTATAAATAATTATTTGTTTGAAGGAGTACATCCACTATTTAAATTAACAATTAAAAGTAAAATAAATTATTATTAACATACAAGTTAGTATAAAAACTTCTATATTTTTCATTACACTAGTTTTATACACGGACATTAATTTTAAATATTTAATGATGTAATGATTCCTATCAATAAGATGAAAAAATAACTGTAATATTTTTTATAAAAAATATAATTGATCATTATTTTTATAAAATAATAATTAAAAAAATTAAAAAAAAATTAATACATTGTTTATTTTTAGATTAATATATAACTTATCCATGTTATTTAAGTTTTTATCTTAATTGATTCCATTAAAGAAGATGATATATAATTACGACTTCAATTTATTATATGTAATGTATTATTGATTTAAGATTTTAATTAATTTTGACAAATTTTTCACCCATATATATTTATATAAAATTATTTGAATTTTAATTACTTAAAATTATTAAATAGGATTATTTTTTCAAAATCCAAAAAAGATGAAGATTGTTTATTAATAGATACAATGGAACGAAGTATTAGGAAAAATAAATATTATTTAAAATTAATTAAAAATTACTAATTATCTTTCAAATAAATAATATTTTATTTATCTATGAGTAAGAAAAATTTTTAAAACTTTACTTTAAACTCAAAAATACATTTAATTAATCAAACAATTAAATATTTAAATTATTCTTTTCGTTTATCAAACTCAAAGGTCCATGCCTCGAGGGCAAAATTTCTTTTTATCAAAAGAAATGTATTAATTATTCTTTTCATTTTGATTTTTTTTTCGCTATTATCTCAATATCAAATTGAATGGCATAAATAAGATAAAAAAAATTAATTTAAAAAAATACTTAGCATAGTGATGAATATTGCTGAAAAATGATTTAGCTTGAAAAATTTTTGTTGATATACCTTTATCATTTATGTACTCTCTTGCTTTGAAAGTCCATTTCATTATTGTATTAAAAAATTCACATCTTTTTTTCTTTCTATTACCAAATGATGTCATAAAATGAATAGATAAAAAAATATTATCAAACAAAAAAATCAAATAAATAAAAATCTATCTATCCCTCTCAGTGTACCCACACTTTTATATATATATATATATATATATATATTTATTTATAATTATTAAATTTAAATCATTAAATCAATCAAAACTATATATATATATATAATAATATAAAATATAAAATATAAAATCTATAAATCAGAGACTCAATAATATAGAGCTCATTTAAGCATATTGAAATTATAGAATTCAAGTTTTATTTATGGGTGTATGAATTTTTTTAAAAAAAAATTATATATTATTCCTTTAAACAAAAAATAAAAAAATAATTAAATTAATAAAATAAAAAATACTTTAAATCATTCTACATTAAATAATTATTTTTGCTATAAAATGAGAGTAATTATTTTTTAATCCTCATACATTACAAAAAATTAGTTGTTTCCTATATATTGAGTGGTAGCATAATACTTTGATAATTTTATTTTCATAAATTAGATATATTTGTCACAATTTTTAAAATTATTACATTTTATTCACATTACTATTACAGTGTTCATACTAGTATATGTTTCAAGAAGAAAATATCTTAAAAAGTTTTAAAAAAATGTGAAAAATAAAGTAAATTAAAATCACTAAATTTATCAAAAACAACTAAAGTGTTTACTAATGTAAAATTAAGATGACTAAAATGTATTAATTTAAAGTAAAATTATCAATATATTTAATTTATGAAACTAAAATGACCTTAAGTGTAATTGTTTTTAATGAATTACATTCAAATTTTATTAAAAATAAAGAAAAAAGATGATTATACGTACTAGAAGCTAATAAATTATTTTAGATAAAATATTTACAGGAGATAAAGTCTGGTTCAGTCCCAACATAACTACGTCATTATATATAATAGTGTTTATTATCAAGCAATAATTATTAATGCTCCAAAATTATTTATTTTAGAAATAAAATTAAAAAAGTATTTAAAAATAAATTATCTTCTATATTTATTTTATTATCACAAAGTGAAAATTTTATGTTAAAATTTTGTGAGAACATTTGTATTAATACTCTTAAATCAAATAATTAATTAGTTTTTTACTTCAATTTAAGAAAATATACAATAATTATTATTTTAGGAGTAATATATGTGATAATTTGTGACATTAATATACAATACAAATATAAGTGATTTGAGATCATATTTACAAAATTTATATAACTTTATTTAATAAATAAGTCAAATATCATTACATGATAAAATAAATGAACTTATTTTCGACTAATTTTTATTTTTTGTTAACAGATTATAAATTCACATGTGTATTTACATTGGACAGAAATTGAACTTTTTTTAGTACTAAGAAAATGATTAATTTCAATACAAATATGATTATCTCATAAATGATTTGACTAAACTAACTAGTTCGTTAAATCAGTTAACATTAACTATTTTAATTATCATTTTTAAGAATTAAAAAAATTATCTAATAATAATAATGTAAAATTATTAAACAAGAAAATTATAAAAATAACTTTTTTATGACAAAAACATTTATTATAGAAATATTTTTGTATTTTTGTATTTATTAATATAAAAAAAGGAAAAGATTTCCTTTGGAAAAAGATTCTCATTTTTTTATATCATTTATTTTTTTACTTTCGATTATCAAATGATGTAATAAAAGAAATTATGAAACAAAATAAAATCAAATAAATAGAAAGTTACACATTACCCTTAATATATATATATATATATATATATTAATAGATTACAAAATCTATCTAATAAAAGTATAAAAATAATATTAGTTTTTTTCTTTTACAAAAATGTAAAAATAACATAAAAAAATTAGATTAACATTAATAACAAATAATCAAATAGATAAAATAAAATGCATATTGTTTAGACATATGAACCGACTCATAGCCTCACTTGAGACAAAGGATCGACTTATAGGTCGATCCAATTCAAAATTAGTAGCCTGAGCTCATATCATTAGACCGAGCCTGTGGAAGATGACCTAGTCATAAGAAGGTATATCCTGAATGATGTATTTAACTCTGTACATTTTAAATGCACCAATAGAGTAGGAGGTCTATCCCAGAGGACGCTTCCCTTATAGGGTCAACCACCAGCTCGACTTAAGGTAGAGCTCGATACATAAAATGTTATATTTTTGTACAGATTGTATCCCTATGACACATATATATGTACTCATTGTATAATTGACATTTGTATATGTTAGGTCCTATAAATAGAGGATCCTCTCATAGAATCCACACATTCAACTAATTATCTTAACTTCTTTTTAAGTTCTTTCTCTGTAAATTGGATCAACCCTTAACATTTTGACGCCCACCGTAGGGCTTATATTTTTAGGTCAAGCTTAAGTTTTTGACCCCATACCTCTTGGGGTTTACTTTGAGTCTTGAGAAAATCTTGAAAAATCTATTGTGCTCTGTTAAAAAATTGCACCTAGGCCACTTGTCACGCATCAAAATGGTGGGAACTCACGTTGGTAGACATTCAAAGTTGGCTAAACAAGAAAACAAGGGTGGCTCAGGGAGACGTAGCACCATCCCTCAATGAGGTTAGATCATAAGGTAGCCTGCATCATCGGGAGATGGCTCGCCAACTCCTATAATTGAGAAAATAGTTTGAGGAAACCAGAAGATAAAATAAGGCACTACGGTCCTAGTTAGAGGGAAGGGCCTTGGACGACCAAGCAACAAACCTAATTAACAAAAATATAGAAAGATAAGGTTAGCCTAAGCCATACCACTCAGAGCAAGAGGATGAAAAGGAATCTCATTTCTAGCTTGGCGAAACCTGGTGAAGAATAATGGGTTTAGGAAAGGAAGAGTTGGGAGACATGATTTCAAGCGTTAAAGGAAGCCAATAAGAAGTAAGACGAAGCTTTGAAGGTAGCTAATAAGAAAAACAAGAAGGGTAAAACTCATTATGATGTGGACAATGCTTGTGAAAAATTATGTATCTCCCCATTTTCTGATGATATAGAAAATGACAAGCCCCCGGCCAAGTTCAACACTCCTAAATTCCCTTACTATTTTAGGACAAAGGACCTAGTAACACACATTTAGTATTTTAAAACATCCATGGCTCCCATGAGTCTAACCCAGTGAAAAAGAGATTCCATGATGTGAAAATTATTCGCAGCTACTCTCTATAAGGGCGACCAAAAATTGTTCAACAACTTGATGCCTCGATCCATAACCTAATTTCCATAGTTCACCAAGCTCTTTTGTCACAAACTATGCTTGCAACAAACCCCTGAGAAAAGAATCACACCATATTTTCTCAATTGTTCAAGAGGGGGGAGAATCTATTGAGGAGTACATGAAACGTTTCGAGGAGGAAAAATTGGAAATCTCTGATTGTCCTAACCTATAGCAATATAAGCCTTCTGGAGAGGTCTTCCAAAGAATTAAAATCTATTTGTAAAATTAACCAAGACAATGCCTCGTACTTTAGAGGAAGTTTATGGCGAGGCAAGAAATTTTGTCAACCTAGAGAGAGCTAGGCCCAGTCAAAGGCCAGTGAACTAACATAGAAATGGTGCCAGACAAAGAAAAGAGGAGGATAAGCTCAAATAGGGCACATCAAAATAGCAAAAGTAAACACTTCACATCAAATAACAGAGGGGCTAGACAATGGTCATGAAATAGAAGACTTTAAGGAAGGTCACTATATCCCTTTAGAGGGCCTCCCTTAAGAGTAAATCTAACCCAAGCTATAATGAGAATAGAGGAGGAACCCAACGTCAGTTGGCCATCGAAAATGAAATCCCCACTTAAGGACACAACCAAATAGTGTGCCTTCCATAAGGATGTGGGACACGAGAGAAAAGATTACAAACCTTCTTTTTATGACCACTGTAAGAGCTCTAGGTATAAAGAACCATGATATTGTCAAGATGGAGCTCCCTCTCGTAGGGATTAATAGTAGTACTACCTTTGCCAAAGGAATGGTAGTGCTACTACTATGGAAAAAAGAGTGACAGTAATGATCACTTTCGTAATCATCTATGTCTCAACTCATTACAATGCCATCTTGGGAAGACCTTTGATACATAAAATGAAGGAAGTCTCATCCACCCTCTACCAAGTAATCAAATTTCTCACTGATAAAGGTCGAGAATAGATTAAGGGAGACTAGGAGAAGACCAAAAACTACTATAACGCTACTATGAAAGAAGTTGCTTGCAAATAGTAGTTATCGAGATGTCTCCCTTAAAGGAAGCCATGGAATAAAGGCCTTATAAAATCGATCAACTTAAATGAAATAAGAGACCTCCCAATCGAGGAGAAATACGAGAGCCACCCCTTAAAATTGGGTGAAGATTTAATGATGGAGCTAGAGGAACAACTCTCACAGTTCCTCAGGACTAATTCGGATGTCTTTGCATGGACTCCAAATGACATGCTTAGAATTTATCCAAAAGTCATATCACACTAATTAAACATCAATCTAAAGGCTAAATCTGTACAACAATGAAAAAGAAAATTCCCAAGAGAAAAGAATGAGGTCATCAAACACCATGTGGCTATCCTTAAAAAAGCAAGGATCATAAGGGAAGTCAACTATCCCTCGTGGTTATCAAATTTAGTCCTAGTTAAGAAAGCATGTGGGTCGTCTCGTATGTTTGCAGCTTTCACATATTTAAAAAAGGCATGTCTCAAGGATTTCTTTCCCCTTCCAAGTATTGATCAATTAGTAGATGTCTCTACTGGCTTTGGGATGATGAGTTTTTTGGATGCAAACTCATGGTATCACCAAATTATGATGCATCCCGAAGATGAGGACAAAACATCTTTTATCATGGAAGAAGAAGCATTCTATTATAAAAGGATGTCATTTGTATTGAAGAATGTGGGTGCCACATATCAACGTTTAGTCAACAAAATATTTAAAGAACAATTAAAAAGGAATCTAGAGGCCTATGTGGATGATATGGTGGTAAAATCAACTCAATCTATGGACCATATTAAAGACCTATTAAAAGTATTCTTAGTAATTTGAAGATATAGTATGAGGATTAATCCCAAAAAATGCATACTCGGTGTCACTGCGAAGAAATTCTTAGGGTACCTTATGTCAACCAGATGGATTGAGGCCAACCTAAACAAGATACATGCCTTGATAAATATGAAACCACCTTCTAGCCTTAAGAGAATCCAACAATTAAATGGATGAATAGTAGCATTAAACATGTTTATTTCTAAATGCACTGATAAGTGTATACCCTTCTTCAAAATGTTGAGAAAGGGCACATCAATCTTTTGGGATGAGAGCTGCGATAGAGCCTTTGAAGAAATTAAGAAGTATATGAGTAACCCCTATCTTAGCTAGCCCTCGTCCAGGTGAGGTTCTTTATTTTTATTTTGCTATGACTTCCCATACATGTTATGTTGTACTCCTAACTTAAAGAAACAAAATTCAGCATCTTGTCTACTACATCAGCTAGGTCCTAATAGATGCTCATAATAGGTATCCAACAATTGACAAGTTAGCGCACGAAAGCTCAGGCATTACTTCGAATCACACACAATTATGGTACTCACTTTTCATCCATTCAGGAATGTCCTAACGAGGCCAAATGTAGCAGGAAGGCTAGCATAGATAGCCATAGAATTTGGGTACGACATTAAATATATGGCTAGAATAGCCACCAAAAGGCAAACAGTTGTCGAGTTTGTGGCTGAGTTTAGTGAAAAGCCAAAAGTTATTGTCAATAAGGAGCAAAAAAAAGTACGTGGGGTAGATCAAAAAAGAGAAATAATTTGGCAAGTGTTTGTTAATGAAGCACGAAACTTCAATTGTGCAGAGTTATGAGTAGTCTTAGTAGACCACAATAATAACTATTTCGAGTATGCAGTTAGACTTGATATCCAAGTGACCAATAATGTTGTAGAATATGAGCTAACATAATTATTATATCTATAAATACTATACTATTATCAATGATAAAAAAATTGCATAATTGTTTATTGAATCCATATCTATGTTTACTTTTTTATGTTATTATATTAAGAAACACAAAAATCAAAATATTGTGACACGATGTTTAAGATTTAATTTCATTTTTAAAAGTTTGAATAATGAATTAGAAACCACATATATTCCTTCCTTAGATCGACCTTGGGAGTATATTTGTCATTTTGTATAAAATGATTCGTGCACTTGCGAGATTTTTACAAATATAAAACCAAAGTATTTACAAAATCGGTATTACTAACTCGTTGCCGATTTTGTCTCAACAAGATTTTGGCACCATTTCCAAGGAAGGAATAGTATTTTTAAATTATTTATCAAAATTTTAGTAACTTTATGTGTTGTAAATAATTATGATTTTTTTCTATTTAAGCCTATACATTTTATCAAGTGAGAAATCTTTCTTAGAGAGTTCTACTATTTTTCAATTTAAGAGCTAGATGTGATACGCAAAAGGAGAAGGGTCAATTTTAACTACAAGTAGCCATGAGAGATGCTAGAGATAGACAGAAAATGATGAAGGGTTATGTAACGCCAATCATTGACAATGCAACTTTCGGCATACAATTGCAAGAGGCTGTAAGGAACTATGAATTGAAAAAGATTCATTATTCTTTGTTTCCTTCGTTTTATGGTATCCCTAATGAAGACCCTTTGCATTTCATTAGAGAATTCTATGTTATTGTCCAAACCTTTCTACAGTAGAGAATTGATGAAGATTAGCTTAGGATAAGGTGTTTTCCTTACACCCTCAAGGATAAATCTTGGTCATGGTTCATTACTCTATAGTCGGGTTCTCTACCAACTTGGGAGGCATTCTATGAAAATTTTATGGGTAGGTTCTATTCTCATTAAAAGACTATTGATCTAAGGACGAAGATAGCAACGTTTTCTCAAATGGATAAAGAGCCCTTTCATGAAGCTTGGGAAAGACTCAAACTCCTTTTCATTCAATGTCCTCATCATAGCTTTCCATTATAGCTATATAACCAATTCTTTTATGATGGATTGACATTGTAGAGTCAATACATGGTTGATAATATTGTTGGAGGAGTTGTGGGAGAAAAGATCATAGAGGAAACCTATAGTTTCTATGAGTTTTTGGGTTCTAATTCCCAAAAAAGAAGTACTAGAAGAAGGAGAGAAAGAGTCCATGAAGTTGGCTCTGGTAATGAGATGACCTTGCATCTTGTTTAATTGACTAAGCAAGTGCAACTTCTCACTACCCATCAAATGACAAATCAAGAGGTGTGTGAAGTGTGTTTTTCAATTGGGCATGATACTCGTAATTTTTCATATACTTGTGATTCTAGAGTGGATGCCATGAAGGAAGTTAATTCCTTTCAAAAGTATCATCCAAACACCTATAATCACCTTAACCATCATTGGACACCAAACAATTACCAAGCCTACCCCCAATGTCAAACACTAAGGTTAAATAAAAACCACCCTTACCCATCAAATAAATCTTTTTAAGTCAACCTTAGATGATAGCTTGAATGCTTTTATTCAAGTTTGTCACAACAACCAGTTGATGAATAATCAAAGGTTGAGCACCATAGAGGCTTCGGTTAAAAGATTGAAGTTAAAGTTGGGCAACTAGCTAAACAAATGCAAAGGTAAGAATAAGGAAATTTTCCCAGTCAAACCAAACAAGAAAAAGATGTAAGAACCTTTTGAAGTGGTAAGGTATTCAATACTAGTTTACCTGAAATCTCTGAAGATCTACCTTGTAGTTCAAGTAACAAAGACGGTGAAATTCTAATCTTGCAAAAAGGAGAGACAAGTGCTAAACTTGACAAAACTTTGGAAAAACTCATTGGGGAGTCATCTGACATCCCTAAAATTCAAAAGACAACATAACCACACCAATTGCAAGTACCTTTTCTATAACGGCTAAAAGAATCCAAACAAGATAAGCAATTCTATGATCTTTTTAATATGCTTTCTAAAGTAAATATCAATTTACCATTAACAGAAATGATCATGAATGTGCCCTCCTATGCTAAGTTTTTCAAAGAGTTGAATACTAAGAAAATAAGGTATAAACTTAATGAGCGAGTGGTAGTCTTAGAAATTTGTAATGTTGTACTTCAGCTCCAACTTCAACCTAAGTTGAAAAACCATGGAAGTTTTATGATAAACATAATTATGGGGGATAGGAAGGTTGTTAAAACATTGCTTGATTTAAGTGCTAGTATAAAATTGATTCCTTGGTCTAAATTCTTACAACTTAAATTTAGTAGATTTTAAACCCACAACTATGTCCCTTTAACTTGCAGACAGATCTTTTAAGTATCCAAAGGGGATAGTTGAGGATGTGTTGGTATAGGTAGACAAACTGATAATACCTGTTGACTTTATGGTTCTGAATATGCAAGAAAATCCATCCTTGTACAAAAAGCATACAATACTTCTTGGTAGACCATTTATGGCAACTAACAAGACTATTATTGATGTCCAAGATGGAAATTTGACAGTGACGATCTTAAGAGAGACTGTTCATTTTAAAGTTTTGGTTCTTCACCATTTCCTTCTATTTCTACCATAGATGAAATATTCGATGTTAACCCTTTGGATGATATTGTCCAAAGAACCTTTTCTTGAACCATAATAGAAGACAAGCTTGAAATTGTTCCTACCCTTGAAGAGGTTGAAGAAGATTCAGATGAGGAAACTAAGGGGTACTTTGAACAACTAGATAGTGATGAACTAATGAAAAAATCTAGTACACTTTTAAATCTACCTAGTTCTTCATCTAGTAAAGAGGCCAATCCATCTAAACTTGAACTCAAAGACTTACCTAAGTGTGTTTTTAGGAGGAGAAACTTATCCAGCGATACTTTCTTCAACCTTAACCAAAACCCAAGAAAAGGAACTTATAAAAGTGCTCAAGAAGTTTAAGAAAGCCATAGATTGGAGTATCAGAGATATAAAAGGCATTAGTCCTATCATGTGTATGCATAAGATCAACTTGGAGGATGGTGCTAAACCTATACGAGAGGCCCAAAGAAAACTAAACCCAAACATGCAAAGTGGTAGTTAAGAAAGAAATTCTTAAACTGTTAGAAGAAGGAATTATCTACCCTATTGTCAATAGTAAGTGGATTATTACAGTGCATGTGGTACCTAAGAAATCTGGGATTACAGTTGTTAAAAATAACAAAAGTGAATTAGTACCCACTAGAATAATCACTGGATGGAGGATGTGTATAGCTTTTAGGAAACTAAATTTATATACTAAAATAGATCATTTTCCTCTTGCATTCATCAATCAAATGTTGGAAAGATTAGTTGGGCACGAATTTTATTATTTTCTAGATGGACCGTTCGGATATTATCAAGGACCTATAGCACTAAAATATTAGGAAACGACCACATTTACATGTCCTTTTGGGACATTTTCTTTTCAAATAATTCCATTTGGGTTATGTAATGCCTCTGCCACGTTCCAGAGATGTATAATGTCTATGTTCTTAGACATGGTGGAAAATTCATTGAGGTTTTCATGGACGATTTCTATGTCTTTGGAAACTCATTTGATGATTGTTACATAAATTGAATTTGGTTTTAGAAAGATGCATTGAATGCAATCTAACCCTTAGTTGGGAGAAAAGTCATTTTATGGTTCAACAAGAGATAATGTTAGGATATATCATTTCAAACAAAGTTATTGAAGTTGATAAGGAAAAAGTTGAAATGATTTCCAAAATACCTCATCTTATATATGTTAAAGGGATAAGAAGCCTCTTAGGACATGTAAGATTTTACATACGATTTATTAAAGATTTCTCTAAAATAAGTCATCCCTTATGTAACCTATTATTAAAAGATGTTTATTTTTATTTCAATAATGTTTATTTTGATTTCAACGATGACTGCCTTATTTCCTTTAATACCTTGAAAGAGAAACTAACATATGCCCTTGTTATTATGGCACCAAACTGGTTTTTACCCTTTGAAATAATGTGTGATGCTTCCGATTATGCTATCAGAGCAGTCTTGGGACAGAGAGTGAATAAGCATTTGCATGTCATTTACTATGCTAGAAAAACACTCAATGACACCCAAATGAATTATACCATCATTGAAAAGGAATTCTTGGCTATAATGTTTTCTTTAGATAAATTCAGGTCTTATTTAGTAGGATCTAAAGTGATTGTGCATTCTGATGATGCTACTTTAACAAACCTATTAAGTAAACCAAATGCCAAGCCAAGATTAATCAAGTGGGTCTTACTCTTACAAGAATTTGACCTAGAAATCAAGGATAAGAAAGGTAGTGAAAACTTAGTAGCTAACCATTTGGCTAGGTTGAATTCTTACTTCAATTCTCTTAAAGGTGAGAGTAAAAAAGATATAGTTGAAACCTTTCCTAATGAACAGTTATTTTCAATAGGTTCTGGGATGACCTATCTTGCCATTGGTGTTTTGAGACCTAACACTTCATATCAGGAGAAGAAAAGGTTCTTTAAAACTATCTAGAACTATTTCTGGGATGACCCTTATTTATACAAGATTGGTCAAAATCAAGCCATCTGGAGATGTGTACTTGAAGAAAAACATAAGAGCATTCTGACTTTTTTTCATAAACTTCATTATGAGGGCCATTTTGGTGACAAAAAGACAACTCATAAGTTATTATAGTCTGGATTATTTTGGCCCACTCTTTTTAAAGATGCTCATATATTTTGTGCACAATGTGATAGATGTCAAAGAAATGGTAACATAAGCAAAAGAGATGAAATGCCTTTGACATCTAATTCAGTTGTTGAACTGTTCGATGTATGGAGGATTGACTTTATGGGTTATTTTATCCCATCCAATGGTTTTCAATATATTTTGGTTGTTGTGGATTATGTATTCTAGTGGGTAGAAGCTATCCCCACTAAAACCAATGATGCTAATGTTGTTGTAAAATTCTTGAAGGATTCAATATTTAACAGGTTAGAACACCTAGAACTATAATAAGTGATGGAGGTAGCAATTTTTGTAACAAAATATTTGATGGATTACTAAAAAAGTACAACATCACACATAGAGTAGCTACTCCATATTATCCCCAAACTTCCAATTTAGTGGAAGTAAGTAATTGGCAAATCAAGGGAAAACTGGAATGCACTATGCATCCTTTAAGGAAGGAATGAGGATTTAAGATGAATGATGCCTTATTGGCATACCACATAGCTTACAAAACACCCTTTAGGATGAGCTCTTAAAGGATTATCTTTGGGAAAGTGTGCCACCTTTCCGTTGAACTTGAACACAAGTCTTAATGGGTAATTAAAGAGTTAAATATGAACTTAGATAAAGTAGAAGAAAAATGATTACTCCATCTTAATGAGTTGGAAGAAATTAGGAACGAAGCCTATAAGAATGCCAAATTGTACAAAGAGTGTACTAAGCGTACCTGTTTGTATGATTTAAATATGATGTTCGATGTAAATAATATTCTACATCAAAATCATTAACACATAAAGCAATTTGGTAACTTTTCTATCCCTTCTCTTTTTATAATTTGTAATTGTTACATTTATAACAATGTATTTTTTAGGTTGGGGGTAGTAGGATTTAAAAGTTACACAAATTAGGCAAAATTTAAATTTTTTATAAGCAATATGCCCTTATTTTGCTTATTTAGTTGTGTATTTTCATATTAATTATTTTCTTTAATTTATTTTTTTTCTTTTATATATATGTGTATGTTATTTTCTTATTTGTGTGTTTAGGTAAATTAGAGTAGTGTTCAAATTTTTGTCACAAAAATAATCATGTCTTAAAAATTATGTTTAAGCAATGATTAGGTCTTTTTGCATGATTAGATTAATTTTCAATAAACATATCTTGAAGTAATATGATAATTAGTAAGTCTGTGTTATAACTAATATTTTATGATAAAATTTTGAAATGAAATGAACTTAAAATCGATGTTTATAAATCAAATAGTGGAAACTAACCTTGTGAGATATTATTTGAGCCTTAATTTCCTTTATTCTAAGTGAAATATTATCTTTTTACTCAAAACACTTATTATATTTCTTCAAAATTTTAGATGACCTCTATAGATATTAGCATTGAATGTATGAATTTTCTCATCTTATAGAGTGTCATATATTTATTTTTCACTTTCTTAGATTAAATGATTTAAGTAAAAATTGATAGTATATGCCTTTATCTCATTCATTCATGACTTCTACCAAAAGAGACATATCGGGAGCTATCTAAACCAAAATCAAACAAAAAAGCCACAAAATTAACCACTCACCAAGTTTCTACAAAAATGTACAATCTATACATGGATTTACTCTCTAAAAAAATATGTTGAAAAATACCTTAAGAAAATAAATAAAATAGAGAGATAAAAATATATAGTATAATTTACATACTACGACTTTTTTCACCTTAAATAGTTGTGAGAGTTGGTCAGTACAAAAGAAATATAGGAAATAATTCTCCTAGAAGTCATTTCTTTTATTTTTCCTACATTTCTAAATGGCATATATGTTGAAATTTTTGCTTAATGAGTTTGATTGATGCATGAAAATAATATATATGATATATATCTTTATAATTTATACATTTGATTCCTTTCATAAGATCAAAGTTATGCACTATTTTGAGTCTTTCTTCTTTTATAAGTATGCAGACTTTTTAGTTCATTTCTAAACATAAATTCTATTCACATATTCCTTAGTATGAATTCTTGAATCCATAGGATTCAATGAATTGAGAGTATTGATTTGTAAGGAGTAGACTCGAAGGGAATTCAGATTCCTAATATTGAAATTAGGTGAAATGAAAATGAAATATTTTTTATTAAAATATGAAAGAGATTTTTGACTAATTATTGTAGTAAATCATAAATGTTTAAGAAATTAGAATAATCTATGCTTAAAGGTTTTAATTATAAAACCTAAATGAAATTTTAAGCATGAAAATTTTTGCTTTTTATTTTACTTTGTTATTTTTGTTTTATTTTAAGAATTGTTTTATTTAGTTTAATGTTTGTGCATATCATTAATGAAAACCCTCACGAGACTTAAACTTATCCACTAGGGCAACCTAGGGGTTTAAAAGCTTGTTGCATACACTAAATGCAACCGTGTCAATCCACGGAAGTAATTTTGGATAGTTTAATTTTTAGTTTTTACCATTTCTCTTGCTAAGAGACTAGCATGAAAGTAGTTTGGGATTGTGACGAGTGCTTAAAAAGCACTAAAATAACCATGATCTAATGTACTTTAATTGATTCAATAAATTTATATTTGTATGATTTTATCATATTTTATATAAATTTGTATTTTCGAAATTATGGGTATTTATATTGTTTTTCATGTATTTTCGCTTCAAAAATAATTTAAAGACTTAAAAAAATATACTGGAGGCAATACGTCACAAATATGTTGAGGGAAAAATCAGAAAAAGTTAAAAAAATGAAAAAATTGGACAAGGTGGGTCAAAATGGTCAAAAAGGTCAAAAATGTCCCCATCAGTGTTGAGTTGTACGCATTTGTTGAGTCCTGCGCGTGCCAGTGCCAATATGCACGCATATCATGCCAAGAGACAACACTCGTTTGCCAAACCGCACACATGCCAATTCCCATTTGCTGCAAATCCTGTGCACGTCAACGTCCGTCTACCAAACCGCGCACGTGACAATTCCTATTTGTTACAAATCTCGTGCACGTCAATGCCCATTCCATCGCAATTCTCGCCCATCCGCACAAGCCAACACACCTACACTTATGTTAGCTTGTCCAAATGCATCTATGACCAATTTTTGAGATATTTTCCCATTTTTTAGCCTTTTTCTCACCTATAAAAGAACCTTCTCACCCATTGTAAAAATTATCCCTCAAAATCTTTTCTCTTTGTCTCTTTAGAAAGCTTTCTTAGTTTTGTTTAGTTTTAAAGTTCTTCTCTTATTGAGAAGAGCTAGTTATGCTTTTTGTAAATTTCTAGTTTTTGATTCAATAAATGAAAATGTAAATTCGTTTAGAGGTTTTCTAGAAATGGAATTAGCATCAAAGTTCGATAAAGATTCTTTTGAGGTATAATTTTTAAATGAATTTTTTACAGTTATATTTATGTTTTATTCTTATATGTTATATTTAATTTGTTTGTGATTTAATTTACCATGGTTAGCTATTTGTAAATATGATATAATAATAAATTTGTTATGCTTGCAAAATATTAATAGGTAAAACATTTCCATAAAATAATTTGATTTTGTTTTTATTCAATATTTTATATTAAAGATGTTAGAGAGAAATATATTATTTTTCATTACAAACTTAAATTTGAAAATTAGATTTAAAGGTTTAATTATCTAGTATGATTTAGAGTAGTGCTCTTTTATTTGTTGGTATAATGGCCCGGTATTTAGAGTGAAGCTCTATTTCAAAAGTTTTTATAAGAACTATTATTTGAAAATGTATTGACAACATATTTTCAGTAATGGTTTTAAAACTTGAAAGTTAGTATTTGAATAATTAAATTCTTAGGTTTAATTTGGACACCTTAAATAAAGTTTAAAATATTTAATCCCACCAAAAGTGGTATGTACATGGTTCATTTTTAATCTCTTAGAAAAAAGAAAATTAATTTTATTAACCAAATTAATTATCGACTCCACCCATAAGTGTTAATCGATTTGTTTAATTAACAAAGAACATCTAACCCCACCAAATGTGGTATTTATATAATAAAAAAGATTATCAATAAATATAAATTTATATTTTTAATAATCTAAATAATATGAGCAAGCATAATTAACTTAATTATTATATCCATAAATACTACACTATTATGAATGATAAAATTTACATAAATGTTTATTGAATCCATATCTATGTTTATTTTTATGTTATTAGATTAGGAAACACAAAAACCAAAATATCGTGACACGATGTTTAAGAATTAATTTTTTTTTAATTTTTAATATTTTGAATAATAAATTAAAAAAACACATATATTCTTTCCTTAGATTGATCTTGGGAGTATACCTATCATTTTCTATAAAATGATTCATGCACTTGCAAGAGTTTTACAAATATAAAATCAAAGTATCTACAAAATTGATATTGCTAACCCGTTATTGATTTTGTCTCATCAGTAGGTCGATATATGATAGTAGTAGGAAAATTATACCAGAAAACTTCACTCAGTCCAAGGCTTTTGTGTGTAGCCAAAGAGGGATTTGAAAGATTAATGTATGAAGCACAAAGAAAAGGATTGTGGTTTATATCAAATGCCAAAGGTTTTCCCCCTTATCACATACTCCCCTAATTACCATGAAGGGGGTGGTGAGTCCTTGGCCCTTTTATAAGTAGAGGCTTGACATAGTAGGGCCCCTACCTATAGTAAAGGGTCAAAAGAAGTTTCTACTTGTGACTATTGATTAGTTTTTAAAATGGATCAAAGTAGACAGGGATCCTTAATCTTAATAATTATAGGACTTATGCCCTAGTAAAAGAAATAAATATATATTGTTAGAGCATCACAAGTACATGCCATCAAGAATACTTTCATTATTTAAAATTACAAATTTTATAAAACTTATTAATACAAAGCTCAACCCCCTCAGGAGGTTTAAAACTCTTCAAATGATTAGACACACGACTAGTGTTTGGATCATCAATTTCTTCCACTAAGGCCAATAACTCTACGTGAATCTCAATAATTTTCTTATGTGCATAGGTCATGCGTTCGGGGTGAGTTGACCTCATCATGAGTATTCCTCACTGCAATTCTTCAGTAACCTTTATTACCTTAAGGAACACTCTTTCACCCTACCCTTAAGTTTAACCTCGACTTTAAGCGCTCTAACCTCATCCTTAAGGCTACTGTTTTCAACTCTCAAAGCTCAAATTGAGCACCTATTGGAAGAATTGGCAAAATTCCTCAAATGCACGGATTAAGCAAGTGTTCTTAACCCCTTTTTATAAGAGATGGAGGTTGATGTTGAGAAAAAAGGAAAATGACACAAGTTCCCAAAAAATAGGTGGGTAAGTCAACATCATAAATACACAATAATTCAAGAAAAGTAACTTTTCATTTTTTCACTTCACAAAGTAATGTTTTCCAAAGTTTAAGCTCACAACCACATAAATAGAATTTTCGTTGAGCTAAAAAAAGGGATCAAGTCCTTAAACTTTAATGATCCTCGTGCTCTATCCCTACACCTGTTGCCTCAGGACCTTCCTCACCCTTACTAGAGCCCAATTATTCTCCTTCTCCCCCTTTCACAGATGTAGCATACATATATGGAGGAGTAATCGAAATATCTAGAATGCAATAATACGACTCGCCTAGATCCCTCTGCTTAGCCTTCATCTTAAAGGATTCTATGGCTAGCTCGTACCACCTCTTTACGCTCGACTCGAGCTTCTGAGTAATGGTGTCAACATCATTCTTTGCCTTATGGGCCTCCTTGGTAGTAGCCTTGCCTCTTCTTTGGGCTTCCTGGTCTCTTCCTCAACATGTCTTTAAGCCTTTTGAGCTAAGTAATGCATTGGGCATACTCATTCAGCTTGGTGGTAGCCCTTTTTAACTTCTCATCCTTATCAATTACCTTGCCTTCTCACTTATTTGATCTCACTAGTAGCATAATTTTTCTAGAACAAGTAGAAGCATGACTCTACTTTTCCTACACTAGTTTGACTTTCAAACGACACACACTTTAAGCCTTGTTAAAGTCATAGAGCAGCACTTGTTAAAACAAAAGAAAGTTACAGGGTCAAATAAATAAGTCTCAAGCTCAAACTTTGTATGAACAATAGTCATAAATAAACACAAAACATGAGGCAACTCACTTGACGCAATTAGCGACAGATGACCTCGTTAGAATCCACACCCTCATAGATAGCCTCGAGCCGTTTCTCATATGTGTCAGCTGATAACTGTATTTTATAAAATTATTTTCATCTATTTTATTAATTATAATTGCTATGTTCTTGACATTTTTAGTTAATTTTAGTTAAATTAATTAATATTTACGATTTATTTGTTAAGTAATATATTTTTAAGAAAATTAAATAATATGTGTCAAAAATGTACTTAATTGCAATTTATAAAAGTCGAAAATATAATTTAAATTAAAATCGGATATAATTTTAATTATTAAAAGTTTAAAATTTAATTTAAATTAGAAAAAGGCTTAATTGTAATTACAGAAAGTTTAAAATGTAATTTGAATTAAATTTATGGGTAAAAATGCAATTACGAAAATATATTTTTCTACGTAGGAGAGAGGAATCCAACGCGCCATCAACCACGCACACAACGTGAGCCATCAGATCAGACAAGAAACGGTCAGGATTGGCGCCTGTATTTCAACCCAGACCAAAGAGATTGGGTGCAGGTTTTCTCGTTCACGCTGCTCAATGCACCGAGTGGGGCCCACTTGCCGCGTAGGCCATTGTGTAGGGTGGGACCCACGTGTCTGACGCGTTTTCAAGGCATGATTTCGTGTGTCCATTTCACATGCGCCCGATTATACAGTGAATAGTAAACTGCCATGTGTCCCACTTTATATTGTAGTCAATCAGATTCTGACACGTGTCAAGGTTTTGGTGAGCACAAAAACGCAGAATCACGCACACGTTCCAACCGCTGCCCCCCACGTTCGTGTGCCTCTACTCCTGTGTGTTGATCTCTGCGTGCAACCAGATCCTCACCGAATGAAATGTTACCATGTGTCCGCATTAATCCTTGCAGCGAATTAGACGCCGACACATGGTAGCGTAAATTAAAAAAAACAGAGCCGCACACCTTCCCCAGTTTTGCGTTTTCTTTTAAATTAATTTTCACATACAGAGTTGTCCCCCCGCATGTATTAAAAAATATATTTTTAAATGTATTTTTTTTAGAAATTTGATGTGTTAAATATGGGATAGTATGTAGGAGTTTTGGAGTTTTAGAGTTTTGGATTTTTAGTAGTGTTTGGGGCTGGACTGTGGAACACGTAGAAGCCATTTTTGGCTTCTGTTGTGTTCTTCGTGTGCCAAATATTTACGATCCAAAATGATTTAATTTTCTTTTGTTCTTCATCTCAAATTCCTTAACTGCTGTAATTTTAATTTTAATTAATAAAGTAATTTAATTTTTCTAGGGTTGCGTTTTATCTAAATTTATGAATCTTTGATTTTAATTATTTTTGAAAGATTTATAAGACGTTTGATTTATTTATTCTATCTGTGCTTAATGCTTTTGATTATTTACGAATTTTATCAAATGATCCGTGGCACTTAAATAAACTTGGAAGATGCATTTTTGTGTATATTGCTCGTGGATAGAATGACATGTATGATGAAGGATAGAAATATACCCTAATTGTATGTGTGGCCATTTGAGAACTTAGAACGTGATGAATCTTGGTGAGTTTAATTCTCATAGGAATATAGTGAATTAATTTAACGAGGTGTGTCTATACAGAGCTCGGAAGAGATGTATGGATAAAATTAGAAGTTTTCGGTTGACAAATTAAATGTACTATAAAAATATAAATCAAAAGAAAATAATATGATTTGAGTGGATTAATTTGGTGAAAAACTACAATCCTAGATTTCTCTTATTTTGTTATTAAACTTTTTTCTTACACTTTTTTCCAAATCAACGATCGTTTTGGATAAAATCAGAGGGAAACAATTTTAGTACTCGATAAACTGTAGTAACAAATCTCTGTGGGAACGATACTTTACTTACAAATCTTATTACTTGTGACCGTGTATGCTTGCACGTTTTATGTTCTCTAAAAAAGACAACAAGTTTTTGGCGCCATTGCCGAGGATTTGTTTACTATTTTCATTGTTGATATTAATACCAATCAATTTGATTTTCATTAAAAAAAACAAATTTTATTCTTGTTTTTTATTGTTGCATGTTTAATTTATTTTTCAATTTTCTCCTAAGTTGAGATTTTGTTTGACACATAAGTCTTAACTCACAAAAAGAAAAAAAAAGAAAAAAAAACATTTATGCTTATTGTTCTTTGTTTATTTTGTTTTTCAATTTTCTCGTAAGTTGAGATTTTGTTTGACACCCAAATCTTAACTTACAAAAAAAAAACTATTTGCTTATTGTTGGTTGTTTAATTTATTTTTCAATTTTCTCTTGAGTTGAGATTTTGTTTGATACACAAATATTAACTCACAAAAAGAAAAAAAAACAAATTTTTTTTTTATAGTTATTGTTGCTTGCTTAATTTATTTTTCAATTTTCTCGTAAGTTGAGATTTGTTTTGACACACAAATCTTAACTTACATAAAGAAAAAAAAATTGAGAAGTCAAGCTGACGACTATAAATCAAGCGCTTCTTGGGAGACAACCCATGTGTTTTATTTTTTTAATTATTTTTGCATGTATTAGTTTTTATATTTTGTTATGTTATTATTTTATTTCTTTGTTTTTCGTAGGTGAAATTTGGAGGAAAGGAAACTATTTTGGAGTAACCATTCAAACCAAACCAGGAAGTTTCTTTAAACCCATCTCATATGTTCTTTAAATTTTACACATTGAGGACAATGTGTATATTAAGTTTGGGGGTGGTAGAGATATTGAACTTAATTGAAATATTTTCTGGGTGTTCTTGCTTGTGAAATTTTATTTGTTTGGTTGATTGAAGATATTTTGCTATGAATAGTGATTTATTTTTATTTCTTCGGTTTAGATGATGCATATATCCTTGAGACATTTGAATATTGTCTAAGCTATGAATAATTTTTACGTATGTTTCATTTTTACAAGAATAAATACTCATAAGCACTAGTCTTGATTTTTGAGTTGATATGATAATTTAGAGAAGGTTTATGTGAGTATGGAATTCGATTGATATTTGTGGTGTCACAGTTCTTAGAATTTGTTTGATTTTCTCTCGAGGCAAAATTATAGATAACATTTAACTAAGAAAATGATTTAGGCCATCTTTGTATCGTTTGAGCCTTTCTATCTACCTTCACATGCATTATCCATAGTATACCCCTTTTGAGCTTAAAAGTTTATATATATATTTTTCTCATTTCAAAAGCCTACCTTAAATATATATATATATATATATGTGTGTGTGTGTGTGTGTGTGTGTGTGTGTGTGTGTGCAGATATATCTATTTTTCTTATCTCACTAACATGTTACAATTGTTAGTAAATATTTAAAGATATATCAGATAAAAGAAGATACTGAAAAAAAATGATTATTGTATGTGATGATGAATCCCAAATTGGGAAGTATTTATTTTGATGATAGAAGGTATCTTTTCAATCCTAAAATGTTATGTTTGGGAAACATTTTGAGCTAAATATGATAGCAGAAAGGTAGCTTAGATAATGATCAAGATGCTTTAGCACCAAGCCTCATTTTAAAACTATCTTATTCATATTGGCGATGATATCATGGATGACCTTTTCCATCCTTGAATTCCATATAGGATCATCAAATTCTTTAGAACTCGAGCAAGGATGTGGAGTCATATGTTGCTCTTGTAGTGAGGATAGAGGCGTGCAAACATTCATTGGCTTTGGGCTAAGTGCAAGCTCATCAGCAACCACCTTCTTCTTCTTCTTCTTTAGGGACGTGAGGTGACCTTCATGACTAGAAGACTTACCCTTTTTCTTACTTGTAGAAGACCTCTCCCTAAGAGCATGAGGTGTACCCATTTGGGAACTTGCTCATACAGAAATAACCTTGCTCTTCAAATGGGATAAGAGATAAGTAGTAGTAAATTCCATGGGATCTACAAAATAAGAGCGAAGAGATGTTATGTTAATCACATCGCATTTAAAAAAAGAGTAAGTCTTAGGACTAGTTCACCATCATCGACCACCCCCTCAAACCGACCCTTAAAGTCCATGTGACGGGTTCTATGTTTAGGAAGAGCTCGAGGTTTAAGAATAATCCTAAGGGGGTTCCACTGAATCATGTCTCATTAACCCACAGTTAACAAAATACCGAGTGTTCAACAACTTCCTCCAAGGGGTTTTCTAAGGAAGATAGTTCTGGATATCAGCTATGCATTGCTTCGTATCTAGACACAAAGTCGTGATGAAGGAATCCATATTACTTATCATGACCTTAGTGTCATTCCAAATGCTCCTTATTAATCTGGTGTCATTGGTAGAAGACTCCTATCGGCCTAAAATATAGAAAAAAATACTCTTTCTAGTTTTTCTTATTTTTAGAGAGTGACACATTCATACCCCGATTCTGCTTCACTGACACATATACCCTCCTTAAATCTATAGGATTCTACTTTAGGACACAAGCCTCAATAAACTAAGCCATCTCTAAATCCACCATAAGTTCTTAACATATCAACGTTAGGCAAAGTAGATACCTCTATCAATTAGGGAACCTTACCCCTAACCATAATGTCTTTTCATGAAAAATAGTCCAACCAAAGGGAGGTTGATCACTATCACAAGCCCCTTCTAGAGGAATCATTATTTGAATCGAGGAAGGGATGTTGTAGGTTTTTTTAACCTTTCCTCATCCTGAGGCACCAACCCACATGTCTTAGACACGACCGATCAACCTCTAGTGTGACCTGTTAGTTCCCCAGATCCGATATTTCTCGTTTTCTTCCATCACGTCCTAGCCACTGAGATTTGAGTCTAAGGCATGCTCAATCTAACAGTTTGAATGGTCTAAGGGTGAGGAGCAGAGGTAGAGGGCTAAAGTAGAGATCGACTCACCTCACTAGAATAGTCCAATCCAAAAGACCCCGAGTCGTAACTAGCACTAGGATATTGAGGGCTTTCCTAGGAGCCCAAGCTCGAGGCTGAGGTCTCTTCTCTATGCATTTCTATAAAAAGCTACAAATCATAAAAATAATTATGGGTAACGTACAAGAAAAAGGAAACGACCTAAAAAGAAAGTAGAAAAATGTTAGGCTCTCGAAGCTTGTACTATAAAAACTCGAACAAATAAAACTAGTTTGAGCTGAAATCTTACCACTAGACTGAAAACCTTTTATAGGTCATGCTGGTGCGACAAAGCATTTTTTCTTACTATTTGTTTATTGTGCAGGAAATGATTATAAGTCCCAGCTCAAGCATCTCATTATAGAGACACCGAGTTTCTCTCTCCAATTGACTGACATGCATTTATTAGGGGAGTTGAATGGTTCGTATCCTTTTCCCAAGATTTACTCTTCTACCTCAGTCCAAAACTTGAGCTAAAAGAGTAGGGGGACTTGATGTTTAGACATATGGATCGACCTATAGCTCGGCCTAAGGTGAAGAACCTAGACCTGTAGCCCGACTGAAGATGAAGAACTGACTTGTAGGTCGATCCAATTCAAAATGAGTAGCCTAAGCTCATGTCATCAGATCGAGCCTATGAAAGATGACCTAGTCATAAGAAGGACTACCCTAAATGATGTATATGACTCTATACACTTTAAATGCACCAGCAAAGACCAAACATCACCTATTACATATAACCATGGTAAGAACACATGTTGAAAGACGATTAAGAATAGCAAACAAGGAGGCTAAAGTAGCAACAAAAAATGCCTCGCCCATCTATAACGAGGCCAGAGCATAGAATAGTACTCGGTAAGAGTTGGCTCATCAACTCCTTACGTCAATATCATCCACTACAGAGCCATTTTTGAAGTTTCATCCTCTTTCTTGTTTGGATCCTTTAATGTAAAAATAGGGTGTTTGGAGGCAGTAATAGTAGGATGTCTGAACTCTGAAGGGACAACCGATGCATCTCTAGGTTCTAATGGATATCTTAATATGAAAATCCCTTTTGTCGAGGTACAATTGGCGACAAACAACTTTAATAAGGATCTGATTATAAGTTTTGGTGGGTTCGGTATGGTTTACAAAGGAGTTATAAGAGATACTTGTTAAATTAAAATTTTAATTTATTATTAATAACGATCCAGTCCAGTTTTTTCGGTTTAAAAATTAGTATAATTGGATTAGACTGTTTGAAAAACAGTTTTAATTAATACAAACCGGATCAGACCGTTTGATGTATAAAATTATTCTTTTCGATTTGATCTGGTCCGATTCAAATCGATTCGGTCCAGTTTTTGGACACTCCTAACTGGAAGCATGGAATCCCATAATAGAGAACTAGCAAGGGGCTACTTTTTTAGGTCTAATTATGGCAGGAACTAAAATAGGCTATAGCAAAAAAAAATTGAAAAATTATAAAAATAATATTTTTAAAATATATAAAATTATAAATAATATTTTAATAATAAAGGAATATAAATAATCATATTTTAATTTAAATTTCATCTTATTAAACGTTATTTAAAATAAAATAACAAGACATACTTATTTTCAATAGTGAAGATATATAGAATGTATATAAATAATGTTATTTTTATAATTATAAATTTTTAGGGTATTATTTTTTTTAATATTTTTGATGGGCTTGGTCCCAAGATAATGTTTACAGGAGACTAAAAAAATAAAAGTGTGATTAAGATAGTTGGTATTTAAAAAAAAAATATATTTAATAATTAAAAAATATATTTTAAAAAATAAATATATAAATATATACACATTAAAAAGCCTAAAATAATTCTGCATCTAATCTTTGTCTACATTACCATCAAGCTTCCAATAACAAATAACCTTGTAAAAGTTCCAACAACCATTGCTAGGGACCTTGTTAGAGGTCCGACAATCATCGCCAATAACCTTGTTGGAGGTCTGACAAGTACCGCTAATAAATCTACAATGCTTTCAAATTTTCCTCAGATTTTGTACACCTACAAAATAACTATACATTTTTGTAATTCATATCAAATTATATATATTTGTATACAACTTATAGAAAAATCCTAGACCATAAAAATTTAATATTTGTAAGTTGTACATTTGCAAATAACTTATAAATGTTATTATTGAGTAATATTTTTAATTCAATACTCATTTATGTCAAAATTTATTTATCTAAATCTTACATAATTATATACACTTTCTATACATTTTATAGAATAATCATAAAAAATAAAATGATTTGAAACTTATTTATTTCAAAATTTATTTCTACTTTAATACGATAACTTAAAGATTTCTGTGTAAAATAAGATAAATTCATTATATATCTTACAAAATTATGTAAAATTTATATACATCTTATAAAATAATATTTTTGTAAAACTCATATTTATGTAAGATTTCTGAACATCATACAAAATAACTTAGAAATCAAAATGTTCATGATAAGCAATATTTTTAAATCGCGAACTCTATATTGAATTCACTTTGTAAAATGTATAAAATATGTATAACAATATATAAGTTTAAAAAAAAGTTCATACATATTTATCTAGTATAAGTAGTACAAAATTTGGGTAAAATTATATAGAGCATAGAAAAACTGAAAATATATTAAATTGTGCAAAAGATTTGTACATATTTATCTAAAATAAATAGTATAAAATTTAAGCAAAATTTTATACACCGTATAGAAACTTGAAATATATATATCGAGAAACATAATATCGTCGTACAAGATATGGCTCAATATATATTAGGTTTCTTAATATACATTTCTAGAGATTACAACCAACAATTTTAGGCTTTTTATACTAGGATTGGGAGTACCTTACTTAATGGACGACTACCTAACGCAGCCTAATGATAATACATTTTCATCCATAACAGCTTGTGTTAAGCCCATGTTTAGCCTATTCATATCAGATTGTGTCTAACCTGTTCGTGCCTATATTCAGCCCACGTACATCAACCCTAGCATATCCTATTCATCTTATGCTTAGTTCGTTCTCATCAGTGATATGAACCAAGGGGTTAGGACCTAGCTAATTTCAAATTATATAGCAAAAGTTTCTCCACAAATCAATGGATATCACTCACCATTTTTCTAAGGGGAAAAGATGCCACAAGGAGCTGCTATTTCCTTGATAAGTCTAGCATAAATGACACCCTAACAAGTATGGATATTACTCATCACAAATGTTTGGATGCTAAACAACGCCACAAAGGTTGTCAATCCCTTGATAAGTTGCTTAAAGAGGAACAAAGAGCATGAATGGGCTCTCAAATAATATGAAAATTCGAATGTCATTAAATTGTATTTTCCAGCAGCTGATATGCTCTTAATAGGATACAAACAAACTTTAAGCTCTACTACATCATAGCCCTTGATCTCATCCAAGGGTTGAAAATAAAAACAACCAAAAAGCACAAAAGGTAGTATAAAACATGGACCAAAATGGGGCTGCTGACTACAAAGGAATCCTATGAAAATATTACATCTTAACCCTGGATTTCATCCAAGGGCTGAAAAGAAAACTGCCCAAAATCAGTCCAAATGGCACAGCAAAAATGGAGCAAAATGTGGAGCAAAATTAGAGCAGTTGAGAACAAAGGAATCCCTATAAAATATTACATCTTAACCTTTGTTTCCATCTAAGGGTTGAAAATGAAGCTGCCCAAAAAAGTCCAAATGGCACAACAATGTGCCTAGTTTTTTTTTGTCAATTTTGCCCTAATTTCCATCCTAGGATTGTCCCAATCCTTGCACTCCCAAGTTAGGACCCCTTGGTTATGCATGACCTCATGAATGAGCCCATTTAAAGCCATTTCGAGTTTTTCCTTTCTAGACCGTGTGATTGGTCCACTTGGAATTTTTAGAGCTCGATGATTCTCATCATTCCCCCTCTCTTCAAGAGGATTCGTCCTCGAATTGTCACCTGCATAATCAAAAGGAGAAAGATCAGAAACATTAAAAGAGGTACTGACATTATATTTACCATGAAAGTCTAGCTTGTAGGCATTTTCATTAATCCTTTTGATGGCTTGAAATGGACCATCTCCCCATGATAGATAATTTGATTTTCTTTGTTCTATAAAATGCTCTTTTCTTATGTGCACCCATACCCAATCTCCAGGCTCAAAGATCATCCTATGACATCCTTTGTTGGCATGTTTGATATATTGTTCAATCCTCCTCTCAATGTTGAGCCTTGCTTTCTCTTTTACAAAAGTTTTTGCTAAGTTCAGTACAGAAATTAAAGAAGCATGAGTCAATTTTTCCTCAAGCAGTTGGAATGAAATTTCTTGCTCTTCTCCCCATTTGAACCTAACATTATTTTTGATGACATCGGTTATCAGTGTTGCTATGCTATAATCTTTCACAAATCGCTGATAAAAGCTAGTGATAAGTAGAACCGGCATCGCCAATTCTGCCAATACTTTGGTTTTATGTATTTATAAAACTATCGCAAGTGCACGAATCATTTCGTAGGAAATGATGAGTATACTCCCGAGGTCGATCTAAGGAAGGAATGTACGTGGTTTTTAATTTATTATTCAAACTTTTAAAAACGAAATTAAATCCTAAACATCCTGTCATGATATTTTGGGGTTTTGTGGTTTTTAATCTACTGACATAAAAATAAACATAGATACAGATTCAATAAATATTTATACAAATTTTATGATTTATAATAGTGGAGTATTTATGGATATAATAACTAAGTTAATTATGCTTGCTCATATTATCTAGGTTATTAAAGATATAAATTGATATTTATTGATTCTCTTTTTTTTTATATGAATACCACCTTTGGTGGGGTTAAATATTCTTCGTTAACTAAACAAATCATAACACCTATGGGTGGGGTTGATAACTAATTTGGTTAATTAAATTAATTCTTTTTTCTAAGAGATTGAAAATGAACCATTTAAATGCCACTTTTGGTGGGGTTAGACAGTTTAAACTTTATTCAAGGTGTCTAAATTAAACCTAAGAATTTAATTATCCAAGTACTAACTTTCAAGTTTTAAAACCACTACTCAAAACATGTTGTCAATACATTTTCAGATAATAATTCTTATAAAAACTTTTGAAATAGAGCTTCACTCTAACTACCGAGCGATTGTACCAACAAATAAAATAGCACTATTCTAAATCAGACCGGATAACTAAACCTTAAAATCTAATTTTCATATTTAAGTTTGTAATGAAAAATAATATATTTCTTTCTAACATTATTAATATAAAATCTTGAATAAAAATAAAATCAATTCATTTTAGAGATTTTTACCTATTTAATATTTCGTAAGCATAACAACGTTATTATTATATCATGTTTACAAACAGCCAGCAAAGTTAAATTTAATCACAGACAAATTAAATATAACATGTAAGAATAAAGCATAAAAAATAACTGTAAAGCAAAATAAAATTCTTACAATACTTCGATGCTATTCCCGTTGCTGGAAAACCTCCAAACAGAGTTTGCACTCCCATTTATTGAATCCAAAAGCAAATAAATTACAAAAACATAACTAGTTTCTCAAAAAGAGAAGAACTCTAAAACTAAGAGAAACTAACTAAGAAAAACTAAGAGAAACTAACTAAGAAAAACTAAAAACTAAGAAAAGCTTAAAAACTAAGAAATGAGAGAAAGAAAAAGAAGAGAAGATGTATTTTTAGGTGTGTTTAGTTGTGAAGAGAATGAGGGTATTTATAGGTGAGGATGGGAAGAAAAAGTGGGTGAAAAAATGATAAAAAATGGTGGAAACGCGGAGTAGTGAATGATGATGTCATTTGATGATGTCAGCATGACGTGGGGGTAGCTGGGTGCAAGATGGGGCCTAGATGGGCAGCGGTGCATGCAGACAGAAGCAGGGGTGTGCAGGGTACACGCGGAAAGCAGTAGGGGCACGCACGACAAGTAGTAAGGGCGTGCACGGAAAGGAAATGCAGCGCGCACCAGATGGGCGTGCTACGGCGGTTGGGTGGCTTCGTGCGCGATTTCCTCCTTTTTGACATTTTTGACCTTTTTGACCCATTTTGTCCAATTTTTCCATATTTGTTGACCTTTCCTCATTTATTTATGAATATATTTGTGATGTATTGCCTCCAGTATTCCTTTTTGAGTCTTTAAGTTACGTTTTTAAGCGAAAATACTTGAATAACAATAAAAATACCCGTGATTCCGAAAAGGCAAATTTATATAAATATATGATAAAATCATATAAATATATATATTTTTAATCAATTAATGTGCATAAAATCATGGTAATTTTAGTGCTTTTTGAGCACTCATCACAACCCTCAACCAGCTTTTTGCTAGTCCCTTAGTAAGAGAAGCGATAAAAACTAAACATTAAACTATCCTAAATCACTTCCGTGGATTGACACAGTTACATTTAGCCTATGCAACAAGCCTTTAAACCCCTAAGTTGCCCTAGTGGATGAGTTTGAGGCTCGTGAGGGTTTTCAGTAATGATACCCATAAACATTGAACTAAATGTAAAAATTAAAAGAAATAATAAAAACAATCAACTTAAAAACTAAAATTACAACAAAATCAAAAATTAACTTTTAAGAATAAAAGAAAACAACATATTAGAAAAATGTCTCATACTTTTTAATCTCCTTTAAGATCATAATTAAAATCTCAAGCATAAGTTATTTTAATCTCTTTAAACAATCATGATTTATTATAATAATTAGTCGAAAATCATTTTCATATTTCATATAAAAAATGTATCAATTTAATTTCACCCAATTTCAGTGTCATGAATCCGAATTCGCTTCGACTCTATTCCTCACAAGTCAATACTCTCAAAACACTGAATCATATGAGTTCAAACACTCATACTAATTTATATGTGAAAGAGTTGATGTATAGAAATGAACTAATATGTTCGCATATGTATAAAGAATAAAGGCTCAAAGTGTTATTTTGACGTTGATCTCATGGAAGGAATCCAATGTATAAATTATAAAGATATCATATATAAAAATTATTTTCATGCATAAATCAAACTCATTAAGAAAAAATTTCAAGATATATGCCTTTTACAAATGAAGAAAGTGCAATGACTTTTTAGGGAATTACTTCCTATATCTTTCTTTTGTAATTAGCCTTTACTCACAACTTTGTAGGCAATGTGGGTCATAGTATGTAGATTATACTATATATTCTTTATCTCTCTATATTTTTTTGAAGATATTTTTCAATATATATCATTTTTTAGAGAGTCAACCTATGTACAGATTGTACATTTTTTTAGGATTTTGGGTAATGCTGGTCATAGTATGTAGATTATACTATATATTCTTTATCTCTCTATATTTTCTGAAGATACTTTTCAATATATATAATTTTTTTAGAGAGTCAACCCATGTACAGATTGTACATTTTTTTTAGGATTTTGGTGAGTGGTTAATTTTGTGGCTTCTGTTTGATTTGGTTTAGGTAACCCTAAATATATCTTTTTTTTGTAGCAGTCATGCATGAATGAGATAAAAGCATATACTATCAATTTCTACTCAAATCATTTAATCTAAGCAAAAATAATAAAAAAAATATACGACACTCTATTAAGATGAGAAAAAATTCATACATTCAATGCTAATGCCTATAGAGATCATCTAAAAATATAAAGAAATAAGAAATATGTTTGGAGTAGAAAAAATATATATTTCACTCTGAATAAGGGAAATTAGGCTCAAATTATATCTCACAAAGGTAGTCTCCACTAAAACAAATTCATAAACACCGATTTTGGGTTTAATATAATTTCTACATCTTATCAAGAAATACTAGTTATGACAAAAACTAACTAATTATCAAAAACAATTACAAAATATTTCATAATATGTTTTCAAAAATTAATCTAACAGTACAAAAGACTTAACTATTTACTTAAATTTGATTTAAAGAAATGATAAATTATTGTGAGAATTTTTTTTAAATTCCAAAAATTATTAAATCACACAAAGAAAATTAAACCAAACACAATAAAAATGAAAATGTGAACATAAAAAAGAAAAAAATATTATTTATTTATTTATTTTTTAAAATTGTTAATTTTTTTTTAAATTAAGCATGGTAACTTTTTACCACTCCCAACCTAGAACTTACATTGTCCTCAATGTAACAACTGTAAATTAGAGATAAAGAGAAAAGAGAGGAAATATTACCTATTCCTTGAGAATGTTGCAAGTAGTGATGGAGAAATGCAGGTGCATTCATCATGTTCATCATTAAAGTGTATACAGACAGGTTGCTGTGAACTTCTAACATCTCAACAAATATTTTTAGTTTTAAGAATTTAAAAATTATTCACATATAATTAAACTAAAATAAACAATAAAATTAAGTAAATAAAACAAATAACAGAAAATTACCTAAAATGATGGGTTGCCTCCCATCCAGCGCTTAGTTTAACGTCTTAGCAAGACGTAAATTTATGGTGCTAAGGGTTACTCAGCCAAATGCAATCCATTTCAGCAATGTTGTTTGGTTCTTCTAAATAAGGCTTCACACGATGCCCATTGACTTTGAATGTTTTTTGTGTCTTGGAATCCAATAGTTCTACTACTCCATGTGCAAATACCTGAACTATTTTGAATGGTCCATCCCGTCTTGATCTCAGCTTTCCTAGAAACAATCTCAAACAAGAGTTAAATAAAAGAACTTTCATTCCAGGGTGAAGAGTCTTAGGAACTATCCTCTTGTCATGATAGCGCTTAGTACGCTCTTTGTATAATTTGGCATTCTCATAGGCTTCGTTCCTAATTTCTTCCAACTCATTAAGATGGAGTAACTGTTTTTCTCCTGCTTTATCTAAATCCATGTTTAACTCTTTAATTGCCTAGTAAGCCTTGTGTTCAAGTTCAACTGGAAGGTGACACGCTTTCCCAAAGATTAACCGATAAGGGCTCATCCCAATAGGTGTTTTTTAAACGGTGTGGTATGCCCATAAGGCATCATTTAACTTAAATGCCCAATCCTTCCTTGAAGGATGCACAATGCGTTCCAATATTCCCTTAATTTGCCTATTACTTACTTCTGCTAAACCAAAAGTTTGAGGATGATATGGAGTAGCTACTTTCTGTATGATGTTGTACTTGTTTAGTACTCCATCAAAGATCTTGTTACAAAAATGGCTACCTCCATCACTTATTATAGCTCTAGGCGTTCCGAACCTGCGGAATATTAAATCCTTCAAGAATTTAACAACAGCATTAGCATCATTGGTTTTAGTGGGGATAACTTCTACCCATTTGGATACATAATACACAGCAACCAAAATATATTGAAAACCATTGGATGGGGGAAAATGACCCATAAAGTCAATCCCACATACATCAAAGAGTTCAACAACTAAATTAGATGTCAAAGGCATTTCATCTCTCTTGCTTATGTTTCCTATTCTTTGACATCCATCACATTGTGCACAAAACATATGAGCATCTTTAAAAAGAGTAGGCCAAAAGAATCCAGACTGTAAGACCTTACGAGCTATCTTTTCATCACCAAAATGGCCCCCACAATGAAGTTCATGACAAAAAGTTAGAATGCTCTTATGTTCTTCTTCAGATACACATCACCGGATGACTTGATCTTGACCAATCTTGTATAAATAAGGATCATCCTAGAAATAGTCCTTAATAGTTTTAAAAAACCTTTTCTTGTCCTGATATGAAGTGTTAGGTCGCAAAACACCAGTGGCAAGATAACTTACAATATCAGCATACCATGGGTTTGGACCTATTGAAAATAACTGTTCATCAAGAAAGGTTTCAACTATATCTTCATTACTCTCATCTTTAAGAGAATTGAAGTCAGAAATCAACCTAGATAAATGGTCAACTACTAAGTTTTCACTGCCTTTCTTATCCTTGATTTCTAAGTCAAATTATTGTAAGAGTAAGACCTACCTGATTAATCTTGGCTTGGCATTTGGTTTACTTAATAGGTATCTTAAAACAGTATGATCAGAATGCATAATCACTTTAGATCCTACTAAATAAGACCGAAATTTGTCTAAAGAAAACACTATAGCCAAGAATTCCTTTTCAGTGGTGGTATAATTCATTTGGGCATCATTGAGTGTTTTGCTAGCATAGTAGATGACATGCAAATTCTTATCCACTCTTTGTCCCAAGACTGCTCCTATAGCATAATCAGAAGCATCACACATTATTTCAAAAGGTAAAGACCAGTTTGGTGCCATAATAACAGGAGTAGATGTTAGTTTCTCTTTCAAGGTATTAAAGGAAATAAGGCAGTCATTATTGAAATTAAAATAAACATCTTTTGATAGCAAGTTACATAAGGGATGACTTATTTTAGAGAAATCTTTAATAAATCGTCAGTAAAATCCTGCATGTCCTAAGAAGCTTCTTATCCCCTTCACAGATGTAAGGGGAGGTAGTTTAGATATCAATTCGACATTTGCCTTATCAACTTCAATACCCTTGTTTGAAATTATATGTCCTAAAACTATCCCTTGTTGAACCATAAAATGACTTTTCTCCCAACTAAGGGTGAGATTGCATTCAATGCATCTTTCTAAAAAAAAGTCAATTTATGTAAGCAATCATCAAGTGAGTTCCCAAAGATAGAGATCGTCCATGAAAATCTCAATGAATTTTTCCACCATGTCCGAGAAAATAGATATCATGCATCTCTGGAAAGTGGTAGGGGCATTGCATAACCCAAATGGCATTCTTCGAAAAGCAAATGTCCCAAAAGGACATGTAAATGTGGTTTTTTCCTGATCTTCTGGTGCTATGGACTCTTGATAATATCTAGACAGTCCATCTAAAAAATAGTAAAATCCGTGCCCAGCTAATCTTTCCAACATTTGATCAATGAATGGAAGAGGAAAGTGATCCTTTTTAGTATATAAATTTAGTTTCCTAAAATCTATACACATTCTCCATCCAGTGATTATTCTAGTAGGCACTAATTTACTTTTGTCATTTTTAACAATTGTTATCCCAGATTTCTTTGGTACCACATGCACTGGACTAACCCACTTACTATCCGTAATAGGATAGATAATTCCTTCTTCTAACAATTTAACAATTTCTTTCTTAACTAACTCTTGCATATTTGGGTTTAGTCTTCTTTGGGCCTCTCGTATAGGTTTAGCTCCATCCTCTAAGTTGATCTTGTGCATACACATTGTAGGACTAATGCCTCTTATATCCCTGATACTCCAACCTATAGATTTCTTAAACTGTTTAAGCACTTTGATAAGTTCCTTTTCTTGGGTTTTGGTCAAGGTTGAAGAAATTATCACTAGATAAGTTTCTCCTTCTCCCAAAAACACATATTTTAAGTGCTCAGGTAAGTCTTTGAGTTCAAGTTCAGGTGGATTGGCCTCTTTACTAGATGAAGAAATGGGTAGATTTAAAAGCGTACTAGATTTTGTCATTACTTCATTATTGTCTAGTCGTTCAAGGTACCCCTTAATTTCCTCATCTAAATCTTCTACGACATTTTCAAGTGTAAGAACAGTTTCAAGCTTGTCTTCTATTCTAGTTTGGAAAAAGGTGCTTTGGACAAGATTATCCAAAGGGTCAACATTGAATATTTCATCGATGGCAGAAATAGAAGGAAAAGGTGAAGAATCAAAAACTTTAAAATGAACAGTCTCTCCTAAGACTGTCATTGTCAAATTTCCATCTTGGACATCAATAATAGTTTTAGTAGTTGCCATAAATGGTCTACAAGGCAATATTGTGTGCTCTCTGTCCAATGCTGGATTTTCTTGCATATCCAGAACCACAAAGTCAACAGGTATTATCAGTTTGTCTACTTGTACTAACACATCCTCAACTATTCCCTTTGGATACTTAAGAGATCTATCTGCAAGTTGAAGGGACATAGTTGTGGGTTTTAAATCTCCTAGATTGAGTTGTAAGAATATAGAGTAGGGCATAAAATTTATACTAGCACCTAAATCAAGCATTGCTTTAGCAACCTTCCTATCCCCCATAGTTATGTCTATAATAAAACTTCCAAGGTCTTTCAACTTAGGGGTAGTTTGTGCTAAAGTACAGTGCTAGAAATTTCTGATACTACTACTCGTTCATTCAGTTCATACCTCCTTTTCTTAGTGAACGGTAAGTTTATTTATTTATGAAATTTAAAATTTTAATTATTTATTTATTTATTATGAAATTGAAATTTGAATTTTTTTACTATTCATGAACGGTAAGTTTATTTATTGATTTGTTTTTTTTACTATTCACAAACAACAATTTTTTTTAAAATAAAAAAAATCACAATTATAACACAAAAAATTTTAAAAATTTTGATAAATAATTTAAAAACGCTATTCATTCCCCGGCAACAGCGCTAAAAACTTGATAAGTAGAACCGGCATCGCCGATTCTGCCAAATCTTTGATTTTATGTATTTATAAAACTCTCGCAAGTGCACGAATCATTTCGTAGGAAATGATAAGTATACTCCCAAGGTCGATCTAAGGAAGGAATGTACGTGGTTTTTAATTTATTATTCAAACTTTTAAAAATGAAATTAAATCCTAAACATCCTATCACGATATTTTGGGGTTTTGTGGTTTTTAATCTACTAACATAAAAATAAACATAGATAAAGATTCAATAAATATTTATGAGAATTTTATCATTTATAATAGTGGAGTATTTATGGATATAATAACTAAGTTAATTATGTTTGTTCATATTATCTAGGTTATTAAAGATATAAATTGATATTTATTGATTCTCTCTTTTTTATATGAATACCACCTTTGGTGGGGTTAGATATTCTTTGTTAACTAAATAAATCAATTAACACCTATGGGTGGGGTTGATAACTAATTTGGTTAATTAAATTAATTCTTTTTTCTAAGAGATTTTTAAACTTTATTCAAGGTGTCCAAATTAAACCTAAGAATTTAATTATCCGAGTACTAACTTTCAAGTTTTAAAACCACTACTGAAAACATGTTGTCAATACATTTTCAGATAATAATTCTTATAAAAACTTTTGAAATAGAGCTTCACTCTAACTACCGAGCGAAATAAAAGAGAACTACTCTAAATCAGACCGGATAACTAAACCTTAAAATCTAATTTTCATATTTAAGTTTGTAATGAAAAATAATATATTTCTCTTTAATATTCTTAATATAAAATCTTGAATAAAAATAAAATCAATTCATTTTAGAGATTTTTACCTATTTAATATTTCGCAAGCATAACAACGTTATTATTATATCATGTTTACAAACAGCAAACAAAGTTAAATTTAATCACAGACAAATTAAATATAACATGTAAGAATAAAACATAAAAAATAACTGTAAAGAAAATAAAATTCTTACAGTACTTCGATGCTATTCCCGTTACTGGAAAACCTCCAAACAAAATTTGCACTCCCATTTATTGAATCAAAAAGAAAATAAATTACAAAAACATAACTAGTTCTTCTCAAAAAGAGAAGAACTCTAAAACTAAGAAAAACTAACTAAGAAAAACTAAAAACTAGGAAAGAAACTAAGAAAAGCTTAAAAACTAAGAAATGAGAGAAAGAAAAAGAAGAGAAGATGTATCTTTAGGTGTGTTTAGTTGTGAAGAGAATGAGGGTATTTATAGGTGAGGATGCGAAGAAAAAGTGGGTGAAAAAATGATAAAAAATGGTGGAAACGCGAAGTAGTGAATGATGATGTCATTTGATGATGCCAGCATGACGTGAGGGCGGCTGTAGGCATAGATGGGGTGCAGATGGGCAGCGGCGCGCGCAGACTGCAGCGGTGGCTACTCGGCGCGGCTGGGCGGCTCCGTGCATGATTTCCTCATTTTTGACCTTTTTGACCCATTTTGTCCAATTTTTCCATATTTGTTGACCATTACTCATTTATTTATGAATATATTTGTGATGTATTGCCTCCAGTATTCCTTTTTGAGTCTTTAAGTTATGAATATATTTGTAAATGTTTCAAATGATCTTCCAAATTTTTGCTATAAATGAGAATATGATAAAAATAGATAACTACAAATTTTCCAATAAAAGCATGCAAAACATGGTTCATTAATCTTGTGAAAGTACTTGGAGTATTAGTTAAACCAAATGGAATGACTAACCACTCATATAAACCATATTTTATCTTAAATGCATTTTTCCATTCATCACCTTTTTTGATTCTAATTGGGTGATATCCACTTTTCAAAAATCAAATTTAGAAAAAGACACAAGAGTCATGCAACTCATCTAACATATCAACTAAGCGGGGAATAGAGTGACGATAATTTACCGTGATATTGTTGATTACTCGGTGGTCTACGCACATCCTCCTTATCCCATCCTTCTTAGGGACCAAAATTACTAGAACAACGTGTGGACACATTCGTTCTCTCATGTACCCTTTTTCCATCAACTCACTAACATGTGTTTGTAATTCCTTTGTCTCCTCAGGATTACTCCTACAGGATAATCGGTTTGGAATGTTAGCACGAGGTACAAAATCAATTTGATGTTCAATCCCTCGGATAAGAGGTAATCCATTAGAAATTTCCTCGGGAAAGACATCCTCAAATTCCTGCAAGATAGAAACAATTGAACTAGGCAAAGCATCATCAAGTTGTTTAGTATTCAAAAATGCCTCATTGTAGAGAAGTACAATCAATGGTTGATTAATGAATATTACTTTTTTAATTTCACTCGCTTTTGCATAGACATTTGTTTTTCTCTTTTCTTTTGTCTCAAATTTTTCAATCTATCTTTCTTTTTCTTTCTGATTTTCTCTCAATATCTTTTTATCACTCTCTTTGCCACAAATTTTATTTTGTTCATTCTTTTTTTTTTCTTTCAATATTTTCTTTACTCTCATTCTTTTCTTTGGTATCACTCTCCTTTTCATTTTCACTCTTCTCTTTTCTCTCATTCTTTTCTTTTGCCTCACTCTTCTTTTCATTTTCACTCATCTCTTTTCTATCATTCTTTTCTTTAGTCGCACTCTCCTTTTCATTTTCACTCTTTTCTTTTCCTCTAACCATCTTCATTTGTTCTTCAAAGACTTGCTTGGGTGAAAGGAGGACAAGTGTGATGTTTCTACCATCCTTCATAAATGAATACTTGTTTCTATATCCATCATGTGTAACCTTCCGATCATATTTCCAAGGCCTACCTAGCAAGATATGCCCGGCTTGCATGAGTACCACATCACACATCACCTCATCTTTGTACTTTCCAATGGAGAAGCTCACTAACACTTGCTTATCAACCATCACTTCCATACTATCATTTAGCCATTGCAACTTGTAAGGCTTAGGGTGTTCGAATGTAGACAACCCTAATTTCTCAACTAAGGTAGTACTAGCCACATTGGTACAACTTCCTCCATATATGATAACAATACACACCTTGTTTCTCACATGACACCTTATGTGAAAGATATTATATATTTGTTGTTCCATGTCTTCCTCCTTGACTTGAAAACTCAAAGACCGCCTTGTTACAAGTGCTTGCCTATTAACCCCCTAACATTCTATTGAGGTGTTTCTCGTTGTAAAGCTACTAAGGCATTTTCTTGCCTTTCCAATCTTTCATTCATATCGACCATCAAGTTGTTCATCCTTTCAAAAGATTGTTGCAGCACCCTCATGATGAACACCATATCCAGTCTTCCTTCAGGACTACCACTGTTGGACATTTTTTTTTGCAATTCTACTCAATAAGAGGTTAGTGTAATAAAATAGAACTAATGAAAATTCAATCAATACCTCACATGTTTAGCACTCGGATTGATCGCTCAAACCCTCTTTGTTCCTAATCAAAGCAACCAAATCCAAGAATTCCAAACAATTTGTAGAATTATCAAACATCCAAAAAAGTAGTTCACAATATCACACTTGTTAAAGCACAAAGGAAACTAACATAAAGTGTTTTGGATCTTAGACTAGAATAATTAATCACAAGGGAAATCAAAAGATTAACAATATTGGAAGAACAATAATTTCCTCAAAGAACTCAACACACAATTAGGAATTTATGATAATAGGGAAAGCTTTTTGGAATTATGAGTTCAAACACTCACTACAAATTTGCATATATAATTTGGCTCTTTTCTTTGTTTTTTTTTTAAATAAATTCTGGCCACCTTTTCTTTTTTTTTTCTTTTTTATCTAATATGCTAATAGCTGAAGAGTAAATCAATACAATACCTTAAATATGAGTAAGGAATTTTAAAGATATGTAAAATAGCACATAAATTACGACACAAAGGGGAAATGAAATTTCTATAGGAACTACCACAAAAATACTAGAAAACAACCAAAAACTACAGAATATATCAGATATTGCAGAATAAGCAAGGAAAAAAATGTAGAATAGATTCAGAAATAGCAAAATTTGCAAGGAAAATGTAGAATATGAAAGGAAAATTCAGAATACTTTCAGAAATAGCAGGATATGCAAGGTTACTATTGAAAAACTTTGGATAAAATAGAATTTGAAAGGAAAATTCAAAACAAATGTGGAAACAAAGAAGAGAAATATTTTTAGGGTCTGGAGAATAAATTTCAGCAAGAACACAACACAATAATATTTTTTCATTTTTTTATGTATTAGAAATACAACAAGAACACAAGAACAAGAACAAATATAAAGGATAGGAATCTGAAAATTAGCACCAAAAGCTTTGATATCAAATGATATGAACTAAGGGGTTAGGACCTAGCTAATTTCAGATTATATAGCAAAGGTTTCTCCACAAATCAATGGATATTACTCACCATTTTTCTGAGGGGAAAAGACGCCACAAGGAGCTACTATTTCCTTGATAAGTCTAGCATAAATGACACCCTAACAAGTATGGATATTACTCACCATAAATGCTTGGATGCTAAATAACGCCACAAAGGTTGCCAATCCCTTGATAAGTTGCTTAAAGAGGAACAAAGAGCATGAATGAGCTCTCAAATGATATGAAAATTCTAATTTCATTCAAATTGTATTTTTCAACAGTTGAACTACTCTTAATAAGATACAAACAAACCCTAAGCTCTACTACATCATAGCCCTTGATCTCATCCAAGGGTTGAAAATAAAAACAGCCAAAAAGCACAAAAGGTAGCAGAAAACATGGATCAAAATGGGGCTGCTGACTACAAAGGAATCCTATGAAAATATTACATCTTAACCCTTGATTTCATCCAAGGGCTGAAAAGAAAACTGCTCAAAATCACTCCAAATGGCACAACACAAATGGGAAAAATGTGGAGCAAAATTGGAGCAGTTGAGAACAAAGGAATCCCTATAAAATATTACATCTTAACCTTTGTTTCCATCTAAGGGTTGAAAATGAAGCTACCCAAAAAACTCCAAATGGCACAACAATGTGCCTAGTTTTCTTTTACCAATTTTGCCCTAATTTCTATCCTAGGATTGTCCCAATCCTTACACTCCCAATTTAGGTCCCCTTGGTTATGTATGACCTCTTGAATGAGCCCATTTAAAGCCATTTTTAGTTGTGCCCTCCTAGACCTTGTGATTGGTTCACTTGGAATTTGTATAGCTCGATGATTCTCATCAATTAGCCTAGCATATTAGCCTGCATAACATGCTGTGTACAAGCTACATCACCTTGGGATGAAGGTTGTGGTCAACCATGCGCCACCTACGCTTCAAACCCTAACAAAGGCTTTATAAGAACCCTTATTTTAATACTTCTTCAATAGAATATAGCCACATGTACTCTAAATATTCTATAAATTGCGGAACTAGGGCATCATTCCAGGATCCTTGGAGCACTATATATTATAACTCTCTTTGTAGAACTCTTTCTAACATTAGGTTTCTTAATGCATATTTCCATTTTTTTTTACGTTGTAAAAAAATTTGTTCAAATTTTGTACTATTTATTTTAGAAAAATATATATGAATATTCCCTACAATTTAATATATTTTCAATTTCTATAAGTTGTACGTACAAATTCTATACTATTTATATTATATATATAAACTTTATAATTTGGAAATTTTTGTATATATTTTGTACATTTCACAAATTGAATTTAATATAAAATTCTCAAATTAAAAATATTATTTATTATGAACATTTTGATGTTCTAGATTATTTTGTATGATGTACACAAATTGTACATAAATCTACGAGCTTGACTTAAATATTAAATAATTTTGTAAGGTATACATTAAATTTATATTACTTTACATAAAAATTCTTTAAATTATTACATTAAATAAGAAATAAATTTTACAATAAATAAGTTCTAATTTATATATATTACTCCACATAAATAATTTTATGTTCAATGGTTATTATGTAAAATATACAAAAATATATATAATTATGTAAGCTTTATAGAAATGATATTTGGAATAAATGAGTTTTGAATTAAAAATATTAATTAATAGTAACATTTTCATGTTCTAGGATTATTATGTAAGTTATATACAAATAATATATAATTTTGTATGCATTACACAAATGTTATAGCAATGTACATTTATTTTATAAGCTGTAAAAAATCTGAAGAAAAATTTGTAAGCCTTATAAGTTCACTAGCATTGCTCGCCTGACCTCCGATAAGGTCGTCGATGGTGGTCACCGAACCTTCGACAAGGTCACCGATAGTAGTCACTAGACCTTCGATAAGGTTGTCGATGATATTCATTGAAGGTTTGATGGTGATATGGGTGAAGATTAAATGTATGATTATTTTAGTCTTTTTAATGTATATATATCTTATTTTTAATTTTTTCTTTTAATTACCAAACTTGTTATTTTTATCATTTTTATTATTAGATATATATACCCTTATATTAGGTATTTTAGTTCAAAATAAGAATGATGTATAAATGTCAAATGGTCAAGCCTTACCTACTAAGTATTAAGAGTAGTTCTATATGTATAAATTAAGGTTGCATTACCATCTTTGTGTCTATTGTTTATTGATTATTGATGAATTTTTTGTAGTTACACTCAAGTGTACGAATCACTAGTAGAATAACGATAAGATTCTCCTAAAATCAGTCTTTAAAGGAATATGTGGTGGGTTTAAATGTTACTTATTTTCTTAATTAGTAAAACAAACAATCCTAAACATTTTAAGCATTATCGATTTAGAGAATGATTTTAAACTTTAAAATAATTAAACAACTAAAATAAAATGAGGAATTTTTGGCAAATTAATATGGATGAACGAGTATGAGAAACTAATTAGCTAACCATTCATGGATAAAATAAATTAAATAATTTTCATAATATAACTTCAAAGGTTAGAATTATTGATTTTTTTCCTTTTAAATAAGAGAACCCCCAATGATCATCGATGGCGAGCTCCCACAAATCTCAATTAACCAATTACTTCCTGGATCAGGCTTGTAGTTAGTTAGTTGGTAAACCTAATGGAAATAATTTAACCATTTAATTTAACACAAATTAATACAATTGTTCATAATGCACAACCAAATACAAATAATGTGTCTAATACTTGGATCTAAAATAGTCACTTTTTTCATAAATTAGAATGACCAACAATAATCCATAAACAAATATATGAAAAGCTATGAAAAAGGAATAAATCACTTTAATAAAATAACATCATTCGATTGTTCACCCATTCAATGGAATGTAATGCCTTTTGAATTAAATATAGCCCCACAAGTATATTAAAGATGGATGCATAACATCTTTAAAGATCTTAAAGAATTTTGTGTGGTATATATTGATGACATCCTTGTTTTCTCTAAAACAATAGAAGAACATAAGAAATACTTAAGAATACTATGTGAAAAATTTCAAAAACATAGAATAATTTTATCTCAAAAAAAAAAAAAAATAGGAAAAACATCTATTGAATTTTTAGGAATAATTTTAAATCAATCAAGAATAAAACTTCAAGAACATATTATATTAAAAGTTAGAGAATTTCTAGAAGAAATCAATGACAAAAAAAAACTACAAGGATTGTTAGGAATTCTTAATTTTGGAAGAAATTTTATAAAAAATATATCTCAAAAAGATATTCCTTTTATTAATAAATTAAAGAAAGATACTAAATTCTCATGAAATGGAAAAGATAAGAAATTATTAAAAGAAATAAAAGAAGAGATGGTTCTCCAATTGTATACACTTGTAGCCAAGTAGGAAGACCATGGCATTGGCATGTTCTTAATAGCACTTTATAGCGTTTCCAAGGTTCATAAAGTGATTCCCCTTTAAATTGTTGAAAATAAGTGATATTGTTTTTGAACTTAGCTATCTTTGAAGGTGAGAAGTATTTTGCCAAGAATTATTGAGCCAATTGATTCCATGTACTGATTGACCCAGTAGGTATTGATTGTAACCATACTGTACCTTTGTCCCTCAATGAGAAAGGAAATAAGCAAAGGAAAATTGCATCATCTAACACACCATTTGTCTTAAAGGTGTCACATATTTTCAAGAATGAAGCCCAAGTGAAGATTTGAATCATCGTTGACTAACCCTTTTAACTAATTTAGTTGTACTATTTGAATGACTCCTAGCTTAAGTTTGAAGTTGTTAGCATTGATGCCTGGTCTATTGATAGATGATTGGGCTTAATTTACTTGTGGGACTATAAAATCCCTTAAAGGTTTAAGGACCACAATATCTCATTGATCCCCTTATTCTGCTATAACCCTTGATTAATCTTATGCTAACTGTTCCCTTCTTAAGTGAAGTAAAATTCTCTCTATTTTCGGATCAAAAGGAACAAGATTTTCACCTGGGCATACAATAGAAATACTAAAAAAATAATTAAAAGGTCAAAACTAGTATAATAATAATTGTTATTGATATCCATTATAAGTATTAAACTCCCTAACAATGGTGCCAAAAACTTTATCAACATGATGCAATCCACAAGTATACGGGTTTTGTAATTAACTTGATCAACACGATGCAATCTATATGTTATGCTACAGCGAGGCTTTCTCAGGTTGAAAATGTGCAAGGTAATCGTACCTTGTTCCATGGTGGGGAAAACATTGTGCCACGGAGGGCGAACATAATTTTGACCTAAAACCCTCTATACACAATGTTTTCTTATAAATAAAATTGAAGTTCTTTAGGATGGTATATATAGTAGATACATTATAATACTAGCCATCAACTCATTATTTTCTTTAGAATAGTTTTTTTAAAACACAATATATATTAGATTGAGAACATATTAGAGGCAATCTCTTTGGGAAGTTTTACAGATCAAGAAAAGAAGAAAAGATATCTGAATCTTCAAGAGAAGTTTGAATATCAAGATCATAATTTTAGATCAGGACATGTCATCCATCCTTAATTGGTATCTAAATTTGATTTGTAATAATTTTATCTTCATATTAATCTTTTTGAATTTTTTGAATATTTGAATGTTAATTTTAAACCACTGATCATATAATTTAATATGAGTACGTCCAATTGATTTTACCTATGGGAATTTAGCTCTATAGCCATGTTTGTGTAGATTTATTTAGGTGAACATTTTTACAATAAAATAAATAAAGATTATTCTTTATTCAAGATTCGTTACAAGATTTATTTATGAATAATTTATTAGCTATTTATTCCTCATAATAGATTTAAAATATGAGAATTAGGTTTTTGAAACGTTATTTAGATTTAATTTGGACAATTTGAATAAGAGTTTAAATTGGTGACTCCGTCAAAAGTATTTATTTGAATGATTTGCTATTTCCTTAGGTATAATGCATAATTTAATCAATCAGTTAATGATTCTCGCCAAAAATATTTAATTGATTTGATTAATAAAGATAAATGATCACTGCCAAAAGACCTTTTCATAGTTAAAAAGAAAAAAAATCAATAATCTTAATTTATATTCTAATTAACATAAATAATTCTAAGCAAGCATGATTAATTAGCTAAATATTTCCATAAATTCTCCATTGATTATTAATTTCATGTTTGCCTTTATTTATTTGAATTAAATATATATTTAGATATTTTAATTATTTTTTTATTAGTTTAGGATTTTCAAAATTCAATCTTTATGATAAAATGTTTAGGTTTCTTAAGAAAATTGAAGAATTATCTAAAACCATATTTTTCCTTTTGAGATTGATCTTGAGAGTATATTTATTACTTATTATAAGTGATTCTTTACTTACAAGGTTTTTATAAATATAAAATTTGTGCATCACACAATATATCTTAGAATTTCCTTTAGTATAATTATATTCACTTCTCTTTTGCATGGTAGAATTATCCAACTTGTAGTTCTTTTATTCTTCCTCATATAAGTATATGATATTGCTATAGTATTTCTATTTCTCCAATTTTCTTCAAGAGTTTTATAATGTGTTTTAGTAAATTTTGATAAAATATTTCTTTAAACTGTTATTATTGTATTTTAGGTATCTTGCAGTGATATATTTCATATTCACATATAAAAGAATCTATATAGCACATATAAAAGAATCTATATAGCATATTTTCTAAATGACATTTTGCCTTATTTATTTCAAGTTCACTTGTTTTGATAATATTATTTCCTTTATCTTCTCCCATGAATTTTTTGTATATTTTCTTTACTATTTTATCTAAATATTGTCTTCCTATTGCAAAATCTACTTGCATCCTAAGATGTATATCATCTTATAGAGTACTAAACCATACTTTAACATTTTCAATCATTTTATGGTTTAATAATACTCTACAAATTGATAGGTTTGTACTAGCAGTTTCAAATGTTTGGATTAGTACTCTCATTGCACTAGTCCATTTATCTAGTGTCTTTTTCCTATTCCTAATATAATCTAGTTCTAGATAGTTTTATTATTATTATTTTTGTTTAGTTTAAATTTTGGTGGTATATGATAACTATATTTTATACAGTGATTTGCGTCTATTTTATTAATTATAATTGCTAGTTCTTTACATTTTTATTTAATTTTTAAATTAATTAAATTAATATTTAGTATTAGTTTTTAATAAATATATTTTAAAGTAAATTAATAAATTTTAATAGAAAAAGGGGCTTAATTGCAATTATAAAAAAATCAAAATTTAATTTGAAATTAAAAATGGGTTAAATTGAAAATATTAAAAGATTAGAAATTAATTTAAATTAAATTTGTGGTTCAAAATGCAATTAATAAAAAATTGAATTTCCGTGCAGGAGAAGAGCCACTCGCGACATTCACAACACTCAACACACACCGCTCGATCAATCCATCAACGGTCAAGATTAGGCGCGTGACATCCAGACGCAATAGGAGCGACTACGCCCGAATTCCAGAAAGCGCACAGCTCGGCACACATGGGGCCCACTTGCTGCGCAGACTGGGGTGCATGGTGGGACCCACATGTCGACTACGCAGGATTCCCCTGAGGCGCATCGATCGTCGTTGGATGAGTTGAACGGTCCAGATTGAAGCACGTGGAACCAAGCTGTCACGCACCGAGCCGCTTGTCTACAAATCCTGTGCGACGTGGTGCATCCAAGCAGCGTGCACCCTCGTGTTTCAACGAAAAATAACCAGCCACGTGTCTCCTAAATATTCCAGTGAATAACATGATGACACGTGACATGTATTTGGTGAAATAAAAATGCAAAAACGGCGCCCACTTCCAACCGTTAATTACTTCCAACGCGAGGAAATCTTGTGCGACGCGTTCCAGCTGTTCTTCATGTGCCCGGCCTTACCACCCAATGAAAAGCTACCACGTGTCACTGTATTTCTCTCAGCCAATCACATGGTGACACGTGGCATGCGTAAAAAGAAAAAAATCAGAAACGCGCAGAATGGTTTTCACGCGTGTTGTTATTTTAATCCCCATACATTTTTGTCCCCCACTTAAAATGAAAATAATATAAAAAAAAGAAAAAAAATATAATTCAAAAGGGGGATATATTTTGTACGGGATACTAGTTTTTGAGTTTGGTTTTTTTCTTTCATTTTTTTTTGCTCGCAGTTCTAGTTGTATTTGTTTTCTCTCTTTATCATTTGACATTTTGTGTTGTATTCTCTTAAGGAAATTACAGAGAAAGAAGACAACGAAGAAGAAGGAAAGGGAAGGAATTTATTTTTCATTGAGGAATCGTGAAAGAGTTTCTCCTAATCTATTTTCTTTTAATTTTCGTTTCTCTACAATGTTTTATTTTTGTGGTGTTGTAATTTTAATTTCTGCTATAAACTAATTTATTTGTTCTAGGATTACAGTGTAGCGTAAATTATGAAACTTGAATTAATTATTTTTGAATGATTTATGAAACTGTTTTAAGTTGTTTATTTTATCTGTGTTTAATGCTTTTAATTATCAGAAGTTTAATTAACTTATATGTGACACTTAAATAAACTTGAAAAGGGAATTTTTGTGTGCTGCTCGTGATAAAATAACGTATATACATAAGGGATAGAAATATACTTTTATTGTATGTGTGACTGTTTGAGAACTCAGAACTTAATAAATCTGGTTGAATTTAATTCTCATAGGAATATAGTGAATCATTTTAACTAGGTGTGTCTGTATGGAGCTTGAAAGAGATATATGGATAAATTAGGAGTTCTTGGTTAACAACTTAAAACATGAGAACATAAATCAAGAGAGAATAAAATATTCAAGTGGATTAATTTGGGTAAATTGCAATCCTAGAATTTTTGTACAATCTGTTAAAAAAAATTAATTAAGACAAACTGCAACAAATTATTGATTGTTTGGATAACATCAGGTTTAAATAATTTTAATAATCAACGAAAGCTAGTAATAAATCTCTGTGGGAACGATATTTTAGTTATCATATTATTATTTGTGACCGTGTATACTTGCACGATTTTATGTTCTCTAAAAGAGACAATAAGTTTTTGGCGCCGTTGCCGGGGATTTACTTTACTAATTTTTGTTGATATTAATACCAATTAATCTGATTTTAATTCAAAAAAAAAAATTTCTTCTTGTTTTATTGCTTACTGTTACTTGCTCATATTTGTGTGTTTATTTATGTTTTTAATTTTATTTATATATTGTATTAGATTTATTTTTGGATAGAGTGGGACTTTGTATGCGACGCATAAGAAATCTTGATATAGTTTCATTAGATATAGAAATTGAGAGAACAATTTTAAAATAAAAAAAAAATAATAATAAACAAGAAACCTCAAAACATCTAATTATGGATGAGGAAATTCCTGAAGTGGAGGAACCAAGATCTTTAAGAGATTATGCGGTGCCTATGGTTGGCGGCATTCATTCAAGCATTAGAAGACCATCAATTCAAGCCAATAATTTTGAAATTAAGCCTGCAATCATTCATATGATTCAAACATTCGTTCAATTTGGCGGTTTACCCCACGATGATCCAAACTCTCATATATCAAATTTTCTTGAGATTTGCGACACATTTAGGCATAATGGAGTCACTGATGATTCTATTCGATTGAGACTTTTTCCTTTTTCACTTAGGGATAAGGCAAATAGTTGATTGAATTCATTGCTATGTGGTTCTATCACTACTTGGGAGGATCTGGCTCAAAAAATTTTAGCCAAATATTTTCCATCGGTAAAGACTGCAAGGATGAGGAATGAAATCGCCACTTTTATGTAGTTTGACTCAGAGTCATTATATGAAGCTTGGGAGAGGTACAAGGAGCTACTTCGAAGATGTCCTCACCACGGATTACCGAAGTGGCTTCAAGTTCAAACATTTTATAATGGTTTGATGGGTCAAACTAGAAACATGATTGACGCTGCAGCAGGTGGTGCTTTAATGGGGAAATCAATTGATGAAGCCTACAACTTATTAGAGGAAATGGCTTCAAATAGCTATGAGTAGCCATTAGAGAGGATGTTGCCTAAGAAAGCAGCTAGAATTCATGAGATTGATGCTATGACCGCTTTCACTGCACAAGTATCCGCTTTGGTGAAAAAGATGGATACTATGGGTGTCCATTCTATTTAGAGTCCTTTTGTTGCATGTGAAATTTGCAATGGAAATCATGCCAGTGAGAGATGTCCTCATAACTCTGAATCTATTAATTTTGTTCCCAATTATAATAGGAACCAAAACAATCAAAACAATCCCTATTCCAACACTTACAATCCAGGGTGGAAGAATCACCCTAATTTTTCTTGGAGTAATAATCAAGGCCAATCATCTTCTATGAAGCCCACTCATCCACCAGGTTTTCATAATCAAGTCCCACAACAAGAGAGAAAGCCTTCATTGGAAGATATGTTTGCTCAATACATGGCTAAGAATGAGACTATTCTCTAGAATCAGGCAACATCTATTAGAAATCTCGAAGTTCAATTGGGTCAATTAGCTACTGCTGTCAACAATCGCCCTCAAGGAGGTTTACCTAGTGATACCGAAGTCAATCCAAAAAGGGAAGGAAAAGAGCATTGTAAAGCAATTACATTGAGAAGTGGAAAAGAGTTAGAAGAAATACACAAGCCCATTTCTCTGCCAACTCTTATTGTTGAAGCTATTGACCCAGAAAAACAAGATTGTGGAGAAGAAATAGCTGAAGAAAATGAAGCATCAACAAAACCCATAATGAAACAAGTTTTAGAAAGTCTCAAGTCGTATAATCCACCAATTCCATTTCCTTAACACTTCCATAAGCAAAAACTTGATAAGCAATTCTCCAAATTTCTTGAAGTTTTTAAAAAGCTTCATATTAACATTCCTTTTGCTGATGCCTTGGAGCAAATGCCTAGCTATGTAAAATTTATGAAGGACATCTTGTCTAAAAAAATAAGGTTAGGTGATTTTGAGACTGTTGCTCTCACAGAGGAGTGTAGCGCCATCCTTCAGAAGAAGCTACCACCTAAGCTTAAAGATCCAGGAAGTTTCACCATTCCTTGTACTATTGGCGAGAAATTCTTTGGCAGAGCTATGTGCGATCTGGATGCAAGTATTAATTTGATGCCACTTTCCATCTATCAGAGACTTGGATTAGGAGAAGCACAACCGACCACTGTAACTCTTCAACTTGCAGATAGGTCTTTGAGACACCCAAGAGGCATTATATAGGATGTGCTTGTAAAGGTAGACAAGTTTATCTTTCCTGCAGATTTCATAATTCTTGATATGGAGGAAGATAAAGAGATCCCTATTATTCTGGGTAGACCATTTTTAGCAACTGGTAGGACTTTGATTGATGTTCAAAAAGGGGAACTCACTATGAGAGTTCAAGACCAAGAGGTAACTTTCAAAGTGTTTAAAGTGATAAAATTTCCAAGTGATTCTGATGCTTGTTATAGAGTAAATGAGTTAGTTGATAGCTGGTCTACAAATAACTCTACTACTGATTCTTCTACAATTTCTCCTGTGAATCTGAATAAAGACTTAAGAGTCGGTTGCGAAAAACGTTGTTTGCCAATCAATGTGATGGACCAGTTTTGTCTACAAACATATAAAAATGTTAAGCGCTATAAAGAAAAGACAAAGAGATGGCATGACAATAAGCTCTTGCATCGACATTCTGAACAAGGACAAAAAGTTTTGCTCTTCAAGTCTCGGTTGAAATTATTTCTAGGGAAACTAAAATCAAGGTGGTCAGAACCTTTCACTATTTCCAAAATGCATCCATACGATACTGTTAAGATTAAAGATGAAAAATCATAGAGGAATCTCCAAGTGAATGGACAAAAACTCAAACCTTGTTGGGAAGGCGACGCCGATCATCCAAAGCCAACCATTTTGTTATATGACCCAACCTGAAGCAAGAAAAAAAGGAAGTCAAGCTGATGACTCTAAATCAAGCGCTTCTTGCGAGGCAACCCATGTGTTTTAGTTTTTATTTATTTATTTTTTTGTATTTAGAACATGTATTAGTTGCATATTTCTTCATTCTGTTATTTTGTTTTGATAGGTGCAAATCGGAGGAGGTAAAACAATTTTGGATTTCAATCTCACAAGCCAACTCACCATTTAGGGAAGTTTCTTTTAACACATCTCCTTTGTTCTTTAATTTCCACATAATGGTGACAATGTGCATAATAAGTTTGGGGGTGTTGAGATTAAACTTATTTGAAATATTGCTTGATATTGTTGCTTGTCTAGCTTTGTTTGTTCGGTTGATCAAACATTAGAAGATATTTTGCGTTTAATGGTGATCTAATTTTTGTTATTTTATTTCTTCGGTTTAGATGATGCATTTATCCTTGAGACATTTGAATATTGTCTAAGCTATGAATAATTTTTACGTATGTTTCATTTTTACAAGAATAAATACTCATGAGCACTAGTCTTGATTTTTGAGTTGATATGATAATTTAGAGAAGGTTTATGTGAGTATGGAATTCGATTGATTTTTGTTGTGTCACAATTCTTAGAATTTGTTTGATTTTCTCTCGAGGCGAAATTATAGATAACATTTAACTAAGAAAATGATTTAGGCCATCTTTGGATCGTTTGAGCCTTTCTATCTACCTTCACATGCATTATCCATAGTACTCTTTTGAGCTTCAAATTTTATATATATATTTTTCTCATTTCAAAAGCCTATCTAAAAAAATATATATATGTGTAGATATATCTATTTTTCTTATCTCACTAACATTTGACAATTGTTAGTAAATATTTAAAGATATATCGGAAAAAAAAGGGGTACTGAAAAAAAAGAAAAAAAAAAGAGGATGGTATGTGTTGATAAATCCCAAATTGGGAAGTAATTATTGTGATGATAGAAGTTATCTTTTTCAATCCTAAAATGTTATGTTTGGGAAAAGTTTTGAGCTAAATATTATCCTTTATCCTACCTTTACCTAAGCCATACATTACAAGCTTAATAAAGTCATATTGATTTGGTGTATTGTGTTTGTCTACATTAGTGGAGAGAGAAATGAAAAATAAAATTATGAGATTTGTGATTTCATGAAAATCAGTTTGATTTTATATATGCATAAACTGATCCGAATTGCATGTGATAAAATATGAAAAGACTTCACACACACTGTAATTCTTGGTGAAAATGTAATATATTTTTAAATTGATTTTAATACTTAGATAAAATTCTTTTATTTCTTTGAGTTATGTTATTTGGAATGAGCAAAAATAAATATTTTGAAAATCACTATTTTAAATGCAATTATCTTTGTTTTATTTCTTTTCTTTTGCTCGAGGACTAGCAAGAACTTAAGTTTGGGGGTGTGATAACTGTATTTTATACAATGATTTGCGTCTATTTTATTAATTATAATTGTTAGTTCATTACATTTTTATTTAATTTTTAAATTATTTAAATTAATATTTAGTATTAGTTTTTAATAAATATATTTTTAAGTAAATTAATAAATTTTAATAGAAAAAGGGGCTTAATTGCAATTATAAAAAGATCAAAATTTAATTTGAAATTAAAAATGGGTTAAATTGAACATATCAAAAGATTAGAAATTAATTTAAATTAAATTTGTGGGTCAAAATGCAATTAATAAAAAATTGAATTTCCGTGCAGGAGAAGAGCCACTCGCGACATTCACAACGCTCAAAACACACCGCTCGATCAATCCATCAACGGTCAAGATTAGGCGCGTGACATCCAGACGCAAGAGGAGCGACTACGCCCGAATTCCAGAAAGCGCGCAGCTCGGCACATATGGGGCCCACTTGCTGCGCAGACTGGCGTGTAGGGTGGGACCCACATGTCGGCTACGCAGGATTCCCCCGAGGCGCATCGATCGTCGTTGGATGAGTTGAACGGTCCAGATTGAAGCGCGTGGAACCAATCTGTCGCGCACCGAGCCGCTCGTCTACAAATCCTGTGCGACGCGGTGCATCCAAGCAGTGTGCACCCTCGTGTTTCAACGAAAAATAAGCAGCCACATGTCTCCTAAATATTCCAGTGAATAACATGATGACACGTGACATGTATTTGGTGAAATAAAAATGCAAAAACGGCGCCCACTTCCAACCGTTAATTACTTCCAACGCGAGGAAATCTTGTGCGACGCGTTCCAGCTGTTCTTCATGCGCCCGACCTTACCACCCAATGAAAAGCTGCCACGTGTCGCTGTATTTCTCTCAACCAATCATATGGCGACACGTGGCATGCGTAAAAAGAAAAAAAATCAGAAACGCGCAGAATGGTTTTCACGCGTGTTGTTATTTTAATCCCCATACATTTTTGTCCTCCACTGAAAATGAAAATAATATAAAAAAAAAAGAAAAAAAATATAATTCAAAAGGGGGGATATATTTTGTACGGGATACTAGTTTTTGAGTTTGGTTTTTTTCTTTCATTTTTTTTTTCTCGCAGTTCTGGTTGTATTTGTTTTCTCTCTTTATCATTTGACATTTTGTGTTGTATTCTCTTAAGGAAATTACAGAGAAAGAAGAGAACGAAGAAGAAGGAAAGGGAAGGAATTTATTTTTCATTGAGGAATCGTGAAAGAGTTTCTCCTAATCTATTTTCTTTTAATTTTCGTTTCTCTACAATGTTTTATTTTTGTGGTGTTGTAATTTTAATTTCTGCTATAAACTAATTTATTTGTTCTAGGATTGGAGTGTAGCGTAAATTATGAAACTTGAATTAATTATTTTTGAATGATTTATGAAACTGTTTTAAGTTGTTTATTTTATCTGTGTTTAATGCTTTTAATTATCAGAAGATTAATTAACTTATATGTGACACTTAAATAAACTTGAAAAGGGCATTTTTGTGTGCTGCTCGTGATAAAATAACGTATATACATAAGGGATAGAAATATACTTTTATTGTATGTGTGACTGTTTGAGAACTCAAAACTTAATAAATCTGGTTGAATTTAATTCTCATAGGAATATAGTGAATCATTTTAACTAGGTGTGTCTGTATGGAGCTTGAAAGAGATATATGGATAAATTAGGAGTTCTTGGTTAACAACTTAAAACATGCGAACATAAATCAAGAGAGAATAAAATATTCAAGTGGATTAATTTGGGTAAACTGCAATCCTAGAATTTTTGTACAATCTGTTAAAAAAAATTAATTAAGACAAACTGCAACAAATTATTGATTGTTTGGATAACATCAGGTTTAAATAATTTTAATAATCAACGAAAGCTAGTAATAAATCTCTATGGGAACGATATTTTACTTATCATATTATTACTTGTGACCGTGTATACTTGCACGATTTTATGTTCTCTAAAATAGACAACAGTATAGATCCTCTAGTATCCTAGTATAATTCTTCTTTCATTTTTGGTTGTTGCCTTCTTCTATATGCAGGATTAGGTTCATTTGCCTTTTCCTATTCCTTTCATTACTATGGGGATCGAAAGTTTCTCCCTGAAATACAGTGGATATTATTGTGTTTCATTCCATAGTAATTTTTGAATATTTTGGTTAAAAATCTATTTCAATGATTATTGTCATATCATCATCTTCTTTACTAAGCATATTTTTCTTCATGATGTTTTCTTAATTCATCATCTATTAATGTTAACAGACATACTAATGTTCCTATATACTTATTTTCAAGATTCATGAACTGTTCTTCTAATTGTTTTCTATATTTTGAATTATAGATTTTTCTTCATTTTTTCTTCTTCATAGTTCTTCTTTTAATCCTTCTAATGGGCCTCTTTTTAGAATGTCTAGTTGTAATATATTGTCATAATTATTTTTTATTGTTTCTTTAAGGATTTCTTCTTGGGTTCTATTTATATTTTGTAAAGATTATGTTCTTTTCTTCTAAAAGAATTAAGGCTTTCATTATAGCTTTCTTATTTTTTGATATGCTTATTAGGGTATTTTATTTTTCTAGTTCTATTCCTTGTAATATGTCTTTTGACACTTTTAAGACATTTTTACTTAATAGTTTATCAGTTTTCTTGTTATTAACCTATTACTTCATGGATAAGATTCTTTACTTCTTTGATTTCTTGTTTTAGTTCTTTTATCTTCTCTTATTGTTCTCATTCTTGTTTAGTTATTTTTGTTTAATCATTTATAAATTCGACTCTTGATACATTACTCTTTCTTACTACATTACTATTTCTCCCTAGTATGAAAGGTTTTTTTTAATATCTAAGTTTCCTTCTTTACTTATTTTAAAGTCTATTAATATTTTTGGTTTTATTATTTGTCAAATTTCTTGAAATTTTTTATTTATTTCATAAATTTATTTTGTCCATATATTAATCTATTTTGCCTGATTGTTATTGAATATCCTATTATGTGGTGTACTGAAAGTTAATGGTTTTCTTCTTTCATTAAATTTAATATTTAAAATTCATATGTTAAACTTAATGCTTCATTTAAATTGTTATCATTAATATTAATAGCAAACCTAGGGTATGATATGAATTTTAATTTGTGGTATCCTAGGTTTATATGGATCATTCCTAATAAAATATATTTCCTATTTATTATTCTATTGGTTAGCAGTGCTATATCATTTCCTTCTCTAAAATGTGATTTTATTAATATTTGGATTCCTCTTAAATTTATGTATCTAATTTTTCTTTTATTCTTCTCAGAGATTTTTTATAATTTTTCCATAATGGTTTCTTTCAAAGTTAATAATATATTATATATTCCTTTTGTATCTGTAATATTAATACTTATTTATTTATTATTTATTCCATAATAAACTATATATTTCCTTGAAAGTATTTTTTTATTCTTAAGATTGATAAATCTTTGAATCTATCTCCTTACTTAAGATTTAATCTTATTTTTTTTCATTTCTTCAACTTTCTTTTTGCTGATTACGATTTCTTGTGAAAAACATCATAAGATGTCTTGTGTTTCTATTTCTATTATTTCTTGATTTCGTTACATATAAAATATTACTATTAACTTCAATTAAGTTAGGGATATTTTGATATTTTTGAAATGTTGTTGGTATTTGTGATATTACTTTAACCTTTAAGAGTATTATTGATATTATCCCCTTACAAGATGTGGAATCCACTATGTCTATTCACGAATGTTATATAGCAATTCCATTGTTTAGCGATTTAGAGCTTGAATGATTACACTCAATCTATAATATGCTTATAAATAATTATTATATGAATCACATGTAGGATTGGGCATTTTAATTGCGAGTTTGGGTATCCGCAGTTATTCGCACTATCCATCCGGTTTTTATTCGATTAATTTCAGGGATGGGGATGGTTTCTAGTATTACCTAATAACAAAATAGTAGTTACGGGCAAGTACAATTATACTGATATCTATCCCTACCCGTACTTAATATATATTATATTTATTTAATTAATTTATATATTATTAAATCAATAAAAAATTTAATTTTCAGAGATTCAAACTTTGAATCTCTTACTCATATATTAATGCTCAATATCACTAATTCACTTCCATTTTTTGTTTATTAATTTTATATTAAATATTTTTTAATGAGTTTAGAAAAATCACTTTAATTTTGAGTATTATTTATTACCTAACTCACCCCGTTACTCGCAAATAAAACCATCCCCAAACTGTAACAATTTTTGGACAATTTCAGGTATGCATTAACCACTTCGATTTCGAGGAAAGTTATCAAAAATTGTCCCTCATCCTCGTGCCCACTCTTAATCGTAGGTACTCAAGGGGAAGATGTAATGGATGAGATAAAATGGACTTTTGACTTTGATCGTATTACGAACTAACCGTGGAGGATTGAGCAGCACCTAATGATTATATCGATGGATTACTCGGTATTGTGTTGAATAAATACTAACCATGATATTTAAGAGTTTTTAGTCTTAGATTTATAATGGAGTAACTCTGAGATTAATAAAGATTGATAATTACTAAGGAGTTTTAACAAATCAATGCTTTAAGCCTAGATTTGTAGTTTCATCGGTCTCTAAGTCTACTCTATAACAACGAATGAATGATATTGCTTATGAGATAAAAAAAAATAATTAATTTGGAATCAATTAGTTTATACAATCAAGATAAATATTTGTTCATTAGGACATTTTATAGGTAAAATGGTAATTTAGATAGCCGAATTAATCTAATTAATTAAATAAAAAATATTTAATTTTTCTAAATATTTATTTGAATTAATTAAAATAGTAAAATAGTAAATTTAAATATATAATAGATATTTGAATACTTGTACGATAAGAAGAAAACTTGGTAATTATTGATGTGTCCTGATGAACAATCAATTTATACCTTATTTAAGTAAATAACTCTTATTTATAAAATTGGGGGGTTGCTTTGTGAAACTTAAATCTATCATCTAAAGATTAATAAAATAAAAATTAGATCTAAAGATTACAATGAAAATATGTGTAAAAGAATGATTATAAGATAATTCTCCATCACTAGCATGTATTGCAAATTAATAAAACCACATCCTAATTTTCCATTCTTTGATTATATATAAAAACTTAGAGAACTTCACGAGCTCAAAAGTCTACACCTCTTTTTACCTATTTGTTGAATTAAATAAACTCTTAATTCAATCTTTTTCTAACAGACAATTGATGAGTGCTCAAAAAGCACTAAAATTACCATGATTTTATGCACATTAATTGATTAAAAATATATATATTTATATGTTTTATCATATATTTATATAAATTTGTCTTTTTCGGAATCACGGGTGTTTTTATTATTTTTCAGGTATTTTCACTTAAAAACGCAACTTAAAGACTCAAAGAGGAATACTGGAAGCAATACATCACATATATATTAATAAATAAATGGGGAAAGGTCAATAAATATGGAAAAATTGGACAAAATGGGTCAAAAATGTCAAAAAGGAGAAAATCGTGCCGCCGCTACGCCAGCTACCAAATACGCCTAAGTCATACATGAACTGTTCATCTGTGGGATACTGTTCATATTTCTTATTCAGAGTGAAATATATATTTTTTCTACTCCAAACACATTTCTTATTTCTTCAAATTCTTAGATGATCTCTATAGGCATTAATATTGAATGTATGAATTTTTTCTCATCTTAATAGAGTATCGTATATTTTTTTATTATTATTTTTGCTTAGATTAAATGATTTGAGTAGAAATTGATAGTATATGCTTTTATCTCATTCGTGCATGACTGTTACAAAAAAGAAAAAGAGAGACATATCTGGGGTTACCTAAACCAAGATCAAACAAAAAAGCCACAAAATTAACCACTCACCAAAATCCTAAAAAAAAAATGTACAATCTGTACATGGGTTGACTCTCTAAAAAAATGATATATATTGAAAAGTATCTTCAGAAAAAATAGAGAGATAAAGAATATATAGTATAATCTACATACTATGACCCGCATTACCCAAGATCCTAAGAAAAAATGTGTACAATCTGTACATGGGTTGACTCTCTAAAAAAATGATATATATTGAAAAATATCTTCAGAAAAATATAGAGAGAAAGAATATATAGTATAATCTACATACTATGACCCACATTGCTTAGAAAGTTGTGAGTAAAGGCTAATTACAAAAGAAAGATATAGGAAGTAATTCCCTAAAAAGTCATTGCACTTTCTTCATTTGTAAAAGGCATATATCTTGAAATTTTTTCTTAATGAGTTTGATTTATGCATGAAAATAATTTTTATATATGATATCTTTATAATTTATACATTTGATTCCTTCCATGAGATCAACGTCAAAATAACACTTTGAGCCTTTCTTCTTTATACATATGCGAACATATTAGTTCATTTCTATACATCAACTCTTTCGCATATAAATTAGTATGAGTGTTTGAACTCATAGGATTCAGTGTTTTGAGAGTATTGACTTGTGAGGAATAGAGTCGAAGCGAATTCGGATTCATGACACTGAAATTGGGTGAAATTAAATTGATACATTTTTGATATGAAATATGAAAATGATTTTCAACTAATTATTATAATAAATCATGATTGTTTAAGAAGATTAAAATAACTTATGCTTGAGATTTTAATTATGATCTTAAAAGAGATTAAAAAGTATGAGACATTTTTGTGTTATGTTGTTTTCTTTTATTCTTAAAAGTTAATTTTTGATGTTGTTGTAATTTTAGTTTTTAAGTTGATTATTTTTATTTCTTTTGATTTTTACATTTAGTTCAATGTTTGTGGGTATCATTACTGAAAACCCTCACGAGACTCACACTCGTCCACTAGGGCAACCTAGGGGTTTAAAGGCTTGTTGCATAGGCTAAATGCAACTGTGTCAATCTACGGAAGTGATTTAGGATAGTTTAATTTTTAGTTTTTATCGCTTCTCTTGCTAAGGGACTAGCAAGAAGCTGGTTGGGGGTTGTGATGAGTGCTCAAAAAGCACTAAAATTACCATGATTTTATGCACATTAATTGATTAAAAATATATATATTTATATGTTTTATCATATATTTATATAAATTTGTCTTTTTCGGAATCACGGGTGTTTTTATTGTTTTTCAGGTATTTTCACTTAAAAACGCAACTTAAAGACTCAAAGAGGAATACTGGAAGCAATACATCACAAATATATTAATAAATAAATGGGGAAAGGTCAATAAATATGGAAAAATTGGACAAAATGGGTCAAAAATGTCAAAAAGGAGAAAATCGTGTGCCGCCTTGGCCGCGCCAGCGCCTTGGCTTCAGCTACGCCCAATTTACGCTTGCTGAACTGTTCATCTGTGGGATACTGTTCATCCGCGGGGATACTGTTCATCCGCGTGGTACTGTTCATCCGCGTGGTACTGTTCATCCGCGGGTACTGTTCATCCGCGGTACAGTGCAGCCGCCCCTGTGACGTCATGCTGACGTCATTAATGACATCAGCAATTCCAATACGCGTTTTTACATTTTTTAACATTTTTTTTACTCATTTTTTCTCTCCATCCTCACCTATAAATACTCCCCTTCCCTTCACTTCAAAACACCTTCAAAACACACTTCTCTCTTCTTTCTTTCTCTCATTTCTTAGTTTTTGAGTTTTTCTTAGTTTCTCTCTTAGTTTCTAAGCTTTTCTTAGTTTTTCTCTTAGCTTTTAGTTCAATTCTCTTAGGTTTAGAGTTCTTCTCTTTTTGAGAGGAACTTGTAATGTTTTTGTAATAATTTAGATTTTTGATTCAATAAATGGGAGTGCAAATTCCGCTTGGAGGTTTTCCAGCTACGGGAATAGCGTCGAAGTTCTGTAAGGATTTTATTTTCTTCTGATTATTTTTATGCTTTATTCTTACATGTTATATTCAACTTGTCCGTGGTTAAATTTAACTATCTTTTTGTTTAGTAAATATGATGTAATAATGACGTTGTTATGCTTACGAAATATTAAATAGGTAAAAATCTCTAAAATAAATTGATTTTATTTTTATTCAAGATTTTATATTAAGAATGTTAGAGAGAAATATATTATTTTTCATTACAAACTTAAATCTGAAAATTAGATTTTAAGGTTTAGTTATCCGGTCTAATTTAGAGTAGTGCTCTTTTATTTGTTGGTACAATCGCCCGGTAGGTAGAGTGAAGCTCTATTTCAAAAGTTTTTATAAGAATTATTATCTGAAAATGTATTGACAACATGTTTTCAGTAGTGGTTTTAAAACTTGAAAGTTAGTACTCGGATAACTAAATTCTTAGGTTTAATTTGGACACCTTGAATAAAGTTTAAACTGTCTAACCCCACCAAAGGTGGCATTTAAATGGTTCATTTTCAATCTCTTAGAAAAGGAACTAATTTAATTAATCAAATTAGTTATCAACCCCACCCATAGGTGTTAATTGATTTGTTTAGTTAACAAAGAATATCTAACCCCACCAAAGGTGGTATTCATATAAAAAAGAGAGAATCAATAAAATATCAATTTATATCTTTAATAACCTAGATAATATGAGCAAGCATAATTAATTTAGTTATTATATCCATAAATACTCCGCTAATATAAATGATAAAAATTTGCATGAATATTTATTGAATCTGTATATATGTTTATTATTTATTGAATTTGTATCTATGTTTATTTTTATTTTATTAGATTATATTTAATTAATCTGTATATATGTTTATTTATTTTATGTTATTAGATTAGGAACACAAAAACCAAACTATCGTGACAGGATGTTTAGGATTTAATTTCGTTTTTAAAAGTTTGAATAATAAATTAAAAACCACATACATTCCTTCCTTAGATCGACCTTGGGAGTATACTTATCATTTTCTTCGAAATGATTCGTGCACTTGCGAGAGTTTTATAAATATTAAAACCAATTGTACGGGCAAGATCGGCGACGTCGGTTCTACCCCGATCAACAATCTAGAATAAGTTTTCTAAATTTAATTTATCAAAAGCATTCAATTTCAAGAAGCATATTAGATCAAGGTTAAATACACAAGTTCGATTTAATTATCTTTAGTATTAATTATCATTGTAAGTAATTTATTACTAGTTATTTAAATTAATTAAGAGATTACATACTCAATCTACTAAATTAGATAATGATGATTAGTCTAATTATTCAATTGTATACTTAAACACTCAAGAAAATCTATACGAATCTTGAATCAAAGAATAAATATATAATCAAGAAGAATAGTTTATTATAATATATCGTATTTTATTAAATAGTGAAATCCATGTCTAGGGTTTTGAAATCATCCACAATCAAATATAAAATTAGCTATTCATAGAAAACAAAAAAGTTCATGATAACAATAAATGAAGAAGAAGAAAACTTAGGATTGTTGTCTTTAAATATGATCTTTAATTGCATCTTTGAATCTTGTTCTTTGTTCTTGCCTCCATCTTCGAATTCTTCATTCTAAACCCTAATTAGCCTATTTATAATGCTAGGTTTAGAGGGAAATAAGTGGAATAAAAATACTGGGAACCTGGGCATTATTGTTCATTTATGATAGGAGGGTTACGATGCATATTATTCCATTTCGTAGTGTGCTATCATAGTTATGCTTCTAAGTAGAATACATAGTGAATCTGAGAGGAAAATGTCTTAGTGCATTATTTTGTGCCCTGGCGAGCTTATAATTCTTCACTTGTTGCATTTTCATCCCTTTTTGATGTATTTTGTGCAAATATTTTGAAATCAAGTCCTCTAATTTATGAAAATTATACCCCAAGGTACAAATTCTTTTGATTCTTGTCATTTGTATCTTTTAACAACCAAAATACCTGAAATACATCAAAACATACTCCATGGTTTCAAAAACACAATTTATAAATAAGTAAAAATTCAATATTAATACTTAATTCACCCAATTAATTTCGACATATCACAAGGTAAGCATGATTTTCAAGCACTTATTATAACCAACAACCAGCTTCTGGCTAGTCCTTAGCAAGCTAAGCAATCCAAAGAGTTCCTTAGAAAGAAAATAAATAAGTATATATTATCACGATTGTATTTAGCATGTGTAATAAGCTTTTAAACCCCTAGGTGACCCTAGTGGATGTGCTATAGTCTCATGAAGGCTTCTAGTGATAACATCCATAAACTTCCTAACTAGACCAAATTAAGCAACTCAAATAAACAAAAACTAGAACTAAACATAAAATTTGGCTTCTGAATGAATTCATATCTTTGTCTATAAAATGGCTAGTAACACATAACACATAGAGCATCTAAGTATCACTTACAATTAAAGGAAAATCTAAACATTATAATCATTTTTGTAATTGACTCTTAAGCATCCATTCAAACACAACCCATTAATCTCAATATTGGATGATTTCTTGTACGACATTCACATAATAAAATTTTTAATCTCAAGATTATGCAAATATGGTATGTGTAAGAATTATAATCATAAATTCCATAGGATTAATTTTTAAATCACTCTCCACTAATATGGAATGGAAACACTACTTCAGATCAATAGGTCTTTATTAGGATTGTAATGTTAGGCTTAGGTGTGAGGTTATGAAAGAAAGGGAAGGCGAATAACAAAAATAAAAGAACTTAATTAAATTCAAACACCACCATTTTAAGTTTTAAAATAGCTCGATCCAAACATCACCTAATTCCTCCGGCCATGATTTTCAGTCTAATCCAAGGTTAAATACACTTTGGGTACAATTTTATATTGTGTCAAATATCACTATATCCTATTTTTTTCCTTTTCACTTTTTTTTATAAGAATATAAAATTAAATTAGTAAAACCTTTCATCATTTGTGAATCCAAAATTGATTTTTTTACAACTCCCAACCTATTATTTTCAATATTTTTGGGTTGTAGTCTATTTCTACTCGAATTTTCACCCATTTTACTTGGAAAGATCATACTAAATGTGTGTTTATATTAAGTCCTCTTAGAGATTAAAAGGGTAGAATAATTTGTTTCTTTGGCTCATAAAAAGGGTAGGTTATAATAGGTTAAAGAAAGTAAAGTTTTACCTTTTATATAAGCTTAAGAGGATGCTAGCGACAAAGAGACAAGTGGTAAGCTTGAAAAGGTTTAAACATTCTAAAATTGGTCTAAATCCTTTCCTAAATATTGTGTATTCTATGATTTTTCCTTGAGTGATTTTAAGATAGGTTCCCAAGTCTATTGAAACCTCAAATGTGTCCATGAAATATTTACACACAAAACACTCCTAAATACTTAAATTAACCAAACATCCTTACCACATACCACATAAGTCTCAATCTAAATGAAATTGATATTCAAATAATACTCTAACTGAAGCAAAATTTAAAGTCCTCTATATGTTAGTATTATCACAATCTTTTTTCTATCATTGACATATAAATTGGCTCCAAGCAAAAATAAATAATATAATAATGAGTAAAAAAACTAAACCTACAATAAATAAATAAAAAATTGAAAAGAAATGTTTGGAAATTCCATAACTCATAATTTATATGGAAATTTTTCGTCACCCCAACTTATAATCTACACTTTTCTCAATGTTCAAATGTAAATCCCAAAAAAAGTAAGAAAAGAAAGGAAAACTTACCCTCCTTGTAATAGCACAGTGTGATTAATCATGGAAATTCGATCCATACTCTCATTGCATTCCATTATCTAAATCAAATTCTATTACATATAGAAACTTACAATAACCTGATGTATAACACACAACACAAAAAAAATATGAAATTAGGGGTTCCAAAATAAACAAACATTATCCAAATAAAAAAAAGTCACTAACAAATAAAAATGTTCAAAAACTAAGTAGAATGAAAGAAAACAAATCTCAATGGGTTGCCTCCCATTTAACACTTGATTTAAATTCCTCAGCTCGATGATGCTTCTATTTTCTTCTCAATTGTCCAAGTCTTTTGGTTCATTTAGAGTTAGCTCCTCTATATTAATTAGTGTGTAAAGTTTGTAGTATGGTTTCACTTTGTGTCCAAAAACAGTTTAACGTATGAATGGAATAAGAGAACTTTTTGTAAATGATGAATTCTTTCCTCGATATCATTCTGTCATGAAATTCCTTTGTATTGTCTTTGTAAAATTTTGAGCTTTCGTAGGCATCATTTCTAATATCCTTTAGCTCATTCATTTTTTATTTTTCAGTGTCCTCTTGCTTCGTATAAGTCCATGTTACATTGTTTCACCACCCAAAATGCTCAATGCTCTAACTCAACTAGTAGATGACAAGGTTTACCATACACTAACTAGAATGGTGACATCCCAATCGACATTTTAAGCCCATACACTATATGCCCACAATGCATTATCTAGTCTTAAGCTCTAATCCTTTCTGTTGGGTTTGATTGTCTTTTTATGGATGAACTTGACCTCTCTGTTGTATACTTTAGCTGGTCCAAGTTACCTGTTCATTGATAACTATCACATGTTTTACAAAAGGTGAAGGCATCCTTGAACAACAATGGCCAATAAAATACACTTTCTAAGACTTTAAGAGTGGTTCATTTTACTCTAAAATATGTGCCACATGCATAAGAATGGCAAAATTTTAGAATATAATTAAACCCAGTGTCAGGTACACACCTTCTTATTTATTGATCCGAACAATGTTTCCAAAGGTAAGCGTTATCTCACACATATTATTTAGCAACCTTCATGAGTTTGAATTTTCTATCTTGCGATAAAACATGTGGGATATTTTTAGCGACCAAGTAGTTCACTATATCTGTATACCAAGGAGTAAATGCAGTTCAAGTAGCTACTCATATAAAACATCATCTCTATTGGAAGCGATGCCTTTTCTTGAATTAATCGACCGCTTTTCACTTCTTTTTTTGTCCTTGATTTTAAGGTCAAATTCTTATAGAATAAGAATCCATCTTATGAGATTTGGCTTGACATCTTTTTTCGTGAGCAAGTACCTAAGATCTGCATGATTAGAGAAAACAATTACTTTGGTTCTAATAAGATATTATTTTTTCTAAAGCAAAAATAATTACTAAAATTTATTTCTCCATTGTGGAGCAATTGAGTTGGGAATCATTTAGAGTCCATGATTCATAATATACGAAATTGGTAGCTTTCCAACCTTTTGGCCCAAAACAACTCCAATGGCATAGTAACTTATGTCACACATCAACTCAAATGATAGACTCCAATTAGGTGGCTTAATGATCAATACTATGGTTAAGATTTCTTTTAATCTGTTAAATTCTTTGAGGCATTCTTCAATGGAAAAAATGCCACCTTTTTTTGGAGTAACTAGTATAGAGGCCTTGCTATCTTAGAGAAATCCTTTATAAATCTTTGATAGAATCCTGCATAACCAAGACAAGCATAGACCTCTCTCACATAAGTAGGAGGTGGTAAGAAACAAACAAGATCTATTTTAGATTTATCAACCTCTATTCTCTTAGATGATATCACATGCCCTAACACTATACCTTGATCAACCATAAAATGACATTTTTCCAATTAAGTACAAGGTTAATTTATACGCATCTTTTTTAAAATCAATGTGAAGTTGCTAAGGAAAGTATCAAAATGAATCCCCAAATATAATAAATTCATCCATAAATACCAATGTAGTACTCTCTATGTAATAAAAAATATACTTATCATACACTTTTTAAAGGTGAACAAATCATTACAAAGGCCGAATGACATGCATTGATAAGCAAAGGTTCTAAAGAGGGAAGTGAATGTTGTCTTCTCTTAGTCATCCAGAGTAATGATAGTCTGATTATTACATGAAAAACCATCAAGAAAACAATAGTGAGTATGGCCCCACTAATTTCTCAAGTATTTGATCAATAAAAGGTAAAGGAAAATGGTCTTTATGAGTCATAGATTTACACTTTTGAAAATCAATGCAAATTTTCCACCTACTTTGAAGTTAGGTAAGAATTAATTCATTATCCTTTTTCTTCATCACAATAACTCCTGACTTCTTTGGAACCACTAGGACTGGACTAACCCATATGCTACCAAAATTGGATAGATTAAAACAACTTCATATAGGTTAATGACTTCTTTTTTAACCACCTCTATCATTCTTAGGTTTAATATCCTTTGTGATTCTCTCATTGGTTTGGCATCATCTTCAAGTAATATCTGGTGCATGCACGTAGAGGTACCAATTCCTTTGATGTTGATAATTATCCATCCAATCGTTGATTTGTATTCTCTCAAAACACAGACTAAATTCTCTTCTTGAATTGCTATAATCTTAGATGCTATTATCATGAAAATTGTGTCTTTATCCTCCAAATGTACATATTTAAGATGTTTTGGAAGAGGTTTTAGCTCCAAAGTGGGTTCTTTTTTAACCACGGCGTGCAACATTTATGTTGAATTTATTGTGCCTCTTATAGAGTGGTTGGTTCTTGGCTTACATGCCTTAGTATTTTTCACTCTTAGCGTGATATTTGAGTGCTCCTAGTATTATGTTTTCGTGTGTTGAAATTTTTTATCTCTTTTAAAGTTAAAAATACCTAAAATTCATCAAAACATACCCGTGATTCTAAAAAGATAGATTTGTATATATGATCAAATAAATATTTTATAATAAAATCTATTCATTCCAAATAAATACATCAAAATCGTGAAATATTAGTACTTTTTAAGCACTTATAACAAGGTAAGCGTGCTTTTCAAGCACTTATCAATTATCAAATTGGATAGATTTTGGATTAATTATGCAATGTAATTTATAATTTAACTGTATTATACAATTAGGAGTAGGACCTCTATATTGCATGTATAAGGCTAAAATAATGGGAATGAGATTTTCATTATATTACACAATTTGATTGTGTGTGTGATTCTTAAAAAGTAGGAGATAATTTTAGGATACTAAGCCAAATCAAGCTAGGTCAAATGGAAACCATTTACACCATATTCTCCCCTTATATTTCTAGCCAAAACATACAGGAAATTGAGAAACTTTTTTAGTACTCAATTGAAAGAATTTTTTCATAACTAAATTCAACCCATAGTAGGATACAGATTGTAGCTATAACCTTCGGAGCTCAATTCAGGCAGTGAGATTAGACATGAAGCATGAAGTTGTGCATCAAGATGGGTATTATAAGGTTTATATGAATGTTGCTGATATTCCTGAACAAAACATATAATTGTAATTTTAGTTTCTAGGTGTCTTAGAAATATATTTTTTCACTTGAAGAAACTATCAATCCTCAATGTTCACATTTCAGGTATATCTATGTTCTCGTGCATGTTAGATTTCATATTAAATATATAAGAACAATATGAAAATAGGCTACTTGACCGATCGAGTAGTAACTAGATCGATCAAGCTATATTAGTTGTTGAATTAATTATTTATATGACTAATTGATCGAGGAATTAACTCTCGATCGATCGAGAGTAATGACTAAATCGATCTTTTTTTGAGAATTAATTAATTGATATATTGGATTGATGGATATGATATTCGTTTGATCAAACTATATACTCGATTGATCAAACTATATACTCGATTGATCAAGCACTTGATTAAATAGATTGAGTGGCTGATGCTTTGATTTCGAAACCTATTTATAATACGAATTGGATTGTCTTTTTATGACTTGCATAATTTGACATAATTTATCATTTCTCAACTTTAACTTTAGTCTAATTTTATTTAATTTTTATTGATTTTAGACTTCATATTATTATTTAAATTTTATTGCAGATTTGAACATAAAGAAGATCTAAAATTTTAAAAGCATATCATCTAAGGACTCTCAAATTTTAATTAAGATTTATTTAAATTAGATTTAAATTAATATATATATATATAAGTAATGATAGAGAAGACTGTGGGATATATATATATATAAAGCAGAGAGGATACAGCCGCCTGGACAAAAAAAAAGAAAACGCAAAAGGAGTCATCAACGAGAAAAGAAGAAAAAAATTCAGAGCAGATGAGGAGAAAGGAAAAAAATGGGGGAGAAGACACAAAAAAATATTCTTTTTGCGATTCAATTTTCTTTCAATTCCTCTCAAAAAATTATGGTGAATTTGCTTATGTTAAATTTAATTTTTAGCATTAACTAATTTTTCTTTATTATAGGAAAAAAATGTAATTTAATTCTGAACTATTTTTGATTTTCTATATTAATTTGAATTATTTCTCTTCATGTTTGTCTCATTCATTCTGAATTTAATACTTCTAATTAATTGGGCATTAATTAGATGATTTTATTCTTGTGATTTACTATCGAAAGAGGAAATTATAGGATAGATCTGAAATATTTCGGCATAGGTAAATATAAAGATTGAAAGACTTGTATGAACCTATATAGTATTAAAATCATTAGTTTTAATGTTTTCTTGCTTTATTAAATTACATACTCTTCTGTAAATTAATTAATAAGAATATTTTCAATTGACTATCGAAAGAGGCTTTTGGATATTTTTCAAAGATTGATAACAAACAGAGAGAACTAAATTCAATTAGCTAGATGAGTAAAGCATAGTGAAGGATTAGGTGAAATTGATTTCCTAGAAGTTTTCTTCTTATTAATTTGATCTTTGTACAATATCTTTATTTTATTTTACACATTTTCTTTAAATTTATTTTATTTTAATTTCCAATTATAACCTTAGTGACTTTTCTAGATAAAATAGAGATTTGAATAATTTTGGTAATTGTCAAAAATAAGTTACCAATCCCTAAGAATGATACTCTTCTTATCACTTTATTATAAAACTATGATACTGTGCACTTGGAGTTTTGCATCGATCACCTTTTGACCATATTGTCCTTATTCCTTAAAATTCATTTAACTGATTTTATGGACAAGATGGTAATTTTTCTTTCACCTAAAGTGCTTCATAAAATTTTATAAATATAAACCTAAACACATATTTAAAACTAACGACACGAGCTTAATTGTGCTTATTCTCTTCATCTTTATTATCTTTCATGTTTTGCTAAAGGTTTTCAAGTAGGCATTTTCATTAAATTAATTCATCAAACATTTATAGTTGTGCTTGATGGATTAACAAGCCCACAATAATAATTGTGTTATTGTGTTTTTAACTGATTATTCTAGACTTGTTAGTTGTTTTCATTTTATCTGATATATTGTTTTGATAAAATAATTTGGGTTGTTCATTATTGAATATACTCTAGGAAACACACTTGTACTTGTGTTTTTGTGCTAAATTTTTAGGTGACAATGATGCATGTTTGATTAACTCGTAGGACTCGAGTTTGTTAGAATGCTGGTCTGGATCTGAATGACTTTCTTGTAGAGGTTATGATGAAACTAGCGGCTTAAGTAGGTTACTTGGGAGCATTATTTGGGTGGGTAGTTTGAGTCCTAGCCATGTAATTGGATACTTATTTTCATAGTGAATTGTTAATTGGTTGGGTGGATCGTATGTTTTCCTTTTAGACCATTGGTGTGACCTAGGTTGTTTTCACCTAATAATATTGTGTGTCAATCTTCATTTATTTTCTCTTTATTTCATTGACATGCGATTGAATGTTTGGCGATTTGTTAAAATCTTAATTTTTCATACTTTTGTTGATCATCCACTAATTAGATAATTATATTCATAACTAAATAAATAAACTTTAATTTGGTATCAAAGCGGGTCACTAGATACACTTAGTGTGCCTAGGATCTTGTTATGGGTCATTTAAAAGAGGGTTCATCTACAACCCATGCATCTTACTTAGATGGGTCTAATTACCCATATTGGAAGGCTCATTTGAAAGCCTTTCTACAGTCTTCATATGAGAGTGTTTGGAACTTTGTACTTTATGGTTGGGAACCACCTATGGTTATTAAAGATAATGTAGTCACTCCTAAGCCTAGGAACGAATGGACCAATCAATATGAAACAGCTAGCAACTGGAATTGAAAGGGTATTAATGCTATAGTTAGTGTTGTGTTTGTTGATGAGTTTTGTTGTATTTCTCAGGTTGATACTAGTAAGTCTGCTTGGGATGTTTTAGTGGTTGCCTATGAGGGATCTATACAAGTTATATGAATTAAACTTTGCATGCTTGGTAGTCAATTTAAAAACCTTAGCATGAAAGAAGATTAAACTTTCTCTCAATTTTATATTAAATTATGTGACATTACTAACACCTTTGTCAATCTTATAAAGAAAATTGATGATTTCAAGGTAGTTTGAAAGATTTTTTTCTCAATACTAGATCGCTTTCATGTAAAGGTCACTGCCATTGACTAATGCAAGAATGTGGACATCATAAAAATAGAGGAACTCGTTGGCTCACTTTAAACCTTTGAGATGAGCTTTTGAAAACCTCCAAAGAATAAAGGTATTGCTTTCAAAACTACTATGATTGAAGACAATGACGATGATCATGAAGAACTGGCACTCTTAACCAAAAGATTGAACAAAATCCTCAACAAAAAGAATCCTTGAAACAAGGACAATTAAGTTGTCAAAAGGATCAGAATCTAAGAGAACTCAAATCTATGAGTTATGATGGTAAGAAATCTAAACCCATTGGACTTCAATGTTTTGAGTGTATGAGTTTTGGTCACTTTACAGTTGACTGTGCAAACAAGAAGAACCGAATTGGAAGAGCTTTCAACATTACACTTATTGACTCTAAAAGTGATAACGATGATCCAGTTGAATCTGGCACCAATTATTTGGCATTATTACAACTGTTGGTAGACAATCTAATAAGTTTGATATTGATTCTGATGATGAGAAAAGTGATACTGACTTAGAGTATGAATACTCTTCAAGATTATACAAGTTACCATCTATATATATAGGAGGCAATATATGTGTAGTTAGTAAATATGTGTTACTAGAGGAATTCAAGAAACAACCACCAAAAGATTTAATTGTAAAATTACTAAGAATACTACAATAAATCTTAATAACATCTTAAAAGATACAAATATAATGATATAATGAGATAAATTTTATATTCCTATCATATATAAGCAAAAAATAGAAGTTGATTTATTAATATGAAATAATTTCTTAAACTTATATCAAACTTTTATACAATATTTAGACAAAATAAGTCTAACAACACTAGATGGGAAAACCATTTATGCGTCAAAAATGAGAAAAACTTTGACTATATTAAACCTAACTTTTATATAGCAACATAAACAATAAAAACACGATGAGATATATACAAAGTAGCATCAAAAACCTTATTTATAAAACATTTCATTAGATATAGAAAAGAAACAAAATTCTTTTTTTAATGAAATCCAAGAAGATAAAACCTTAACAGGTATTAAAAAATCATTAAAAATAGTAAGCTCGGAAAATATTTTAAATCCAAAAATAAATAAATCTAAAATAATTACTAACATAAAACTAAGAGACACTAACAAGTTATTAGAATAAAAAATTTGATTTATACTCCAGAAGACAGGATTGTGTTTGAAAAAAAAATTCAATAAATTTTGAAACTAAAAGTCATAATATTAAGTAATTCACTACACTTTAGTTCAACATTTAGTTGAAAAAGAAGCTGAAAAAATAAGTGAAAAAAGAGAATGATAATAAACTTCCAAGCATTGAATAAAGAAACCATTGATGTTGGATACTTTATTTCAAAGAAAGAAGAATTATTATTATTAATAAAAGGAAATAAATATTTTTCAAGTTTAGATTGAAAAAGTGGATGAAGAATATCAAAAACTAATAGCATTTAGTTGCCCCTATAGACAATTCTAATAGAATGTTATACCATTCAAATTAAAACAAGCTCTAAGTATCTTTCAAAAGTATATAAACAACATCTTTAAGAAATTATAAAATATTTACTGTGTTTACATATATGATATTTTAGTTTTTAGTAAGTAATGAATTAAATAAACATTATTTGGATATTATTAATATTCTACAAGAATATAGGAAAGAAGACATTATACTTTCTTAAAAGAAAATAGTAATTGCTCAATAAAAGATTAAGTATTTAAAGTTGAAAATTGAAGATGAAAAACAAAATCTATAGTCCCATATATTAAATAACATTAAAGGATTTCCTAGTAAACTAAAAGAAAAAAATCAATTACAAAGATTCTTAGAATTATTAACATATACGCATACATCAAGAAACATGCAAAAATGTAAAAATCTTTACAAACAAAATAAAAAAAACATCATGTTTAAAATTGAACAGAACAAGATACTTTGTACATAAATAAGATAAAAACACACGTAAAAATTTACCAATCTTATACCATTTAGGTCCAGATGATAAAATGAAGCAGATGTTTCACATGAATATTGTGGAATAATTTTAAAAGCAAAAGTAGATGATAAAGATGAATATTTTTATAGATATACATCAAAATCTTTTATGGTCCATAATTAAATCATCACAATAATTAAAAGGAATACTTAGCTGTCAAAATAGCTATTAAGAAATTTGTAATATATGAGTTCCATATTCATTGTCAAAACTGATTACAAGAATTTTGGTTATTTTTTATGGACTAATAGTGCAACTGCTTATAAACAAAGAAGATTAATCAGATGACAACAATGATTCAATTACTACAATTTTGATGTCGAACATCTTCCAAGAAACAAGAATAGTTAGTTCAGTATGTGCCCTTATATGAGAACATCACCTTTAACTATTTTTGTTCTTCCAAGAATGTACATCTTGATATCAAGGTCAAGATAAAATAAAAGGATATAGGAATCCTCTAGGAACAACTCGAGGTTTTATAACTCAAGAAATCTCTTTTAGAGATAAGAATTAAACAAGAAGAACTTAACAATTCAAAACGACCATTAGAGTCCAAAAACTCTAAAGATGAATACTCATCATAAATTCATTCTAAGGAATATAAAATTTCTTAAGAAGGAATTTAATAACCTAACAGTTCAAAAGAGAGTAACATATCTAAAAAGAAAAAGGAAAAGCACAGTTTGGTTGGAAAAGCGGAAAAAAAGACCAGAAAAGACTTATGTAGTCTATAATGGTTCAAAACTAGAAGTTTATAAAAACTAACCTGAAGCAAGTAAAGCTATCATCGAATTTAGTAGAATAACTCATAGAGCTTTCACTAATAGAATAGAAGCTGAAGGTAGTTATGACAACTATAGAGTGCCAAAACTAATAATTCTAAAGGATATAAATAAAAATTACTCTACAGCATTACAACAAAAACCATCATCACCAAGCATGTTGAAGACCCTATGAAAGATAGTATGACTACCAATATTATTCAGAGAAACGCCTCTCACAGAGATAATAAAAATGGTATGACCACCAATACTATTAAGGAAAACGTCTCCCAAGAATACATTGGTCATTGAAGACGAAAAATACCAATATATGAATATGTTAATGTATATCTATTAACATATTAATGTATATCATATATGCTAATGTATATCTAGTTTACTTTAAGCATATCTAGTTTACTTGTAACTCCTATATAAAGGCGTCATGTATATTCCTTAATACACAGAATACAATACAATCACTAAGTATTTCTAACATAGTATCAGAGCCACTACTCTTACCTTTCTCTTAGCAGTCTTTTCTCTTCTGGTGTTACTCCACCCTTATCGCTTCCGCTATCACAATAGCCACTACAACCACTCACCGTTGAACCTTTGACGTCTTTCAATCGCTGTCCTTAGGTTCCAGGTCTACAGTCGCCTGATCGTCACACACGAAATTTATGCAATGAATAAGCAAGAAAAGATTATTTCCATAGAGATTATTTTATTAGAAACTAATTTTTAAGGCTAAAAAAATAAAAATCAATTTTTTATGCGTTTTTATATTTTAAGAAAGCAAAATTAAAATAACTAAAAATAAATAGCAATAATTAATTAAATCAGATTTTGTGACTAAAAAGATATATGAGAAAATATCTAGGAATACTTAATCTTCCAATTTTCTAAACATATGAATCGTTAAAATCCCCCCAATATAATATCAGTTAATTACATGATCAATTGAATCTAACCTAGCATGTATTTCTCTCTCAAGTAAACTACACATCATATAGTAATTAATCGAATCACACTCTCATGCCAATTAAATTTAAGTTCATCAATTATGGATCACATACATAAGAATCATACATCTCTCCCTAGAAACTATGCATGTTATTTAATCAAGAGAAACAATTAAATAATTCTCTCAAATCTATTTAATTGCCTCTATAGATAAATTGTTGGCCAAACAATTAATAACATAAAAATCAGATTAAATAATATAATTAAATTATAATTATAATTGGGGTAAAATTTTAGATCACATAGCGAAAATTGGGTTCATAAGATCCCTAGATTAATAAATTAATTACACATAATTGTTTTCATAAATCTTATATTTTCATAAAGAAAGACACAAAATTGATAAAGAAAAGAGTAGAAGAAGAAAACAATCAATCTCTTCAATTGTAGAATTAATCTCCTCTTGAATATCCACCAAAATTGTGTCATCTCTTGAATTTTCCTATATTTTTCTCTCTTTTTAGCTCCAAAATTATGTTAATGGAGGCCAGTTAGGGTTTATGGAGTGATTAGGGGCTTAAATAAAGCTTAGGTGCAATTTGGATCGTCCGATTAGCTTTAGATCAAGGGCTATGATCAAAATAAGCAAAACTGACAATTTCAACTAATTACAGTATGACACGTTGCATCATAAATTCATTGGGCGAATCAAGGAGCGACGCGTGGTAAGGGAGACCATTCAGAGTCAATGCTCACTGAGTCAACAAGATGTGGCACGATGTGATTTGCGGGAATGGATGGCGTGGCACACGGGTGGAACGTGCAGAGTAATGGCATGGTGACATATGGCATGGTGCGTTGATCAATTTTTGAACTCGGATTGAATGTTGTGCTGACACATGGCACGTGTTTCATCTTCCTTACACGCGGTGCGACGTTATTAGCTCTCTATGCTTGCATGACATCCGCGTGGCTTGCTCAGTTAGCTCTTCTGCTTGCATGGCATGCCATATGGTAGCTTTTGATTGGTCCTATGTTAAAAATTCATAAAATAATCCCAAAAAATTCCAAAAATTATATTTTCACCCCTTTTTTGGCCATAAAAATATTATTTATTAAATAAAATAAGTAAATATTAAGTAAAAAAGTACGCTAATAACTCTATTTTCATAGAGTCATCGTCGTCATCGTTGAGTCCTGCACCACACAGACCACTATAATCAACATCTCTGACATGCATCTTGCTCTAATAACATTTTTACAGGTACTACAATCATCAGCTCACCCCGATCTACACAACCATGGAAATTTCGCAACCATCGGAGTCCTCATATGCCCTCACACACCTCTCAGAGGAATCACACCTCTTCCTCATGTGTCACCACAGAAAACCAAGTGCCATTGTACATCTTGATCCGACAACCTTTCTACAGAAACCACTGTGATCGGCTCGACCAGATCTACACAATTGTGGAAGTCTCGCAAGCATCGGAGGAAGCACGTGCCCTCATGTGCCACCCATAAAAATTACGTGTTAGATTCACATGCCTCACACACTGCACTCTGGTCATATGATGTCATCAGTGACATATCCCCTAGGGCCGACATCATCATCACCTTCTACTGACATCACCTCACCGTTGAACATCATCATTGACTGCCATTGACCGTTGTTGCTATTGACCATTAACTACTATTGTTCGTTAACTATCGTTGACCATTGACTTTTCTATAGAGTCGACTTTTTGCATATCAGGTTCTCCCTACCCAGTTTTTGGCATAGACCTCATTTTTGTAATTTGTTTTGCATATTATGTTTCTAAATGGATAAAAATGTTGTTTTTCTTCCTTGCCCCATCAATACTGTATTGAAGGAGACCAAGAATTACTTATCCTGGTCTCAAGCTATGCACAGTTTCCTTAAGGGTCCCATGCTCTGGAATTACTGTACTGGTGCAATTACCATTCCTGTCAAAGGAGTAATTGAAGAAGATGTTGCCTACCTTGGTTGCATGATTGAATGGGATAGTCACAACCACATGATCCTCACATGGATTCAGAATACTTCTGTTCCCTCTATCTCCAATCTATTGGGCAACTTTGATAATGCAAAATCAACATGGGGTATGTTAGCCAAAAGGTTAAAATCAGTTCGGTAAAAAACCGATTCTACGAACTACGTGGATAGCATCGGTTGACACGTAAAATCGATGCTACACACGTGGATAAATTATTTTCTCTTCTTTCTTCCCCAGACAGAAACTATTCCAAGTGTTGCATAACTCTTAAAAACCCAAAACCTCATTCACTTCTCTTCCACTCTTTCTCATTTTTTGGCCACCTACGACCACCAATTCTAGCGTCGCTTAGTGGGTTTTCTTCCTCTCTAACTTATCTTTTAGATCCCCTATTTTTTTAGCAAAATACTTAAATTTTTTATACCCATTTCTCACTAATAAAACACCATTTTTTCTTTATTTCCTTCATTTTGTCACTTCATTTACTCTTGTAAGTATTTCTATTAATCCTACATACTTATTATTCATATTTTTTGTTGTAAATTATATGTTATTATTTATGTGTATAAATTTTTGTATTATATATGTAGGTTTTGTATTATAACATCAGGAGAAGAGTATGATGATCTTGAATAACATAGGACAACACCATGGTAATTTTTCAATTATTTGTATTATTTAAACTATTTGTTAAACAGATTTTGGTTTTTTTTTTGCTATTATGTAGTGATCGAATACAAGTTTAATTTGAGTATAATAGAAAATGAGTAAATTTTGTAAAAAAAAAAATTTTAAGTCGGTTCAACGCATGAACAGACTATACATTTTAAGTCATCGTATTTAAAGTCGGTTAATAACTAACTTTAAAGGTCCATTTTGTAGTAGTGTGAGTTTCATCTCTATGAGTTCCCAATGTCACTTCATAAGGACTTTGAGCCCATCCTGGGTCAGCTTCTCAATCGCAGTCCTCTTCCCTTTCTTGATACTACCTTAAATGAGTTGGTTAGAAAAGAAGCTTGGCTTGCAACCCTACAAGCCCAAAATAAGTTCAATGTTTTGGCTATTACTTCTTCTGCTTCTGCCATTGAGCAACCTTAGTAGTCAAGTGATTCCTATTGCTCTAGCAATCATCGCAGGTAGACCAACAAGAAGTTTTACAATTATTGCAAGCATCATGGCCACATCATTAAGACTTGTTACCGTTGCAACAAACCTACTACTGATGTTACTACTGTTGAGCCTACTCCGCTGATGCCTTCCATTTCAACTGAGTCCTAGTCTTCTAGATCCATTATTAACCTCTCCCCCACTGAACTATAGAAGATTATAACTCAAGCTGTTCAAATGGCTAGTAATGCATCTCTTTCCACTACTCTCTCAACTCTGCCCAGTAAGTCTCAAACTTGGCTTTTTGATTCTACATGTTGTAATCACATGACACCTCACTCATATTTATTCTCCAAACTTGACCCTGCACCACATCCTCTTAATATTCATATAGTTTATGGTTCCACCATGCATAGGAATAGTTTAGGTTTTATTTCGACCTCTAACCTCTCTATTCCAGGGGTCTTCCATGTACCTGACATATCCTATAATTTATGCTTTGTGGGACAATTAGTTGAACTAGGATATTGCCTTATTTTTTAATATTCTAGGTGTATTGTGCAGGATTCAAGGATGGGGCAAGAGCTTATGACCGGTCCTAGGGTTGGGGGTATGTTTCTCGTGAACAATCTTCATCTTCCACCTATTGCTCCTGTCTCTGTTGCTACTGTAGATGCTGTAGTTTCTTCCTTACCTTCTCTCGCACTTTAGCATTCTCGTCATGATCATGCCCTATCCACTCGGGTATAACAGTTAGCTTCTAAAGGTATGTTGGGTTCTGTGTCCAAAGACAATTTTGATTGCACTTCATGCTAGTTAGGAAAATAGCCAACTTTACCTTTCAATAATAGTGAATCTATCTCTAATAGTATTTTTGAGTTAATTCATTCTGATGTTTGGGGACCTTCTCATGTTACTAGTATTGGTAGATCTCGTTATTTTGTTGTTTTTATTGATGATTATTCTCGTTATAGTTGGATCTTTTCTATCTCGTTCTGAAATCTTACGAATATATAGTAACTTTGCAAAAAATGGTTGAAACATATTCTCCAAACATATCAAAACTTTTTGATCTGATAATGCTCTTGAATATACTTAATATGCTTTTCAAGCTCTGTTACATTCCTATGGCACTGTACATCATCTAACCTGTCCAAGCACCTCTCAACAAAATGGTCGAGCTGAAAGAAAACTTCGTCATATTCTTGACATTATCTGTGCTCTTCTTCTTTCTACCAAAGTTCCTACTCCATTTTGGGGTGAAGCCACTATTCATGCTATTTATGCCATTAATCGCATTCCAAGAATTATCATTCATAATCAAACTCCATATGAACACTTTTTGGTTCATCCCCTGACTATGATTACCTTCGCTCATTCGGATCTACATGTTTCGTTCTTCTTCAGCCTCATGAGCACAACAAACTTGAGCCTCGATCTAGACTTTGTTGTTTTCTTGGTTATGGTGAAACTCAAAAAGGGTATCAATGTTATGATCCTATCTCGCATCGTCTTTGTGTTTCTCATAATGTTTTCTTTTGGGAACACCGCTTATTTGTTGAACTCTCTCACTTTCGTTCTTCCCTAACTAACTCAAATGTTTTAGAAATCTTTCCAGATGAGTCTCCTGTTCCTTCTACAGATACTCTTGATCCTCCTTTGGAATTCTCTATTCAATCTTCAGATATTTTTGATGATTCTCCTAGACAGGTTATAGAAGAACATGTTGATGATGAGCTACCCCACCTTGAGCATAGGTCCCCTACTCTTGCTCCGCCTGAAGATCCTCCATAAGACATCCCACCTCACCACTCAACCCGGGTAAGATCCATTCTTGCACATTTACTTGAATATCATTGTTACACTACCCTTGCTACACTCCATGAGCCTCACACCTATCGTGAGGTATCTACTGACCCTTTAAGGTATATTGCAATGAAATAAGAAATTGATGCATTAACCAAAAACCATACTTGAGATTTGCTTACTCTCCCTCCTAGTCAGTCTATGGTTGGTTATAAGTGGATCTATAAGATCAAGACTCGCTCTGATGGGTCCATTGAGCGCTACAAGGCTCGTCTTGTTGCAAATGGTTTTACACAAGAGTATGGGATTGATTATGAAGAAACTTTTTCTCTAGTTGCCCGTATCTCCTCTGTTCGTGCCCTCTTATTTGTTGCCGCTACTAGTAAATGAGACCTTTTTCAAATGGATGTTAAAAATGCATTCCTTAATTGGGATGTGCATGAAGAATTCTATATGCAACCTCCTCTTGGTCTTTCTTTTGAAACAAACAAGGTTTGTCACCTTCGACATGCACTCTATGGCCTTAAACAAGCCCAATGATCATGATTTTCCAAGTTTAGCTCCACCATCCTTCGCTTGGGTTGCACTACCAGTCCTTATGATTCTGCCTTATTTCTTCGTCGCAATGATAAAGGCACTATTTTTCTTCTCCTATACGTGGATGATATGATCATAACTGGTGATGACCTTAGTGGCATTCAAGAACTCAAGGATTTTCTTAGTCAGTAGTTTGAGATGAAATACCTTGGATATCTCAGCTATTTCTTGGGTCTTGAGATTACTCATTCCATGGTTGGTCTTTATATTACTTAAGCCATGTATGCATCTGACCTTTTATCTCAAGTTGGACTCACTGACAACAAGACTGTTGACACTCCAATTGAACTTAATGCGCATCTGACACCCTTGGGGGAAACCATTGTCTAATCCCTCTCTTTACAGATGATTGGTTGGCAGCCTGGTTTATCTTATAGTTACTCATCCAAACATTTCTTATGTTGTTCATTAGGTGAGCCAGTATCTGTCTTCTCCACAATCGACTCACTATGATGTTGTTCTGCACATTCTACAATACTTGAAGGGCACTCTCTTCCATGGACTTTTCTACTCAGCTTAGTATCCTCTTGTACTTCGTGCATTCTCTGATGCTGATTGGGCAGGAGATCCCACTAATCGTAGGTCCACTACAGGTTATTGCTTTCTCCTTGGTTCTTCTTTGATTTCTTGGCGAAGTAAGAAAACAAACTTTCGTGGCACGCTCCAGTACTGAAGTAGAATATCGTGCTCTTACTGATACCACATCTGAGCTCATTTGGCTATGATGGCTTCTTAAGGATTTGGGTGTGTCCACATCCTCTACAACTCCTTTTTATTGTGACAATCAGAGTACCATTCATATTTCTCACAATGATGTCTTCCATGAACGAACTAAACACATCAAGATTGGTTATCACTTTATTTATTCTCATCTTGTCCATGGTGCTCTCAAGCTTTTTCCCGTCTCCTCCAACGATCAACTTGCAGATATCTTCACTAAAGCACTTCCTAAGAGACGCACTCGTAATTTGGTTAACAATCTCAAGCTGGTCTCACATCCACCTTGAGTTTGAGGAGGGTTGTTAATGTATATCATATCTGCTAATGTATATATAGTTTAGTTTAGTCATATCTAATTTACTTGTAACTCTTATATAAAGTCATCATGTATATTCCTTAATACACAGAATACAATATAATCATTAAGTATTTCTAACAGAATATAAGTAAAACACAATGGTTGAGTCTCGATAACTTAACTAGAAAATCTACTCAAGAACAAATCAAAGATATGAAATTTTACACCATAAAAAAGAATTCCATACAGGCAGTAAATTTAATATTATTGAAAAAGTTGATCCAATTTTTATTTATAAAGTTTTCCTTACATGTTTAATTAAGAACTTATATCTAAGAATTAATTTAAATGAATTAAGTTATTTTTCTAAAAATTTCAAAAAAGCTATCAAGAATTTCAAAAAGAAGATCAAAATTGTCTATCTTAGAATTTTGAGTTCAGTTATAGACTGGAATGAAGAATATTGTGTTAGTCCCTACTATTTTATCAAATTAAGAATTTCTAACACTAATAGGAAAGTTACAAAACCAAGGACACTTTCAAAAAATGAATTCAATGCAGATGAATTATCATTCTAAGAGAAGGATGTTAAATTAAATTTATTATGAACTCAAAAAAATTAATAATTCTTCTGAAATCCAAGTAAATTACTCAACTAGTAAGGTTATAATCACTTTTTGTAACAATATAGTCTTCATTGAAAAAGATGGTGAAAAAATTAACAAGTTTAAAACAAATTTTAACGATAATAACTTGAAAATATGTTAAGAAACAATAAAAATGTTTTGTTTTTAAGCCAAGAAAACTACTAAAAATCACAAATGTATTTACTGAATTATAGATCGAGAAGATAAAGATGTGTTGTCGTTTATGTAATCAAAAGGACTATCGTTAGAAAATGACAAAGTGAAATAAAGATGTAAACTTATATCTTTAGTCAAGAGATCATGCAAAGAAAATGAAATGTTTAGACTCAAAAGTTAAAAGCAAAATTTTAAGTGAGTTATTAAAATAAGGATAAAACATTAATTTTCTACTATTATAAACATAGATTCTTTGTCGTATAATAAAAATTCTTCTATTAATTGGATACAACTTTAGCAATAATAACTTCTATATTCTAAAAATTGTTCATTTAGTAACTATATATTAAAAAACTATAGACAGCCAAGATCTCTTCAAGGTTTTTAACTCACTTTTAAAATTGTAATAATTATTAATATTATCAATAAAATAGAATATAGTAACTCTTTTCTTATTTTTCAATAAAATCTAATTTAAATACTATATTATGTATCAATGCAAAAGTTTCACCATTACAAAGAAGGTATTAAAGTTTGAGCAAATTAAAACATATTAGGCATAAAAAAACAGAAGAAAAGATCATAATAAACCCATTAAATTCAGATATGATAATTATAATTTTAAGTTAATTAAAAAAATTAAATAACTAATATTTGTTTATAACATTTAGAAAAATGATAATAAATAAAAAAATGAATACAAATAAACTAATCACAAATATGTACGAACATAAACATAAATTATAAAAATAAAACAATATTTTTAGGAGAATCTTAAAGATTAACCTTTTAAATAATAATCTTTAAGAAATAATAATTAATTTTATATAACAACTACTCTAAATTTGATTTCATATTTATAGAAAATAAAAATACATTATTGAATGAAAAATTAACGTAGTTAGAAATGAACACGGGTACAAACAAGGACAATTTTTGATATAATTATCTCCGAACTGAATTATAAAATCTATATCCAAAATCACTCAAAACTCGTTACGATACAATTTGGAATTAATTTTTTACCCACGGGTAACAATTCGAAACGATTATTAAAATATATCCAAAAAAAACCATTTTTCCAAAACTTTTAAAAAATTTCTTAATAAACACTAATTATTAATAAATATATAAATTAATTAAATAAATATAATTAATTTCAAATACGAACGAATACAGTTATCAATATAACCAAACTCAAATTAAACTCATTTCATATTAGAATTTTACACAAAACTATACCCATCTTCAAAATTTATCGAATAAAAACCAAATTAATCACAAAATCAACTTACAATTGTTTTACCCATTCTTAAACGTTGTTAACCATTAAACGCATTAATAATATTAATTATAAACTCCAAAATATTAAAACTTTTTTTTACATTCATTATTTTAACAACTCTTAACAATATGTTAAAATATTTTACTAACACATTTAATTATCATTTGTAATTTTTCTTATTTTTTCTCATTTGGAAGTAGAAAAAAAATTAATTTAACTTAATATATATCATTATAATTTTTATTGAATAAACAAATATAATATTACTAATATAGTTTTTATTGAAACCAATTCTTATTTCCATTGATTCTGCTAACAAAAACATAGCCATGATCATAATGTCATAAAAAAGATTGAACCAATCATAACCTGATACCTACGTGATCCCAAATTAATAAGTGTAAAATTACACTTCACCAAAACCTACCTCCTTCAACTTGAACAATAACATCAGCTACAAGAAACAAAGAGGTGTTTTGGCACCTGCAATTCCCAATTATGTTTAGCATTTTTCGGCAGAGAACAAAAGAACAGAAATATAAATGCTTTTGTCAATATCGGGATACTTAAAGAAAATTATATGCGTAGCCAGTAATATACATTTTCCTTTTGTTTTCCTTTTTACCTGGGTCATTCGTGTCAGTTTTCATGTTCCATGTTTTTTCTTTTTCTTTTTTTTATCAACTAGAGTTTTCCAGCATCGGAACAATATGTACATAGTACATCCGAACTGATGCACTCCTGACTTGCCTGCTTCATATGTACATGTCCAAGAGAAACACGGACTCAAAAAACATATATACATCAGCATCATATCTCATCGAAAATATTGGAATGAGCAGCAAAACTCTTTCCTCCAAAGCTGCTATTACTACCAACATCAGTAACTACCTAAGATTCCTTGAATGGGCCACCACTTTTTCCCCTTGGGAGAGGGCTTTTGCATCTGTGACAAACGAATCTTGCCGGGACTGTTTCCGAGTCATGTATGCCAGAGCACCTAGTATGCTGCCACACACTACAGACGTCACAGGCCAACATTCTTTCCCCATCATCATCCTTCGCTCCTCATATGCAGTCCACTGTCCACCTCTCAACTCCCCGTTCCATTCTGAACCTACTTAACCCATTCTTCGCATTGGTTCTCCCTCTCACCCTAATAAACTCTGCTGACCCTATTAACTGCTTGATCTGGGTGGATTTATCAACACCACCAAAACCAACTACATCTTCAACTTGAAACCGCTTGAACGTCAAATATACATCTTGAAAAGCTCTTGATGCTTCCAGCTCCAAATCAGATAATGTAGCATTTGAGTTCAACATAATAAGTTCAAGAGGTGGATTCACTGTATATTCATCAGACTCATCCAAGAGTTCCACTTGGCATGGGAGGCACATCAATGGGTTATTATTAACTGACATCTTTACCAGCTTGTAGTCTTTCACAAACTGCTTGCAATCAAGGAGCTTTTCAGCTGAGGTGATAGCAATGTCTCTAATCTCCTTTGGTACGTAGCTCACCATTGTTTGTGGGTGCAGCATAGATTCAAACAAGTACCTTAAGTTCTGGACGAGAATTACTTCAGACGGGGTGGTCCAAATGGAAGATTCGGTGCTACTAGGCTCAAGTCTGACAAAACCAATGAGCTAAATGTTATATACTGGAAGCAGTTAATATAACACAACAACATTTGCAGTTTTACAGAAATTTTAAATCATAAAAAGATAACATATAAATAAAAAGCCCCCCTTGAGAACAACAAAGAAAAAAATCCAAACCCAAAAGAAACACCTATATATGCCAACAAACTGATAGCACCAACTTCACAAGTTCATGTACTACATGAAATAATACATTTAAATTTACAATCTATTACATATATCTTCCATAAGAACTCAAATAATTTTCTTCATTTTCATGTTTTATGAATCAATTTTATGCTGGGACTTAAAAATAACACACCAAATAGTACCCCCAACAAGAAAAAAAAGGCAATGTACATGGAAACAGAAACTATCATGATGCCAAACTAACCTATATTCAGTAGCTCCAGTATGAGGATTGCACCTAGCATTAACAAACATCCCATCAGCAGCTATTTTCCCACCAAGTTCCTTAATACAGTAATCAAGAAGCTCTGAAGGGCCCACCTTGCAGACAGCACCCCTTAGAGCACGGCAACTTACCCAAGTGTCCCCAGAAACTGCACGAAGCACTCTGAGCATTGCTTCTTCAACACGATGAATATCACTTTTAGCCCACGGACACAAATTTCCTGAGGTACAAACATGGCGCTTCTTGCAGGTGGCGTCACACACTTTTGAGGGAGAATTATGTGCATTGCGTATCAACTTCAACAAAAAACAAAAAAGGTCTCTAATATTTACAAGCTCACTTTCTGACAAGGACCGGTAATATGAGATTACTCCTGGCAAGTGTGAGCTATTATAATCCTGTCCATGGTGAAGAAAGACGGACAAAGGTATGCTGGACAAGCTTTCAACGGCCATTTTGTAGGCATCAAGAGTCAGAGCAAAACTACCAGCGCCAAATTCATAACCCCAATCACCATACCAGGGCTGTCCTTTGGTCACAGAATGAAGAAGCCGATACTCCAGACCATACTTCTTTGATACATCCATCACACTAACTTTTCTGTAAACAAGTCAAACAACAAATCAACTGGAAGCTCATGGTACAAGTTACTATAAAATAAAGGCAGGCCATATCTAAATCCACTCCTCTGACTCACAGATACACAACATAATAAGACCCTGGCTTTATACAATATATAGAATATTAAAAATTTCCATTCTTAAATCAAAAAGAAAATTAGTTTTAGAGGCTCTTAGCGATGAAAGGCAATGACCATCCAATGACAATTTCCATGGAAACCACAGTCTCGCAGCAGGCACATCATTTCACTTTCTAATTTTATATATTTGTCTATGTCTCCGAGAATAAGGAATAAATGATAAACAAAATAAAACCTCAGCTAGCCAATAATATACCATGGTCAGCAGCCCTGTTCTTTAATTTGCTTTCTTTTACAGCAGGGCATTAGTGCTATTTAAGACGTGCAAAAGCAACCCAGGGGCAGCTATCACTTCAATTTTTTTCTTTTAAGATAATAAATACAAATATTAAAATAGAAAGGTAAGTGTTACATATATCTTGTTATCCAAAAATGAATATGCTAGAGAACTGGTTGGACTATAAGAGAGTGCAAACCTAATAGGAGAAAAAAGAAAAGGAAAATCAAATGATGCTATTGGAAACATGACTATGCAAGCATCAAGATTAGCTGGTACAAGAGAGAGCAACAAATCAAATAGGACCCAAAAGAATATCGCATCAACCAACCATATAATCCAGAAGCATTATGAGGCCTCTTATTTCTTACTCTACCAATATAGTCAAATATCATATGACTCACATAGGAAAACAAGAATTTTGTCTTATGAGCCAAATACAAAAGCAGAATATGTTGCTAATTTACTAACACTCTGCAATTACTAACAATCTGTATTGGCTTATTTTTTTATAACTGAGAGGAATTTCCCTCATCTGGGTTAAGTACATCTTTCACACAACTCAAACTCACACAACTGTAACTGGGACAAGAAACATATACCTTCAACATGCCCAAATGGGCTTATGCATTTGAGCCACATCTTGTTAGCTGGCATAAATACATCTTATATACTAAATTAATTACAGAAAGAAACATGGAATTTGCTACATTGATCTACAGACCCGTAAATATTGAAGAAGAAAACAGACTAAAACTGAGTGAAGAATAATATAGAAGCAATGGGGCTCATGTATAGACAAACAATGAAGCATGAATTAATACCACATCAACTTCAAAAGAGTGAGAAATCTGCCAATATAATTGAATATTCTAACCTGACTCCAAGTACTATACATAGACGATGCCAAAAATCCATAATATGACATCCAGAGAGGACTCTCGATCCCCCTTCCTTTCCATTGACCCTAAGAAGATGTCCATAACCATTTGAATGAACCACACCATGTAGAAGATGACTCGTGTTCTCCAATTGGTTATACAACCAGTCTTCCACATCATCGGTGCTAGCTTGTAAGTTACAGGATTTGCACCTGACACAAAAACATATGAAACCCCCAAAATGCAAAAATAACTATATAAGCTAGAGGGTAATAAATTAAAAAATAACAAAAAAGGGCAACATTTCTTCTCAGAATTAATCAATCAATTCAGGGAAAATGCTGAATTAGTCCTAAAATTGTGCTTGAAAATGCACTTGAGTCCTGAAATTATTGACTTAGGCATTACAAGTCCCATTCTTTTTTTAATGAGCAAAATTAGTCCTAGGAGGTTAACGGTGTTAGTTTATTTCGTTAATTATAATAATGATCCCATAGATAATTAAAGTGTGAGATAATTAAATGACTTTTATGTCCTTTTACCCCTAACAATAATTTTTTTATAGCCCTAACTACCTAACAAATTAAATAAAGTAAAATGAGACTGGAAATAATAACATAAAGAATAAGAAAATAGAATATATGGTGAACAAACTTTCCCTTTTTGCCTAAATATTTTTACAGTTTTTTGACCATTCAATTGTATTAGACTGTTTCAATTTCAATAACATATTCATAATATATCATTTGCTCAAAAACTGAATGAAAAATTTATAATTAAATTGCCTTAAAAAAGTAACATAATTAATTTCAATTCTTAGAACCAAATTACACCAAAATATGAGAGAAAACTGCTGGGAAACATTGAAAGAATAGAAATTTTTTTTCATCTCACAAATACATGATTATCACATGTTCTTCATTGTTAGTTTTTAACAGAAGTTTAAAAACATGTTTAACGCTACATTTTATTATAAATTATGGGACTTGAGATGCCTAACCCACAAATTTCAAGACTAAACTGGTTATTTTAGATAATTCCAGGACCTATGTGTTGTGCACCCTGTCAAGTATACAGATACTTTATAAGAGAATGGTCTTCAAAAAAATGATGTCCCATCAGTTAATATAAAGGAAGTAAATAATCCAACATTCCAGCAGTGCGTAAAAGAAACAGATATATAACTTTCATCATATACAATTATAGGAACATGTTAAAACTTGAATCAATACAACAATATGCATTCAACGAGGACAAAAATAAAAATAAAAATAATCAAAAAGAGGATTTAAGGACTCACTTGGATTCAGACAAATGCAGGATATCTCCACAGCACATACAAGGTTTGTGATATCCGCCAATGGAACTCCCATCAGCTTTGATGATAAAATGGTAACGCTTTGAACAAACCGGATGACCACTCCACCCTACAAAAGAATTTGGTATTAAACATGGATTTCTTTCTCTGTGATTAACGAAGAAATAGAAAGAAAAATAAATGAGAAAACGGATCAGTGAGTCAACTAGCCTACAACACGGCAATGATCGCAATAGACTGATCTGGATCTGGCAACATCCTCTTCGATAATGTCGAGACAAACTCCCGCCATCGACGAATCGGAGACCTCTGTTGGCGCGTCGCCGACCCTAAAGAGGATCTGCCACGTCAGAAGGTGGGGGAAGAGCGATGATGGAGGTGGAAGCAATGCGTGCTTGTTGAGAAAGGCCCGAACATTCGTCCGGAATGGACCGTTGTCGGAGACAACACCGCCAGCGGAGTGAATAGCGATCGAAGGGAACGTGAAAAAGTCGTGGAAATCAGCTGTGACTCGCCTCTTCATTTTCTTCAATGGACGCGCGTGCACTACCATGACGGAGACGCGTTGCGCGTGGGGAACAGATCGTCGGCCTCTAGAGAGAACCTCAATGAAAACTTGTAGATTTTTCTTTTATATGAAGGAAAACAAAAATTGGGTTTTGGTTTTGAGTTTTCTCGTAAGCTTCCACTCAGGGAGATTTGGTTACAGAGAAGTATAACAAGAAGAAAAGAAACTCGATTAGGGTTTCCAGATGTGTATTTACTTAAACAAGAATTTTGTGTTTCTTCTCAACATTCTTTTAATAACTTAACCCTAATCTAATAACAACCCGTAACAGTAAAAAGACATTTGTTTTGTTTATTAATATAATAAACATTTTTTTAAAATAAAACTAGTTTTTTTTTGTGCTTTTTTTTTTTATAGGAAAATGAGATCATTCATGTAAAAGTAATCAAATAATTCGATCAATTTATTTAAATTAAAAAATCTCATCCGATCAATTAGATTCAAGTTGGATTCGATTAATAAATTTTATAATCCGTCATATTCGATTCGGACAGAATTATTATTAAATTATAAGTAAATATATATTTTATTTTATAATGTATTATATTTAAATATTATGCATACCATAATTATATTATATTATTATTTTAACTTAAAAATAAATATAATATTTATAAAATTTTAATAATTATATAGATATATTTTTTATTCTCTTGATTTTTTTAGTTTTGACTATAAATAATAATATTTTTTTATAAAAATATCAATTTAAAATTTAAATTTATGTATTTTGTGTTTTACGTATGCTAATAATTTATAAATAAATTTTAATATTAATCTGACTTTATCTAATCCAAAAAAAATAATATTTGTTCGGATTTGGATTAATTCGGATTGATTATATATCGAGTTGAATTCAGATTAAAAAATTTAAATCTGTTCAAATCGGATTGGATTTGAATTGTCCAAAAACAAGTAGTTTCGATGCTCACCCTTACTTTCTCATTCCTTGTTTGTTGAACTCCATGTATCGTTAAAAACGACTAAACGTGGAAGTTGTAACTTTTATTTTAGAAAATGAAAAAAGTGATTTGTGCCATATTTTAATTCTTAAATTTTTAATTAATGTAATTTATTTTTTATATTTTAAAATTTTAAAATATTATAAAAAGTACTTTAATCTCTAATTTTATTAAAACTAGACCTTTTAGAAGATAACATTAAAAATATCCTAAGTTTTGAGATATCTTCAAAAATATCTTTAATTTTAAAAAATTCAAAAATATCCTCCAAACATAAAAGAAATTGAATTTAATAGAAATAAATAGTAACATTTCATAAATAAGAATAAATTTAATAATAGAGAACCAAGAAATAATAAAAATCAATGAATAGTAGAATTAGAAATAAAAGACATATTATGATACTTTTCACAAGAAATTGTAATAAGTAAAAAGAAATTTGAAGAAATTCAAAAAGTAAAATTAATTCTTAAATAAATAGATGGATTTAAAGACTTATAATTTTCATTTTTAAGAAAATTATTTCTAAGAAAATATATAATTTATTATGGAATAAGTAATAAAGAAATAAGCATTAATATCACAGATACAAAAAAAATATAATAATATATATTTAAATTGAATACATTTATTTAAAAGGGATCCAAATATTAATACAAATTCATTTTAGAGAAATAATATATACAACCATAAAAATAACATTACTAGATAATAAAATAATAAATAGGAAAGATGATTTACTACGAATGATCCATGGTAATTTAGAATATCATAAGTTAAAATTTACAACATATCATAGGTTTGTTATTAATATTCATAACAAAAACTTAAACCAATTATTAAGTCTAGTTTATGAATTTAAAAGATGTGATTTAATGAATGAATGAAATCATCAATTTTTAATATACTACTTAGTAGGATATTCATTAATAAATAGTTATAATAGTTCAATATATGAACAAAATGAATTTATATAAATAGATAAAACTTTTTAAGAACTTAGACAAATAATAAGCGTGACAAAAAATCAAGCGACACTAATGAAAACTTTGAGACTTTTAACAGAAGAAATAGATTTAGTCCAAGAATCAAACATGAAATACTTACAAGGTATAATAGAAACACAAAAAGAATTATTAAAAGAAATAAATGAATGTGAATATAATAAATTTTAACAAGATATACACATGGAATTTAAAAAACTTTGAAAATATGTATATAACATACATAGAAACAATGATATTGTAGGTCATAAATATGATCCCTTAGAAGGACTAAAAGTAGAACCATCGAGGAGATCAAATGCCCTGATTCCTAGAAATGAGAGAAGAAAAATCTAACGAAAAAAATATAATTTCAATTTAATGTAATATATAAAAGAATTAAAAAAGTAATTCATGAACCTTAAAAATAGGGATATAGAAAAATTAGTTAGTTTGTTAACACTAACTAATGAAGAATTGAAACAACAGAATAATGAAAAAAATTGGTACAAACAAAGAGGAAGATGATATGACAATAATTAGTGAGACTAATACTAAACCAAAAATTATAACCCCAAAAGGTCATATAAAACCAATTTCATTACCAGTTCCTTACCAAGAAGGAACATCTAACCCATATAGAAAAGAAAGAAATACATAAAGGCTAGGAAAGTCTGATACTACTAATAGAAGAAGACAACCACCTAAAATGGAAGAAGAGTTGTATTGGAGAACTAAAGGTAGTATCCCACCAAAATTCAAGCTTTATGATAATTTTAAATCTAATCTTTTAGATCTAGATTGTATAAGGGATATGAAAAAAGTCTCGGATGAATAGGCTAATGATATGATTGTACTCATACAAATATCTCAAACTACACAAAAAAATCCTTCAATTTGTAGGGTATTAATAACTTATAAAATGACAGAAAATGTTAAAGTTTGATTTTCAAACTTAACAAACTAACGACATTTATTAATTCAAGAGAATGCTTCCACAAAAAGAGAATATTTAGATATAGTAATAAATGAAATTTATAAGAAATTTATTAGAGAATATAAAAGAAGACTATCACTAAATTTGGTGAAAATGAAATCAATGAAGCCAAATGACATTTAACAAATATGAAAATCTATAACATATGTTATATAGATTCTTTTATTTGTGAATATGAAATGTAGTACCATAAATTACCACTCTCTATGCAAACAACTTATAAGAAAATGTTTTCCCAAAAATTATCTAGAACATTACATGAAACTTTAATAGAAAATTGGAATAAGAGAAATAGAAAAACTATACTAGACACCTTAGGAGGAAGAATAAGAAGCCTTAAAAGATGGATAATTATTAAATAACAAAAAATAAATGAATATAAATAAGGGAAAATGATAACATATGTTGTGATATAAGTGATTTTAGAATATCAGAAAAATATAGACGTAACATAAAACCCTACAAATTGAAATACAAAAAATATAAAAAATGCAAGAGATTTAAATAATATAAATTAAGGAAGAAAGATTTCCAAAAATATAAAAGAAGATTTAATAAGGAAACCTATAGGAAAAGATATTTTAGAAAAAAAAGAAGTATAAACCTCTTGAAAACAAGAATTATTACCCTTTAGGGAAGAAAAAATGCAGATGTTAGATCTATAGTAAAGAAGGACATTATATCAATGAATGCCCAAGCAAGCTTCAACATAGAAAATAATTTAAAAAGGAATTTCAACAGAAAGAAAAAATCTTAGAAGAAGCATTTAAGATGGAATTGGAACCAATTAAGGAATCAGATATAGATGATATTTATAGTATTTATCTGTTAGAAGAAATTGAGGAAATAACCAACTAAGAATATGAACACTCAAATTATGGGTACTCTTCATCTGAATATGAATGATTTGTATAGTATTAGAAATCCAAATAGTACCTACATAAAGGTAGGACTTAAATTAAAGGTTATGTCAGCTATCAACTATGGTTCTAGTTTTTTTCATTTAACCCATTATAAAACATTTGAACTTGCAACCAATCTAGCAATCCATGTTGAGGGCAACGCTAAATCATATCTTTATATCTTTCTCATGCTTCATAGAATGTCTCAAAATCATTTTATCTGAATTGACCAATCTCACTCCTGAGTTTAGCTGTTTTTGTAAGTGGAAATAATTTAGCAAGAAACTTTTCTAACATGTCCTACCAACTAGTGATTTTTCACGGTTGTAGAGATTGTAGCCAACCTCTAGCCTTGTCCCTCAATGAAAAAGGAAACAATCTCAGTCTAATGGTATCTTTAGTAACACCATTTATCTTTATAGTGTCATAAATCTCTAAGAACATCTCCAAATGAATATTGGAATCATCAAGTGGTGATCCGCTAAATTGGGCATTTTGTACCATGTTGATCAATGTCAGTTTAAGCTTAAAATTATTGGCATTAATGGTCTGGTGTCTTACACTTGAATAATTTTCATTCACAATTGGCCTTACATAATCTTTCAAGGTGTGTGGATGTGCATTTTGTTCTCCTTCAGCCATGGCTAGTACTTTCTTTTGTGATCTAAAGGTTCTTTCAATCTCTGGATCGAAAGGAATAATGCTTCGAGTGCTAGCACGGTGCATCCAACGTCAAAAACACACCTAGAGAAAAATAAAAAATAAAAATATATGTATATAAATGAAATAAAATATAATTCTAAATTAAAACCAAGATTGCTTTGTATCGATATTGGTAAAAATAAGAAAAAATCAATCCTTGGCAACGACACCAAAAACCTGATCGGTGCAAAACTACAAGTGCACAATATTGTAGTTTTATAATAAAGTGATAAGAAAAGTATCGTCCTCAAGGATTGGTAACTTATTTTTGACTATTACTAAAATTATACTAATCTTAATTTTATTTAGAAAAATCACTAAGGTTATTGTAATTGAAATTTAAAATGAAATCAATTTAAAGAAAATATGCAAAAGAAAATAAAGATCTTGTTCAAAGATCAAATTAATAGGAAGAAAACTTCTAGGAAATCGATTTTATCTAATCCCTCACCATGCTTTACTCATCTAGCTAATTGAATTTAATTTTCTCTATTTGTTAGCAATCTCCAAAAAAATATCCAAAAGCCTATTTCGATAGTCAATTGGAAATATTCTTGTTCATTAATTTACACAAGAGTATGCAATTTAATAAAGCAAGAAAACATTAAGACCAATTATTTTAAAACTACACCGATTCATACAAGTCTTTCGATTTTTATATTTACCTTGTTGAAATATTCCAAAACTATCCTACAATTCCCTCTTTCGATAATAAATCACAAGACTAAAATCATCTAATTAATGACCAGTTAATTAGAAGTAATAAAATCAGAATAAATCAAACAAACATGAAAATTAATAATTCAAATTAACATAAAAAATCAAGCATAGTTTGGAATTAGATTACATCTTTTTCCTAGAATAAATAAAATTTAGTTCATGCTAAAAATTAAATTAAACATAAACGAATTTACTATAATTTTCTAAGAGGAATTAAAAGGAGAATGAATCACAAAAATAATCTACTTTCATGTTAATCCATTGTGCTATGATCTACTTTTTTTTCTTCAGTTCTCTACACTTTCTATTCTTTTTTTCTTTTCTGTTCTCATTCTTCGCTCCTCTCTCTCATCTTCTGTCACTCATTTTTTTGTTTCTTCTCTTATATATATATATCCACTTCCTAACCTGCCGCCTTTTGTTTCTTTTATATTTTTTTCTTTCTCTCATGGGTCCTTTATATATATATATATAAACCCTTCCATTGCCTATTTGTATTTCTTTTTTTTTATACATACATATATACATATATATATGAGTTCTTAGATTTATTCGTGCGTATTTCTTTCTTTCTTTATATATATATATATATATATTAGAGAAAGTTTAATTTTAATTTGATTTAAATAAATCTTCATTTAAATTATAAGAGTCTTTAGACAATAATCTTCTAAAATTTTGGGTCTTCATTATCTTCAAATCTGCAATAAAATTTAAATAATAATAATAAAATCTAAATTCAATAAAAAATAAATAAAATTAGACTAAAATTAAAATTGAGAAATGATATTATTATAAATTATGTAAGTCATCAAATACCCCCAAACTAAGAACTTTGTTTGTCCTCAAACAAAAATAAAATAAAATAAAATAACAAAAAATTATAAAAAATATTAACTAGACCCCATTGAGAACTACCATCACTCACCAAGCCATGATCTAAATTTATATTTCATCACTAATAACTTACTATTTTTACATCGAAGATAGCAAGAAAATCAATCATAATTCAGCAATTTGTCAAGCAATAGTTAAGCATTTACTTCAACATAAAGCTAAGTCCTTGAGTGTGTGTGAAATAATTAATTTAACTCCAAACCACCAACAAATTCAAATAAAAGTAGAATAACTAAAATCAGAAGAATTCTCTCAGAACTTAACTCCATAAGTCCAATTTTCAAAAATTCTCTCCACTAATGTAATAAAATACCAAAATCAGAGATCAAAAGGTCTTTAATTAGGGTTATAATGACAGGCATAGGATGAGAGCTAAGAAAAAATGGATATGAAAAATCAAAGCAAATTTGGAAAATATTTGGTAGAAAAAAAAAACAATAAAAAGAATATTCACAAGATTCATATCATAGCTCTTTTTCGATAATATGCTCATACGATGACAATATTGTTGTCATACTCAATAAGTAGAGTGTTTTTTTTTTCTTTTTTTCTTCCTTTTTTTGGTGTGGTTGCCTTGACATTCATAGTCTTTACTAACTTCAACCACTTTAACCCTTTTTCGAATCTTGCCTCTCACATTTTTTTTCACACTTTGATCAAATAAAGCAAACATAATGTGGATTATTTAATTTGAACTTTATTTTTTAATGCAAATTTTCACCAAAGTATTTTCTCAAAATTTAAGATAAGTTCTTGGTTTTTGAGACTTAGAATGAGAATGGTTTATGTAGTTAAAAGAAAGGCTTATGTAAAATATGGCTTAAGAGGGTTAACTATGGAAATACACCATGCAATAATGACGTGATAATTAGGATTGTTGAGAAAGCTTTTTTGTTACGATCAAAAATTGCCTAGGTCATTTCTCTAATATTTGGTATCATATAGGATTTCGTCTCAAGGATCCATCAACAGATTCTAGAGCAAAGCAAGATTGAGCTTTTCTAACCCAGTTAATTCAACTCCTTTTCTTCATAGGCAAAATAGAGTAAATAAAAATTGACTATGTGCTTAATTATTTTCAAGGACAAAGATTTAAATTAAAGTACCTACAAAACTTTGACTAATATAATAGTAGATTTTGAATTTTTTTCTCAAAACCATCCTCAATCACAAATTTTAAAGTCAACGAATTCAATCATACTCAAATACATGCTTGTTAAGAGACTCAAACAACTCAAGACTATAGGAGTTGACACCCCCAAACTTAAGCTAAACAATGTCCTCATTGTAATTTAAAAGTGAGATAGATTGAAGAAATGGAAGGAACTTTCTTGGTTTTATGGTGGATCCGTATTAGTTTGTAATTTTCAGCTTTTTATTCCTGCATAATAAACTAGCATCAAAATCCAAATTATTCAAATAGTAATAAAAAATAAAATAAAATAAAATAAAAGAAGAAAAGAAATTTTTATGGGCTGCCTCCTATAAGTGCTTGTTTTATAGTTTATAGCCAGACTTTTCAATCTTTATCAATTAGGATTTCAAAGAGGAATAAATGCACAATTCCTCTCTACTTGTTCTCTATAATAGTGCTTCAATCTCTGATTGTTAACTCTGAATATATTCACTACCTTGTCCTTCAAGTCTATTGCTTCAAAAGTGGAAACTTTGTCAATTGTATAAGGACCTATCCATCTTGATCTTAACTTACATAGGAAGAGTTTTAGTCGTGAATTGAAAAGCAAAACCTATTGTTCTAGATCAAACTTATGCCTAAGAATCTATTTGTCATGCCACTTATTTGTTCGTTCCTTGTAGATCTTTACATTTTCATACGCATCATTCTAGAATTCATCAATCTCATTCAATTGAAGAAGTCGATTTTCCCATGTTGTCTTCAAATCAAAATTAAACTTCTTTACAAGCCAATAAGCTTTATGCTCTAACTCAACAGGGAGATGACATGTTTTTCTAACTGAAAATTCATTCATGAAAATTTCCATTATATCTTCCACCATATCTGAAAAGATAGCCATCATGTAACGTTGAAATGTTGTTGGGGCATTGCATAATCCAAAGTGAATCCTTCTAAAAGCAAATGTTCTGTAGGGGCATGTGAATGTAGTTTTCTCCTGATCTTCGAGGGCTGTGGCAATTTGGTTATACCCCAAATAACCATCTAAGAAGCAATAATCGGGATATTTGGCCAATCGATCTAACATTTGATCAATGAATGGAAGTAGAAAATGATCCTTCCTTGTTTCTTTGTTCAAGTTGCGGTAATCCATTTATACACCTCAACCCGTGACTGTTCTTATAGGTTAATTAAAATATAAACTTGGATTATTGAGTTTTCCCTTAAATATGAAATGTCCTTTAACGAGGATCATTTCTTTGTTAATTAAATCAATTAATGTCCTATGGTGGGATGTTTAACTGATTGATTAAATTATGTCATATGCCTAAGGAAATAACAACCATTTAAATCAATACTTTTTTGTGAAGTCAACAATTTAAACTCTTATTGAAGTTGTCCAATTTAGATTTAGATGGCATATCTAAAACCTAATTCTCAAATTTTTATCTATTATAAAGAATAAATAGCTAATAAATTATTCATAAATAAATCTTGAATCAGGAAATAATCTTTATTTAATTAATTATAAAAATGTTCACCTTAATAATCTACACAAACATGACAACAAAGCTAAATTCTCATTGTTAAATTTAGCCAGATATGCTCTAATTAAAATCCATTAGTGGTTTAAAATTAGTATTCATTCAAGAAAATATAAAAATATTAATATAGAAATAAAATAGTACAAATAAGATCTCTTTTTTAGAGAACATACCAATTTACATATATGTGTTTTGATGAGTGGCTATTTTGAGTCTTTTTCTCAAGGGAACATATATATATATATATATAGAAGTTAAGCATTAATGAAGAAAGGCACACACTTTCAATTTTTTCTCCAATCATTTAATCTAAGCAATGAAAATAAGTATATGATGCTTCATTAGATGTTTAAAATCTTAACATTCAATATAAAACCTATAGAGATTAACTGAAAATTCCATATGTAGGAACAATTGAATAGTGGTCAATTGTTCTTCTAGCCCAAATAGACAACCATGACCTAGGTAAGGGGTGAAAATATCAACCCATAGAATCTTTTTGTGAGCTCTATTCCAACTTGACCAAGTAGGCCTTACAAATGTGAACTAAGTAAATAATATAACAAAAGTACAAGACAACATGCTCAATTCAACACACAACAAAAACAACCAACTATAAGAAAGAACAAACTTCAGTAAACATACTTGTGATGGTATGCCTCATAGGCTTTTGTTTAGACTAGCAATAATAATAAGCATGGAAAATATAATATAATATATGAGCCAGGCAAACCAATCTATGGTAAACACACTAGTGATGGTGTACCTAACAGGCTACTATCTAGGTTAGCAACATGCACAGAAGACAAACATCACATAACATGTAAAATATGCAAACATAAATATAAAGGATTTCAAATCACTTTAAGATCTCATATGTTAGAACATATTTGGTAAAATATGATTGTACTCTCATGGCATACAATCATACAAATCATAGAAAACCAATTAAATAGTCCAACACTCGGTATATAATCAAGGTAAGGAGATACTAATTCCTTAGAGACTTACACTAAACTCACATACAAATAAAAAGTAGAAATAATATAAATAGATGAGGAAGTAGGTAGATTAATTTAATACAACAAAAGCAATAAATAGAAAACTATAGGCATGCTACATATAAAGGAAAGAAAGCATGTGATAACATATAACAAATAAGCTTTCTAATTAGAGTCTAAATCTAGTATGTTGATATATATATGATAGAAACTTGGATTATACTAATATATAATCTAATCATGCGTAACAATAGATTTAATGAGGTAAATCGACATAGAAACCCTACCTATGTGGTAACATCCTCGAGTTGATTGTGGTAAACACTTGGCAACAAAAAAATCCACAAATAGATATAACAGTGATAGAAATAAAACCACAATTACCTCTATAAGTCAAAACCTTTGTTCTAACTACCTATTGATGCCTTTGCTTGTTGCATTTGCAAAATATTGGTTCGACACACAAACTCGGCTTTCCTCCAAAGCCAACACCAGTTGATGTAGTGCGATCAATAATCGAAGAACAATAACGTGAACAAGAAAGTGAACTATCAAATGTGGGACCTACCTTCAACCACAAACTACCAATAACCAACGTGGGAAATACATTCAACCACGTGTTATGAGTAACCAAAGTGGGAAATTCATTCAACTATGTACCACAAATAACACTCAATTAAACATACGGCTCACTAACATATAGGCTCCTCACCTATGAAAAGTTACATACAACTACCAACTGACATACAACTCATCACCATATAAGCTCCTCACCAACAAAAAGTTGCATCCTATCAACTACCAATAGACATATGACTCATCGCCACACATGTTTCTCACTTAAAACCTGCTCACAAATACCACCTTGAGTACTCACCACCTAAGAACACGGTTTTGCTCACTCAGTCATGAATCACTTATACTTACACCACTTAAGATAATAGTGATCCAAAAATAGAAAATGAGATGTCAATTTGACAGACCTCTAATACAATTTTCTTCACAAAAATACAAAGAGAGGGGATATTTATAGAACTCACCTAAACTATAGCCAATCTTGTCAAGGTTCCTCATAAACTATGTCGTCGGGGGTCTGGTGAGGGATCCAACAAGGGCCTTATCAAGGTGCCAAAAAATCCATATTTTTGTTTCCAAAATTGTTGAGTAATTTTCATAAATACCTGTACTCAAAATGAAATAAAACTCGAGCGAAAACATTAATGAGGGAGCATACTCGCTTGTTGAAAATCACAATGCTTAACCTAATATGCATACTATGAAAACCAACCATATGGTATATGTAAACATGCTCGCATATAAAGTATATCTAACTGTGTGTGTATGTGCGCGTATTATTGATCTCCAATAACCAACCTTGCATAGAGGAAGACAAATAAACTATGTAAAATAAATAGATTCTATTTTTGTATATGGGAAGCCAACATAGATACAAAGGACTACAAAACTAACAATCTCAATTAGAAATAATAAGAAAGTGTTTAAAAGAGTATATTTAGTACTATCACTCAGAATAAAATGATATAGGCTCAATAATCTCACAAGGTAGCCTCTACTATTTGATTCCTATACACCAATTTTTGGTTTATCTCAATCTCAACATCTAAGTATAAAACATAAACTATGAATGGAAATAATCCTTACAATAATCCATGAATATGTTTAAGACATCAAATAAAAATGCATAAAGATTCAATTACTTACTTTAAATTAGCTAAAAGCATGATAATTTTATATCAAATTTTTTATTTTTATTTTATTGGACCTACATGTCCCTAATCAACTAAAAAATAGTAAACAAATGTTTAAAAAAAAATTAAAAACCATAATTTTATAAGTAACTTTTCTTCCACCCTCAACCTAGAATCTACATTATCTTCAATGTTTCAAACAAAAATCATAGATAAAGAAGAAAAAAAGAAAAGAAAAGTTACTCACTTGTAATAACACAATGTGATTAAGTAGGTGATGTTGTTACTCATGTTGTATCCATCATTTCACTCGGTTTTTATCACACAGAGAGAATCACCATGTATTTTTCATGAATCACACATTACCAAACATTTATAAAATTAACAGTTCTAAATAACAACATTGTTCACAATAACAAAAATAAAATAAAGTACATAAAGCTAAAAACAAAAAGAAACATAAAAATAAAATAAAAATAACATTACATAAAAATAAGCTAGAACAATGGTTGGAGCTCAATTCTCTATGTCACCTAAATTTTCTTCATATCCAGGTGTGGATTCAGGTGGTCTGTAAACAAAATCAAATCCAGGATTCTCGTGTACTCTTACTTACTGTAATCAATTCATGCATGAGAGAGTTGTAACCTTTGCATCTCATGGAGAGATTGCATGTATTCACCCTGAAAACGTAGTCCCGAATGTGAGATCGTTCAGTAGTTGGAGTCAATAATTCACTAAGCTATAGCAAAAGCTCACCTTTGGAAAATTTCCCACTTTAGCACAAAGCATTGCAATTAGTTGAGGGGAGAAATACTTCAAATGGTGATTACTTGTAGAAAGTTTAACTCTCTGATTGATTATTACCCTAATATCTATAAGCTTGGTGGATGTTATCGCGAAAAGTAATATAACTCTCTCTTTATCCACAGGGCTATAATGTATAGTAGGCATTAGTCTAGAGTCGATAAAATATTGCAAAATAAGGGAGACTTTGGTTAAGTACTTAACATCTAAAAAGTGTTTATGTTACAGATCTAATTATGCCAAATTAAAAATTTATAGATGGTCAAACATGCAATTACGAGTAGATTAAAATAATGTAGAAATACAAAATGAAACATGAGATTTTTATATTGAAACAACATAGGCCACAACAATGAACTATGAGGAAAACACAGGTCCACTGCACCACCTAACTATCAATTATAAAAATATGTTTGATTAGAAGGCTAGGACTCAAACAACCCATCACAGATAATGCCTCCAAGTAACCTACTTAAAAGCCTCCACTTTCTTTCACAATCTCTACAAGTAAGGTATTTGGATCTAGATCAACATTCCAATAAACTCGAGTCACACAAGTTATTGTACCCATTCAGTTGGCACCTAAAAATTAGCATAAAGAAACAAGTGCAAAGTGTGTCTTAGAGCATATTAAATAATGAAAAACCATAGCTAGATGATTTAATAAATTTATAGATAAAAACAAAATCCTTAGAAACCCTAGGAAAAATAATTAAGAACATGATCATAAATAGGGTAGGCTTATTAATCAATCAAATATAACCACAATATGTTTGATAGATTAACTAAAGAAAGAAGCCTAATAGAAAATGATTTTACAAAACAAATTTAAAGAGAGAGCATAAGTTGCTAAAGTTGATTCAATTGTGGTTAACAAAACTGTATGCTTTAGGTTTGATTAAATAGAATATGGTGAAAGGCCTATTGATTGCCTCACAAATTGTGTGTGCAATAAATATGCAAGTATAAGTATCGTAAAAAGTAATATAATTATAAGTAAAGATCATTTCCATAGAAATTATTTTATTAGAAACTAATTTTTAAAACTAAAAATAATAAAAATCAATTTTTTTTGGTGTTTTTATATTTTAATGAAGCAAAATTAAAATAACTAAAATTAACTAGCAATAATTAATTAAATCAAATTTGGTAACTAAAAAGATATATGAGAATATATCTAGAAATACTTAATCCCCCAATTTTCTAAACATGCAAATCGCTAAAATTCCCCCAATATAATATCAATTAATTACATGATCAATTGAATCTAACCTAACATGTATTCCTCTCTCAAGTAAACTACACACCATATAGTAATTAATTTAATCACACTTTCATGCTAATTAAATTGCATACTACTCATTAAGTTCATCAATTATGGATCACATACATAAGAATCATACATCTCTGCCTAGAAACTATGCATGTTATTTAATCAAGAGAAACAATTAAATAATTCTTTCAAATCTATTTAATTGCCTCTATAGATAAATTGTTGGTCAAACAATTAATAGCATAAAAATTAGATTAAATAATATAATTAAATTAAAATTATAATTGGGGTAAAATTTTAGATCATCGCATAGTGAAAATTGGGTTCATAAGATCCCTAAATTAATAAATTAATTACACATAATTGTTTTCATAAATTTCATATTTTCATAAATAAAGACATAAAATTGATAAAGAAAAGAGTAGAGGAATAAAACAATCAATCTCTTCAATTGTAGAATTAATCTCCTCTTGAATATCCACCAAAATTGTGTCATCTCTTGAATTTTCCTATATTTTTCTCTCTATTTAGCTCCAAAAACTGACCAAAATTATTCTAATGGAGGCCAGTTAGGGTTTATGGAGTGATTAGGGGCTTAAGTAAAGCTTAGGTGCAATCTGGATCGTCCAATCAGCTTCAGATCAAGGGCTACGATCAAAACAAGCAAAATTGATAGTTTCAACCAATCATAGTACGACACGTGGTAAGGGAAATTCATTGGGCAAATCATGGAGTTATGTGTGGTAGGGAAGACCGATTAGAGTCAATGCTTGTTGAGTCAATGAAATGTGGCACAACGTGATTCACAGAAATGGATGGCGTGGTATACAGGTAGAACGTGCGGAGCAATGACGTAGTGACACATGGCATGTCACATTGATCGATTTTCGAACTCGGATTGAACGTCGTTCTAACACATGGTGCGTGTTTCATCCTCCTCACACGCGACACAATGTGATTTTCTCTCTATGCTTATGTGGCATCTACGTGGCTTACCCAATCAGCTCCTCTACCTACTTGGCATGCCTTTTGGTAGTTCCTGATTGGTCTTGCATTAAAAATTCATAAAAATTCCAGAAAAATCCCAAAAAATTCCAAAAATTATATTTTCACCCCTTTTCATTAAAAAGTTTATTTTTAAATATTTTGACCTAAAAATACTATTTATTGAATAAAACAAGTAAATATTAAGTAAAAAAGTGTACTAATGACTCTATTTTCATTGAGTCATCACCTATTACTATTATGTCCATAAAATTAGTTAAAAAGGCTTTAAAGAATAAGGATAATATAGAGATAAAATAATTTGGCTCAAGTAAAAATTAGATTAAAGTTGAAACCTTGGTTGCTCGCTCAATCTAGGTTGAGCTCAATTGATCAAACCAAAAAGGTTGATCTGTTGAAACCCTTTTCGATCGATCAAAACAATGATTGAAAGAGGATCGATTGATCTAGCCAAATCTTGTTCGATCTAGGGTACCAAAAAATAAATCATGAAACTAGGTAGATAAAATGTGATCGATTCTCGATTGATCTAGTCTTCAATTGATTTAGCATTAAACCTCAATTAACCCACCTCATTTAAAAATAAAATGGAGGACTTTTTAATATAAGTAGATCATATTTTGATCGATCTAGATATTTCTTGATCGATCAAGTAGCCTAAATGTAAAATGCTCCTATGCATCTAATATGAAATCTAATGTGTATAAGAACAAAGATGTACCTAAGATGTGTTTGTTTAGAGCTCAATTGTTTCTTCAGCTTGAAAAGCATTCTTGAAAGACTTACCTAAAAACTAAATTACATTTAGATATATTGTTCATGAATATCACCAACACTCACAAACCTTACAATCTCTCCATTTTGCATATTTTTTGTGACAAAATATCACTCTATATGACACTCATAAGAAAAATAAATTATACCCAGTGAAACAATCCTATGATCCGATGAAACAATCTTTATTTGAATCTTGATAGCTCATATCTACACTAAAAAATAAAACACAAACAACCATGCAACTTATCCTGAAAGACTCATTATTCATTAGTTTAGTGTATAAAATAATAGATAAGCAAAGAAATATTGAGTAATCAATGGATTGGAAATTTTAAATGAGGTTGTACCTATGTGTCCAAAAAAGGATTGTCAAATTATGTTAAAATATTTTCAAATTAACTTTCCTCCCCTTAAATTAACTCTACCTTTTTTATTTTTGATTAATGCTTCCCTTTTTTTGTCATATGAATAAATAACACAAAGAAAAAGTAAAGACAAACAAGTGAAGCAAAAACAAAGTGTATTGAATGATAAGATCCAAGTACATAAGCAAAAAGATTATAATTGCACGTTAAACACAAAAGTCAAAAACAAAATGATTTTGAACAACTAAAGAAATAGTATAATGCAAAGAAAATAAAATAAGAAAATGATCATTATCCTGGTGGTTGAAAACCATACTATGAGTTTATATGTGGAATACATAGCCTCTTGTCGTTCATCCATGGTAGTCATTCTTATTGCATACTATCCATTTTGGTTGACAGTGCTTTCATTCTCGTTCGCATTTTAGCTTCAAATAGGTCTTGACGAGAGGGTTCAGAAGCAGACATATTTTCCATATCCTCATTGATGATTTGCATAATTTGAAATAATTTATCACTTCTTAACTTTAACTTTAGTATAATTTTATTTATTTATTTTATTGATTTTAGATTTCATTATTATTATTTTAATTTTATTACAGTTTAATGAAAATGAAGATTCAAAATTTTAGAAGCATATCATCTAAGGATTCTCAAATTTAAATGAAGATAAGTTAAAAAAAAAGAGAAACAAAAAAAGGGCATGATGTTTATATATATATATATATAAGATAGAAACAAGGAAACAGGGTGAAGGAGCGAAATAGAGAAAGAGATGGTGGCGCTGGGTGAAAGATAAAAACACTGGAAAACTAAAAGAAAAGAAAAAAAGCAAAGGTAGAGAAAAATAGAAGAAGAATTTGGATAGAGGAACATAAACGCAAATTGTTTGGCATTCATTTTATTTTCAATTCCTCTCATAAAAATTATGGTGAATTCGTTTATGTTGAATTTAATTTTTAGCATGAATAAATTTTCTTTATTCTAGAAAAAATATGTAATCTAATTTTGAACTATGCTTGATTTTCCTAGTTAATTTGAATTATTTCTCTTCATGTTTGTCTAATTTATTTTGATTTTATTGCTTATTATTAACTGGCCATTAATTAGATGATTTTGGTCTTATGATTTACTATCAAAAGAGGGAATTATATGATAGATTTGGAATATTTCAGCGTAGGTATATATAGAGATTGAAAGACTTGTATGAACCTGTGTAGTGTTAAAATCGTTGGTTTTAATGTTTTCTTGCTTTGTCAAATTGTATACTCTTGTGTAAATTGATGAACAAGAATGTTTCCAATTGACTATCGAAAGAGGCTTTTGGATGTTTTTTTAGATTGCTAACAAACAGAGAGAATTAAATTCAATTAGCTAGATGAGTAAATCATAGTGAGTGATTAGGTGAAATCGATTTCCTAGAAGTTTTCTTCCCATTAATTTGATCTTCGAACAAAATATTTCTTTCTTTTTTTGCACATTTTCTTTATATTGATTTTATTTTAAATTCTAATTACAACAACCTTAGTGACTTCTCTAGATAAAATTGAGATTAGCATAATTTTGGTATTTGTCAAAAGTAAGTTACAAATCTATGAGGACGATATTCTTCTTATCATTTTACTATAAAACTACGATACTGTGCACTTGTAGTTTTGCATCGATTAGTCATCTCCAAAAATGTAATATATTGCTCTGCCATTGGTTCCAATATCAGTGGTTGGTCCTCCACTAGTACCAACATCAACATATTGATGCCTCTTTGAGGTTTAGGCAAATGATCTTGAGATTTTTGACTTTTCAATGTCACCCATCAAATGAATGGAATCAAAAATCCTTTGTTGGTTGCACACCTACAACTAAAATCAATTATGTAATGAAGTAACCATAAGGAAGACTGATAACTATATTTTATATAGTTATTTTCATCTATTTTATTAATTATAATTGCTATGTTCTTGACATTTTTGGTTAATTTTAGTGGAATAAATTAATAATTACTGTTTATTTGTTAAGGAATATATTTTTAAGAAAATTAAATCATTTGGATCGAAAAAGTACTTAATTGCATATTTATGTCTAAAAATATAATTTAAAATAAAAGAGTACTTAATTGCAATTAATAAAAGTCTAAAATATAATTTGAATTAAAATCGGGCTTAATTGTAATTAACAAAAGTTTAAAAGTTAATTTAAATTAGAAAAGGGCTTAATTACAATTAAAAAAAATTAAAAAGTTAATTTGAATTAAATTGGAGGGCTAAAATGCAATTAAGAAAATTTATTTTCTACGAAGGAAAAAGAGGCCACGCGTGCAATCATAAATGCGCGACACCAACCGTTCGATCAAGCAACGGATGGCTACGATAAGGCGTGTGAGACTAGACGCGACAAAAAAGATTGGACGTAGGAATTCTTGTGCACGTTCTCGGCGACGTATGGGGCCCATCTACCACGCAGGCCGGCGTGCAGGGGTGGGACCTATGTGTCTGTTATGCGTTTGCCAAAAAGCGTGATCCCATGCGACACAGTCTAAATAATCTTCGTGCGCTTATCCATCCAATAAATGATATAGTGCCACATGTCTCCAATATTTCTACAGCTAATGAGAAGCGAACACGTGGCATATATTGGGTAAAACAAAAGTACGAAAACGACGCATGTTTGCAGCCACGCCTGCGTCTGCCACATGTCTCGCGCGCCATGATTTCGTACGGTGCAATCACATGTAACCGTTTTCCGCCCACCAGTTGAAGGTTGCCACATGTCCCACTTTATCTTGCAGCGAATCAGATCGTGACACATGGCATAGTGTATTGAAAAAGAAACCAGAGTGACGCATGTTCCCTGTTTTGCGTGTTTGCGTATCTCAAAATTTTTGTCCTCCACGCGGATTAATTTATTATTTTTTACATATGTTTTTGTCCTCCCGCGTGTCTAAAAAATGCTTTTTTTAGATGTATTTTTCTAGCTATAAATAAGGCATTAATTGCTAAGAGTTTTGGAGTTTAGAGTTTTGGATTTTTAGTAGTGTTCGGTACTCGACTGTGGAACACGCAAAATTCATTTTTGGCTTCTATTGTGTTCTGCGTGTGCCAAATATTTACGATCCGAAATGATTTAATTTCCTTTGTTATTCATCTAATATTCCTTAACTGTTGTAATTTTAATTTTTAATTTATGAAGTAATTTAATTTTTCTAGGGTTGCATTTTATCTAAATTTATGAAGCTTGGATTTAATTATTTTTGAAAGATTTATAAGACGTTCGATTTGTTTATTCTATTTGTGCTTAATGCTTTTGATTATTTACGAATTTTATCAAATGATCCGTGGCACTTAAATAAACTTGGAAGAGACATTTTTGTGTATATTGCTCATGGATAGAATGACATGTATAATGAAGGATAGGAATATACCCTAATTGTATGTGTGGCCATTTGAGAACTTAGAACGTAATGAATCTTTGTGAATTTAATTCTCATAGGAATATAGTGAATTAATTTAACGAGGTGTGTCTATACGGAGCTTGGAAGAGATGTATGGATAAAATTAGAAGTTTTCGGTTGACAAATTAAATGTACTAAAAAATATATAAATCAAGAAAAAATAACATGATAAGAGTGGATTAATTTGGTGAAAAGCTGCAATCCTAGATTTCTTTTATTTTGTTATTAAACTCTTTTCTTACACTTTTTCCAAATCAACGATCGTTTTGGATAAAATCAGAGCGAAATAATTTTAGTACTCAACAAACTATAGTAACAAATCTCCGTGGGAATGATAACTTACTTATCAAATTTTATTACTTGTGACCGTGTATGCTTGCACGTTTTATGTTCTCTAAAAGAGACAACAAAGACCAAGCCTCGAGTTTATGGTCTAAGATTCGTTTATAAATTCATCTTGAATGATTATTCTTACATTGAAGGTAATTCCTTTTCTAATACGGTATTATATCTTAGCTTATAAGTAACTAATCGAACCCGAGGGTTTGGATGGCAATAGATTTTCACATACCATCTTATTCAAAACTTGATAAATTTTTAGGCCAAAATTAGCATAAAACTTATGAACTAGGGTAGGACAACATAATTTTGATGGTGTGAACAAGGATTACAAACCCAGAGCTATAATGGTTTGTGTAATTCATATTTTATGAAACTCGATCCAGGTTATTCCACGATCAAGTAAATTTGGACGTTCAGACAACGTAGTTTGATACCTCATTTCAGGCTCATCATCCCACCATTGAGAAGAATATGGATATAGAGCACCATGAGGGAGTTCTTATCACCTAATAACCATATGAATACCGAGCACAAAATAAAAAAAGATCAAAATGTCCTTATGAATTGAAAAATCACAAACTGATTGAAATGTCTCAATAAATTGAAGAATAGAAGTCAAGGAACTATTGTTGGGGAGAATGAGGGAGATTTATGTGAGTTTTCTAGTCAAAATTAGTGTTTATTTGGAGGAACATGAGAGAAAAATAGAGATAAAAGTGGTATTGTTTTATGCTTAAACGTAAATTTTGTAGAAATTGATCCTAGAAATTTATATAACAATGAATTCTAAGTGAATTAGGGTCAAAAATGAAGAGATTTGATGGATTTTTGAGTGAAAACCAAGAAGAGGAGTGAAAAGAGGGGTTAAGGTTCATAGGGGAACGAGGGAGAAATAAGAGGGGATATAAACTAAACCCATTCAATCGATCAAGAATAACGTGGATTGATTGACATTCAAACTTTGATCAATCAACAGTATCTCAAATTGATTGAAATTCAAAGTTAAAAAAAATCCAATCACCCCCAAGCCTTATAAATACTCAATTTCTTCACATAAAAAAATATCATATAAAAATTTAATATATATATTTATATATTAAAAAACAAAAGGTACTAATTTGTTTAAACATGAAAATCACTCAAATAATCAATTTTGAAATACAAATCATTCTTTATCATAATTGAATTATCCACAATATGTATAAGTATTCTGATAAAGTACACATATACTCTTCAACACATATGGTGACATATTGAGAATTGCTCAAAGTATTATAAATATTTGAATTGCAATAGTACGTCAATTAGTCCATTTATTATTAGTTATGAGATATTTAAAGAAAAGAAATATCACATATCATGAAAAAATTATGGTTGAATTGAAACTTGTACAAAATAAAATTTTATTTACCAAGAGAGAACTTAATTAACTCTTTCTTTTGAATTCCCTTTCATTATTTTTGATAATTTTTGTAGGAGGGATTAGTTATTATTTTTTTTAGTATAACCATTTGTGGCTTTTGTTTTTGTACATTCAATTATTTTTTGTATTTATCTATTTCCTTTATCATTTTTCTATGTGAAGGAAATACGCACGAGTCAATATACCTAGATAATGACTTTCACAATAGTTATGAGGTATATCTTTCTGCTCACTGCATTAGTTTTACATATCACAATAGGTAGGCCTCTTTTCATTTTATAAAGTGAAATATATATCTCAAATACAATTTAACAGTCAAGGTTATCTCAAGCCTTAAAATCTCTCATAATTAATTATGAACTTCAAGTATGATGTACATATGTGTCCAGTGAGTTTTTGTCAACATCGATAACTAGATGTATGGAAAAATATAAATACAGAGAATAAGATATTCAACTACACATTGAAGAGTCAATTAAAATATTTATTTATCTTTGTGATCCAAAACAATATTTGAAGTTTATTTCAATATTAGAACAATTCTAATCCCTTTGTTAAATTTTTCAAAATAGAAAATTTAAAATAAACTAAAAACACTAATAAACAAACAACTATACTCAAACTTAGAAATAAGCAATTAAAATAGTAAAAGTAATCTTCTCACCTGGGGTCAATCAAGTACCAAATAAAAATACCTAAGTGAGAAGGAAAGATGATCAATTGATTGGAAAAAAACAATCTTTTCTAACTCAAATTTTCTTGAATTTTGGTTTCTTAATATATTTTTGTTTGGGTTCAATTAACTTAGTTATCTTTGGAATGTTCTTAGATTTTCCCTTGCTTTATTTTTCTTATTCATCATTGGAAGAAATGCAATATTTATGTATTCAATGTATCGAGCATGAAAGACAATATTAAAATAGAGAGATGTCACAAGAAACCTACAATTAGGTTTGATATAACATTTCCTACACATTATGACAAACATGTATAGATTTAACTTGCTTTTCAATCATAGATGTAACTGTTCCTTGTGTATAATAAGTAATAGTAGGAATAAGGTTAGAAGCCCTTACCAAATCAGTTCTTGATGTTGAAGGTGTAGCATGTAATGAGGACATATTTGAAGGTTTTACAATCTTTGTTAATTTTGAAAAAAGATGGCGTAGAATGCTCATCTATATAGCCTATCTCTTTCTTGTCTTTAGTAGGTCTTTCATAAGCAAGAATCTTATTCAACCTTTCAACTCCAATGATTAGCCTTTTTATAGCTTCTTTGGATTGTTCAAGTTCTTGCACCAGATTCTTTTTTCATGTTTTAAACCTAAAAGACTTGAATTTAGATTATTGATACGTTCAGACAATTCAAGTTTCTCTTTTTCTAGCACCAAAGAATTTATTTCATAGGATTTCATTTTTTCATTTAGTTACTTCTATAAGTAACCTATCTTTTTCTTTTTTATGTCCTACTTAATCTAAGAATAGTTCATCAATACTAGTTGCACTAAATTTATTTAGTAAAAATTCAGAGTCATTTTCCTTATTGTCTAAATCAATATCAGACTTATTGAAGTGTCTACCAGCTATTGCAATAAATGCTAAAAAGTTGGTGTCACTATTTTTTGATTCAACTGTATTGTCGCTATCACTTTTAGAGTCAGTAAGTGTAGTATTGAAGGCTATTCCAATTTTGTTCTTCTTGTTTTTACAGTCAATTACAAAGTGACCATAACCCATACATTCAAAACATTGAGGTCCAATGGGTTTATATTTCTTATCATCAAAACTCACAGATTTGAGTTCTCTTAGATTTTGATCCTTTTGATGACTTGATTTTCTTTTGCTTTATGGATTCTTTTTGTTGAATATTTTATTCAATCTTCTAGCTATGAGTACCAGTTATTCATCATCATTGTCATTAGCTTCAATAATGGCTATTTTGAAAGAAACAACTTTATTCTATCTAGGAGTTCGAAAGCTCATCTCAAAAGTTAGGAGTGAGCCCACTAGCTCCTCAATTTTAATGATGTCCACATCTTTGATTTTATCAATGGTAGTGACCTTTGCATGGAAGCGATCTAGAAAAAAGCATAATATATTTTGGAACTAAACTGAATTCCTCAATTTTCTCACCAAGATTAACAGAATAGTTAGCAATATCATATAATTTAACATAAAATTTAGAAAATGTTTCTTCTTCATTCATTCTAAGGTTTTTAAATTGAGTACCAAGCATGTAGAGTTTAATTCTTTTAACTTGAGTGGTGCCCTCATGGACAACCTCTAAAATGTCCCAACCACCCTTGGTAGTTTCAACATAACAAGGTCCTAAGCAAAACTAAGTGTATCCAATGACCTACATTGATACAAATTTAAAGTATTTATATTACAGATCTAACTAGCAAGAAAGAATGAATAGGTAATTAATAAAAATATACCAAATTAAAAATTCATAGAAGGCCAGATATGCAATCATATGTAGATTAAAATAATGTAAAAATAAAAAATCACACGAGATACTTTTAGGTGAAAAAAACCTAGGCCACAATAATGACCTAAGAGGAAAACCACTAGTTCATTGAACCACATAACTATTAACTATTAAAATATATTCTATTACAATGCTAGACTCAAGCTACCCATCATATATAATGCCCCCAAGTAACATACTTACAAAATAGTCTCCAGAAGCAAGGTGTTTGGAACCAGACTAATGATCTAATAAACTCGAGTCACACAAGTTATCGAACCCATTCAGTTGGCACTTGAAAAGTTAGCACAAAAACACAAGTGCAAGGTATGTCCTCGAGCGGATTAAACAATGAACAAACCTAGCTAAATGATTTAATAAATTTTTAAATAAAAACAAAATCCCTAGGAAAATATGAATTTCCAAAAAAGATTTAATGAGAAAGCATAAGTTGCAAAATTTGATTCAATTTTGGTTAAGAAAATTGTATGCTTTAGGTTTGTTTAAATAGAATAGTTAAAACCATAGGTCAAAGGACTATTACTATTCTATCCATAAAATTAATTAAAAGAGATTTAAAGAATGGGGACAATATAGTGATAAAATAATCTAGCTAGAGTAAAAATTAGGTTAAAGTTGAGACTTTTGCCACTCGATCAATATAGGTTGAGTTCGATTAATCGAACCAAAAAAGTCGATTGATTGAAACTCTTTTCAATCGATCCAAGTAATGATTAAAAGATCATTAATTGATATAGCCAAATCTTAATCAATCTAGTGTACCAAAAAATAAATCCTAAGACTATGTAGATAAAATATGATTGATTATTGATCGATCTAGTCCTAGATTGATTGAGCATTAAACTTCGATCAATCTACCTCATTTGAAAATAAAATCGATGACTTTTTAATCAAGGTAGATTGATTCTTGATCAATCTACTTACCTCGATCGATCAAGTAACCTGAATGTAAAATGTTTCTATCTATCTAATATGAAATTTAATGTTCACAAGAACAAAGATATATCTAAGATGTGTTCGTTTAGAGCTCGATTGTTTCTTCAACTTGAAAATTATTCTTGAAAGATTTACCTAGAAAATAAATTACATTTAAAAATTTTACTCATGAATATAGCCAACACTCATAAACCTTATAACAAAAAAATATTCGTGTCTCCTATTAGTAATATCCCACTTAGTCCCTCCATAGTTAGGGCTTCTATTACTTCCTCATAGTCCACATTATCCAAATAATTCTCGTACTCTTCTTGGCCAATGTCTCATAATAAATAAATAAAACATTCGTATCAGGAGGGCAAAATGGGATAAGTATACTTCTTACCATGATTGATTATTTATAGCATCAGGAATATTAGCTTAGAATTCCTAAACTATTGACATAACAGTAATATCTAGGTCCTTAGCAAACTGTTTCCAATAAAGTGACTATTTTATCAAAAATCCCCTCAAATGGGTATTACTGTTGCTCAAAATACATTCCTTGTTCCATAATAAAATCTGTATCAATCGCAACAACTTTGTGAAAACTAAATTTAGCCTTTAGATTAAAGAATTTAGCTTTATCATATTCTAGTAGAACCTCTTTATCTTTTCCTTTCTCATTACTCTTTCAATTAAGAGCCATTTATATCAAGTTCTTAAAAATAAAATACACTTAAAATTTTAAAAATTATATCACAAATTTATCTTTACCATCTCTAGACCAAATTAGGGTTTTATTCTCTTAAATCCAAAAAATAATCACATAAAGATGTTAGCAAAACCTTTGGAAGAAGATGAAGATGTTGTGGATACCCATTCGAAGATGAAAACTTAATTTACTTGATGAAGATTTGACAGAAATTTGCAAGGATGGCTTGAAAACATTTAGGGATGAAAAATATGGAAAGAAATTGATGAAATTAGGAGAAAAAATGAATTTACGTAGGATATTTGTGTTTGATTTATGGAAAAATAGTGTTCGTAGAAGAAGAACAAGAGAAAATGTGTTTGGATCTGGTTTGGTATGCATTTCTAGGAGTTTTTAGTGTAAAATGTGTACGCATGCCACAGTGCACTTTTGTTTCATATTGCAGTGCACACATAAAAATGATCTAGTGTGTTCAAGTAGAGACCCTTATGTTATGACACAAAAAACATTTATGCCTCAGTGCAAAAATATTTTCTTCAACCCAATTTTCCCCAAGAGCCTTATACCATGGCTTATAAAAGATTCATGTCGCAACATAATTTCAAATTTTTTTATTTTTATTTTTTCGTATTTAATTTTTTACTTATTTATTTAAAACTAAGCAATATACTAAGAATTAAATTTGAAATATACTAGAAAAAAGCACAAAGAAATAACAAACAAAATAAAAAGCAAATAACAAAATAAAAATTAAAAAAAGAAACAAAAATAACTAAACAAACCATAATATTCACAAATCACAAACTTTTAAGAAATTTGATAAAAAAAATATAAAATACCAATTACCCTTCAACAACACTAAAAATTTGATGCAAAATGTTTAATTTAAAAAGCTCACAAGTGAACTAATCACTTATTATAAGCAACAAGTATACTCTCAAGGTCAATCTCTCGAAGAACTGTAATGGTTTTAGATAAGTTTTCAATTTTCTCAAAAAAATGAAACGAACTACAAATGAAAAATAAAACCTAAACACTTTATTGCTATGGTTGGGTTTGAAATGCTAAACTAATAAAAAATAATTAAATATATAGACTCGGCTCAAACAAAATCATGGAAGATATGTATATTTATAAACCAATAGAGAATTTATGAGAAGTTTAGTTAGATAATCACGTTTGCTTAAAAATATTTAGGTTAATTAAAATATAAACTCAGATTATTGATTTTCTTTTAATTATGAAAAATCCTTTGACGATGATCATTTACCTTGTCAAAATCACCAATTTAAACTCTTGTTAATGTTTTCCAGATTGGATGTAGATGACTTGTCAGAAATTGAATTCTCAAATTTTCAATCTATTATGAAGAATTAATAGCTAATAAATTATTCATAAATAAATCTTTAACTGTTCTTTAATCAAGAAATAATCTTTATTTAATTAACTAAAAAATGTTCCCTTAAATAATTTGAAAAAAACATGACAACAAAGCCAAATATTCATTATTAAATTTAGCTAGACATGCTCTAATTAAAATTCATGATCAATGGTTTAAAATTAGGATTCATTCAAGAAAATATAAAAATATTAATCTAGAAATAAAATACTACAAATGAGATCGATAAAATAAAACACTAAATGAATAAAAGTAGTTTACAACTCAATAGAAATATAACTCTAATATCTCTACTTAGGAAATTTACTTCAATAGCTTTTATCGCTAGCTATTCCCGTAGCTATTATAATCCAATGCTAAATATGGCTCTTCTTTGGAGCCCTACCACCACCTGGTGGTACATGTAGTCACCAGCCATCTTCATTGTGATACTTATGGGTATGGCTTATCCAAAGCACATGGACCTAAGTAAGCAATCTAAGTGTTGGTGCTAATTCACTTTTAATTAATGCAAACCCTAATAAAATATTGTTTGCTCCAAACACTAACAAATCACTAATACAAAAACACACTCAACTATTAGCAACTTCAAATCAAAAAATAGTTTAAACTTTTGAAAACAACAATATTCAAAACCAATAAAATATCCCCACATTTTCTAATTAATTAAGCATTTAAATGAGAGTGTTTATTGAAACTTCCAAGCTACCTAGGTGCTTGCTGCTCATAGAGACAAGGGTAATAGCCATTACCCACTCACTAGCCAAGGGTGGCGAAACCCCTACAAGTGCACAAAAAAATTTCATTTTTGGCTTCTAAAAATAACAAGAAATTTTTCACAAATACCTACAAACCAACACCAATAAAAACACAAAACATAACCTAGCATGCATACTAACTAAATCAACTCCCATGGTGTATGTAAAATATGCAAACATATAAAGTATTTCGAACTATATGAGTGTGTGTAGTACTAACCATTTGTAACCGACCTTATACAGAGGAAGACAAAATACTAAGTAAATAAAACAGATTCTGTGTTTTGCACATAAGAAAGCCAATAGAGACATAAAAAACGTACATGACTCACAGTCCCCTCTTTGGCATTCCATGACAAAGCACTACACAACTAAATAGACACTCATCTTAACATATGACAATCATGCAAGATGGCCAAAAGATATTTTTTCCCTTGAACAAACATCGATGCATAATACACCCAAACATAGCTAGACCGAGTACATCCTTATTGCTATGCTTTAACCATCTTCATGCATAAAAAAACCACACATGTCTAAACTCCAAATCCAATAGAGCCTCAAGGTCTCAAGCTACACATGTATCCTTCACACACAAAACAAGACATACCCATGAATGCTTCATGCATCTCTCTATGTAGTCTAACTAGAAAAACTATCATGTTACCCCTACACAAGTACATAATGATAGCCTAAGTACAATTAAACATGCAATAGACAAGCACTTACTTACTAAACTCTATTTGATTTCATGCTACACTCCTCTATATGTATGCAATTTAGAAAACCATGACATAGTGCAACCTAGACTCACATCCTATAAAACACACAACAATGCAATAAACAACGAGTTGTGCAAACAAACTACTCCCCCTATTGACACGAAAAAATAAATGAATACCCCTACATTAAGGAAATAAAACATACAATCATGTAATAATCATATCACTCATGCAATCAGTAGAGAATATTGAACAAATAGCACCAAGTTAGAAACCAACACAACCACCAACGAACATAAATCAAAGTGCTAAAACAATACCACAAAATTTTTCATGAAAAGTTTTCTTATTAAACATTTTTTCACACAAAATAGAAAAGTATATTAAGAAGGAATATAGAAAGAAAACAACACTCTCCTCCACCTTTTCCACCATCGTCAAGAGCCATACTATGAGAAGAGCCACCATTATCCTTATAGTATAGGGAAAGGGGTAGCATTATGTTGGGAAAAGTAGCTTTTAAGAAACTGCTTGAAAGATACAGAGGGTTCAGGTGCACCAAAGTTTTGAAAGGGAGAAATTATAAAGCCAACGTTAGAGGTGCCAAAGGAAAACTAATAAGAAGTTCCAAGAGAACCATCAAAGGCTGGTTTGATAGAAGGGATAGACCTATAATAGTAGGGCAAAGTATGTCTTGGAGGCTAAAAGTTAGGGTAAAAATTATGCTCATCAAAGCTAGTAAGAAAGTAGGCACAAAGGTTCTTAACCTACTCAGTAGAAACAAACTCTTTAAACATAGAGTCCATGTGTTGGGTAAAGGTATAAAACTCTTGGTATAAAAGATAGATCTTTGAAGATAAATGAGTAGGAGTGGAAGGAGGTGGAATAGAAGTATAGAAACATGGAAAAATTGAAAAACAACTTTTAGAGGAAGCAATAAAAGAAGTAGATTGTTCAGAAATAAAGGCACAATTAGAGGCATAACCACCATAACATTAGTAGGGACTTGCCAATAGGTTAGTCATCTTAGTAAGACCATGAGAGGAAAAGTTTGAAATCTCAATAAGGAGATCCAAGGAAACGAGGTTTTCAAACTCAAAGGGGATGACAAGAAAGGAGTTACATTTAGAAGAGACAATATTATGATGAAATCATCTCAAGAAAAAGTAACATCATGCTCTCACAATAGAAAGGAGGTAGAAAATCTAGTGGTGCTAAAAGGGAGAAATAGCATAATAAAAGTCCAAACAAAGGTAAGATCAAACTTATAAGCAAAGGAACACAAAAGAAGCTAGGAAAAGTAAGAAAGCATTTCTTGGATAAGAGGAAATTTCTTTATCAGCATAGATTGCTGACCAAGAATCAAAGCCAGGTGGTTAATAGAACAACCAAAATTTGGCAGCTACTTTTGATCTTCTAGATTATTTTGGATTCGTTTAGATCTCTTGGGGGGTCATTTAGAAGGTAGGCTAGTATAAAAAGGGAAACCAAGGGTTTAGAGTGTAGAAAGTGTTTAAGAAATTCTACGATTTTAAAGAGAAAGTGAAAAGGGATTTAAATAAGAAAACTAATACATTTACTGACCCCTCACTACCACCTCGCCTGGGTAATTAGCGAGCTAATGATGAATATGTAAAACCTCACACTTGATGAGCATCATAGAGAGGGTGGTGATCGACACAACTTGTGTGCAACAAATATGTAGGTATACGTATCACAATAGGTAATATAATGATAAGAAAAGATCGTTCCCTTGGAGATTATATTATTAGAAGCTAATTGTATCTCTTTTTGAATTTTTTGTATTTTTATCTCTTATTGGCTTCAAAAATTGATAAAAATGTGTAATTTTTGGCCCATTAGGATTTATAGGGCATTTAGGCGGTTAAATTAAGCTCATATGAAATCTGGACCGTCAAATCAGCTTCAGATCATGGGCTAAGATGAAAAAAGGAAAAATTAATAGTGCTAGCGAATAGAAATACAACACGTAGCATGGAGGATATACTGGCCGAATAAGCATGTGATGCGTTGCATGGGTGGATTGGGTGACGAGACTGAGTTAGCACCACTTGGTGCGATGTAATTCATAGTTATAGCTTGCGTGGTGCCCTGGTGGGAAGAATAGGCAAATCAAGTGATGACACATGGCATGCTCGTTGATCGTGCGGTGAAACTTGAAATGAACATTGTATATACATGTGGCATAGCCCTATGTTACCCGGTATAAGTGATGTTGCATGATTGGCCCTCTATGCTTGCGTGACATCCATGTGGCATGCCTGGTCACCTCCCTTGCTTATGTGGTATCCATGTGGCATCTTTTGATTGATCTTGCATTAAAAAAATTCATGAACAATTCCAAAAAATTTCCAAAAATCATATTTAATATTTTTAACCCTAAAATACTACTTATTGAATAAAACAAGTAAATATTCAGCAAAAAAGTGCATTGATGACTCTACTTTTATAGAGTCATCACACCCCCAAACTTAACTCTTTACTTGTCCTCAAGTAAAGCTAGGTCTAACTAAATAAATTAACATAGGCAATATATTTATAAATATATCTATTAATACATGCATATTTAGTGAAAACTATCCCCATCAAAAGTCGTACAATTTTATGACAAGGGAGTTCTCATATTCTACAATCAACATTCCATCAATACAAGGATATGAAAGGTTTTTGATGAATTGATTTGTATGTGTATTGCACATGATATCATCCAATGCACTCATGAAATCAACCTATATAAGTATATCAATCAATTCAATCTTAGAATAAATTTCACAAGTCTATTTTTCACATCCCTTTCCACCATTATAAATATTCACTTAGCTAAAGATCAATAAGAACTTTACATGCTTGTAATGTAAGGATTTAGATGGGGTTAATAAATGAAGACATTTAGGCTCTTTTCACACCTTAACTTTATTTTATTCGTCATGCATTTTTTAACTACAATTGAGCTTTTACTTGATATTTTAGTGCACCCTATCTTATTAATCTTTTCATATTCTTTTATTTGACATCTTTTTTTTACACCTCCAAACTTATTTTCAATTTTACTTTCTTTTTCTTTAGAGGGATAATTGTGTTGTGATTTTTTTTCTTTTTTTCATAGGGTGTATTGCATTTCATCTTACTCTATAGCATAACATATGATTGCATTTTTTTCTTTTCATATAAGCTAAAGGTGCAAGGGTAAAGATAATGCTTATTAATTAGGCACAAAATGTGGTTTAAAGATATGAAAGGTTCTTAATTACGCACAAGTAGGTGACTGCATATATTAATAATCGTTATCTTGAAAGGCTCAATCAATCCAAATAAGGCCTAAAATATTTCTTATGCTAAATGATATTTAGAATTTTTCCTCAAGGGATGATCAAATAGATTCTAAAATATGGTAGATATCATCAAATCGCATAACTCATGGCAAATTTTTCTCAATAAGAACAACAAAATTAATCATGAATGTGTGCATACAAATTTGAATCAATCCAATCAAAACTAGCAAGCATATCACATAATTAATATAAGTATCTTAACGAGCATGTTACATTCCTTATCCTAGCTATGCCAACAAATTTATCACTAGGTTCTTATGTTTCATATCAAGCATGCATACATTTAGTTTACATATATTTATCAATTTCTACCCAATTCATGATTAAAAAATATTAAATAAAAAATAAAAAATAAGAAAATTTCCTAAAAATTGAACATGTGTACTAAATACTAAAGGAGAGAATGAAGTTCCCTCCCCAAACTTAAATTGCACATTGTCCCCAACGTGCACATATAAATATGAAAAAGTATAAAGAAAGAAAACTCCCTTAGTCTTGATATATCACGGCTCTTGTTGAAATGCTCAATCTTGTTGTGTCATTGCTCTAAACATTTATTCACCTAAAAAAGAAAAAATAATAAAAATATAAGTAGACTAACGTTGGGTTGCCTCCCAACCAGTGTCACATTTAACATGCTTTACTAGATGAATTTATCAAGTCTTAAGGTACATCCCTCTGTATCCATTTACTATTGATTTTGCTTGGAAATAGTTTGAGTCTTGATTTTCTCAATAATATTTTATGTTTCAGTTTAAAATTACAATGATCAATTCTCTTATCATGACATATTTTTGTTTTCTTTTTGTACTTTTTGGAATTCTTATACTCTTTCGTAGCTGATCTAATTTATGTATTTGTAGTATTCTTTTCACCTCTCTATTTAACTCTTCTACTTTCCCACTTGATTAGGGTTGGTAGGTTAAAGGTGTGAGGTCTAACTTTGGTGGCCCTTTAATAGATGGTTTGAGCTTAGATCCTATCTCAAAATTCTCCACAACCACATTAGATATACACATAGTAATGGAGATTGAGGTGCCAACCAAGTTTATGTTTACATATAATCTAAAGATTCTTAAGATCCTACAAATATTCTTAAGATCCTACAAATATTCTCAAGATCCTACAAAGGGATAGATTTGGAATATGAAATTGGATGCAAGGATTAATTTAGGAAGCAATTTTCTTGTTTTAATTAATTATGGGCCTTTTATGTTTAGAAAATTTTATTTTATTGAATTGTGGTTTTTATTTTAAGTTTTATAGTCTTTTATTTTTAAGATTGGATTAGGCCCAATCCATAACTAAATAGGCCCATTAGGCTCATTCCATCTAGGTTTTTTTTCTTTGAGGGTTTCTTGCTTATTAATAAGAAGAGCTATGTAATTTGTAGGCAAGAATGAATATTCATCAATGAAAAGTATATTTCATAAAGCTTTTGCTTTTCCTTCTTATGTTCTTGATTGAATACTTAAATCTAACTTATCAAAGGGAGTGATAATCCTTTGTGGCATCTCAAGGTTTGGGTTTTAAGGACTTTGTTTTCTTAGGGTTCTAATCTGATCAACTTTAACACGTTCTTAGTAAATCAATCATTTCTATTCCTTTGATTTTGTGGGTTCCTAGGTTGTTCGCCTAAAGGGTCGGCATCATTTGGTATCAGAGCCTTAGTTGCTAAAAAAAAGTTATCTATTTTCATTTATCTTTGTTTTGAATTTTAGATTTAAAAAAAAAGGAAAAAAAAGTTTCATCTCTTTGATTGTTTTCTGCATTCTTGATTGTTTTTTGCATTCTTGAGTCACAAATCTCAAAAAAGAAGAAGAGAAATTTCGTCCTTTTAAGTCTTATGTTTTCTTTCAATTTCGTTGTTGTTGTTTTCGTATTTGGATTTTGTTTCAAAGTTTTTCTTTGAATTCTTCGTATATTTTCTTGATTCTTTATTTATGTGTTCACCTATCTTTGTTCTTAAAAAAAATGAAAAAAGAAGAAAAGAAAAGGGCTATTGTTCAGCTTCAAACAAAAGAAATTGATAAAACCGAGTTGCAACTTTAAATGGAAATAACCTTTGACTCAGGTAACCAAATGACTATTATAATATATCAAATTGAAGATAGTTTTGATTACTACAAGAAGAAATTGGGCTTTGCCGCTGTTTACAATTTTCGAGTCCATATTGTACCATTTACACCACTAACTGAGGTGTTAAAGATTTATCGCACCCTTTTTATGTTGTTTTCGGTTCTTGTTCATTATGGTTGCGAATTTTTTTTTTGTGAATTTTCTATTCACAACAGCAGCAATAAAACGAAAAAAAAGAAGAGAAGAAAAGGAGAACATAGTAGTAGATTGTTCAAGAATCTAATTCTTATTTTCTTGCTGAGTTTTCTTGTTCTTGTTGAAATTAGTTTTCCTTTATTTTATTCTTGCTACCCAAGATTGATTTAAAAAAAAGGAGAATCATAGTTGATCAAGAGTATTTATTTAAAGTCCTCTTTGGTCAATAGTCTTCCTTTGGAGTCATCTTTGGTCAAGAGTCTTCCTATAGAGTCTTCTTTGGTCAAGAGTATTTCTTTGGAGTCCTCCTTGGTCAAGAGTCTTTCTATAGAGTTTTCCTTGTTCAAGAGTCTTTCTTTAGAGTCCTCTTTGGTCAAGAGTCTTTCTTTGGAGTCCTATTTGGTCAAGACTCTCTCTTTAGAGTCCTCTTTGGTCAAGAGTCTTTCTTTAGAGTCATCTGTAGACTTTATTTTTATCATACTTTGCCATTAAATTCTTTCAAAAATTCTAAATTTTGAGATTGTTACCCAAAAAAATGGTTACTTCTTGAGATTAGTTGGATTCTTTGATTTTGTTAAGAACACAAAAGAGGTTAGCATGAGCTTTGAGTTGTTAAAAAAGAAGCGAAAATAGTGCAAAAAAAGAAAGCAAAAATAGTGTGAAAAGAAAGGAGTATTAACAATCTTATTTGAGAGCAAACACATGATGGTGTGCATGGATTATCTCATTTTATTTTACAGGTTGATAACATTAGTAAGGAAGGAGGAGAACCACAAGAGGTTGGCTTGAAATTTTTCATCAAATCTATTCATGAGCAATTTAAGAGGATGAATGCAAGGTTGGGTGATTTAGAATCCTCTTTTGATTCTCAATCACATAGAAGAAGACATAGAAGACACAAGTTCAAGGAAAAATAAGCTTATTATAATGTGGAAGAGAGAACCAGTTATAAATGGGACAGAAAGACTAACTACAAAGAAGATAGCAATATAGGCAATATAAAGATGACAATTCTACAATTTCAAGGAAAGAATGATCCTGAGAAATACTTGGTGTGGGAAAGAAAGGTTGACCATGTGTTTGATTATCATAATTACTCTGAGGAGAAGAAAGTAAAGTTAGCGGCAATAGAATTTATAGATTATGGTAGTAAATGGTGGGATCAATTGGTGGTCAATAGGCGAAGAAAAGGTAAAAGGCCTATTCGGTCATGGGAAGAGATGAAATTGGTGATGCTTAAGAGGTTCATACCTAGCCATTACTATAGGGATCTATATAGACAGTTGCAAGGGCTGGTCCAAGGTTCCATGAGTGTAGAAAATTATTATAAGGAGATGAAATTCACCATGATCAGAGCAAACATAGAGGAAGATAGAGAAGTGATAATGGCCAAATTCATTGCCACGTCAAATAGGGAAATTGATGATATGGTTGAATTGCAACATTACATAGAAATGGAAGAACTACTATATAAAGCCTTTAAAGTGGAGCATCAAATCAAGTCCAAAAGGTTCAAATCTAGTTCATCCTCTAGTTCTCCATGGAAATTAACTTGGAAGGACAATAAAGCTACCTTTAGAAAAAAAGGTGAAGCGAAGTCAAAAAATTTAGTTGTTATTCCAAAAGGTAAACCTGAAACAAAAAATCCTACTAAGTCATATGATATTAAGTGTTTTAGGTTCCAAGGACTCGGACATATTGTTTCTAAATTCCCAAACAAAAGGGTTATGGTTATACGTTATAATGGAGAAATTGAGAGTGCTAGTTCAAGTGACGATGAAATACCACAATTGGAGAATTGATTTGATGTAGGATTAGAAGAACATGTGCATGGGGAATTACTTGTCACAAAGAAAGGCCTCAACATATAGCTTAAGAGTGAAAAAGAGGAGCAACATGAGCATATTTTTCACACAAGATTCCATATGAGGGATAAGGTATGCACGATTATTATTGATAATGGGAGCCACACTAATGTAGCTACTATTTTCTTGGTAGAAAAGTTGAATTTGAAGTGGAAAAAACATCCTAAACCGTAAAAGCTACAATGGCTAAATGATTGTGGAGAAGTGAATGTCAATAAACAATTTTATGTTCCTTTTTCAATTGACAAGTACGAGGATGAGTTTCTTTGGGATATGGCACCAATGTATGCTGCTTATATTTTTCTTGGGCAACTGTGGCAGTTTGTTAGGAGGGTGATGCATGATGGGTATAAAAATTGGTACTCTTTTGAAATGAACAACCAAAAAGTTGTTTTAGTCCCTCTCAAACCTTTGCAAGCTTATAAAGACCAAACTAGGATAGCATGAGAGTGCAAGATGTGGGAAAAACAAAAGTGTGTGCAAGAGGAATATAAAAAAAGAGTAAGTGAGGTAGAGAGGAAATAATGAGAGAAAATGAGAAAAATGGAGAGAAAAGTGATCATAATGGAGGGAAAAGTGAGCAAAAAAGAGAAGAAAATGACCACAAAGGAGATAAGAGTGAGCAAATAGGAGAGAAAAGTGAGCAAAAAAGAGAGAAAAATAAAAGAATGAGTGCATTTGCTGAAAAACATTAGAGTGCAATAATGGCAAGACAACAAGAACTTATACTTATGTACAAGGATGTTTATCTTCCTACTAATGATATTAACTCATCTTTTCCTAGTGTCATTGTATCTCTATTGCAGAACTTTGATGATTAACTTCCTGAAGAGATTTCTTATAGATTACATCCTTTGTGAGGCTTGTAGCATCAAATAGACTTTATACCTGAATCTGCAATACCAAATCAACCTGCTTACAAAGCTAAGATTTGAGGATGAATCTTTTCAAAGAGCAAGTTTATGTTTACATATATTCTAAAGATTATCAAGATCCTACACAAGGGATAGATTTGGAATATTAAATTGGATGCAATGATTAATTTAGGAAGCAATATTCTTGTTTTAATTAATTATGGGCCTTTTATGTTTAGCAAATTTTATTTTAGTGAATTGAGGGCTTTTATTTTAAGTTTTTTAGTCTTTTATTTATAAGGTTGGATTAGGCCCAATCCATAACTAAATAGGCCTATTAGGCTCATTCCATCTTGGTTTTTTATTTTAGGGTTTCTTGCTTATTAATAAGAATACTTAATCATCAAATTTTCTAAACATGTGAATCACTAAAATCCCTCCAATATAATTATCAATTAATTAAATGATCAATTAAATCTAACCTAGCATGTATTATTCTCTCAAGTAAACTAACATCATATATTAATTAATCTAATCACACTCTCATGTTAATTAAATTACATACTACTCATTAAATTTATCAATTATGAATCACATACATAAGAATCATACATCTTTGCTTAGAAACTATGCATATTATTTAATCACGACAAATAATTAATTAATATAATTAAATTGAAATCATAATTAGGATAAAATGTTAGATCATCACATGTTAAAAATTGGGTTCATAAAAATTCCTATATTAATAAATTAACTAAACATAATTTTATTCATAAAACTCATATTTTTTATGAAGAAAGATATAAAATTTGATAAAGAAAGGAGAAGAAGAAGAAATAAAATCAATATCTTGAATTGTAGTACCAATATCCTCTTGAATCTCCCCCAAAATTGTATCTCTTTTACAATTTTTTTGGTATTTTTCTCTATTCTTGGCTCCAAAAACTAATAAAAAATATGTAATTTTTGGCTTATTAGGATTTATGGGACAATTAGAGGGTTAAATTAAGCTCAGGTGGAATTTGGACCATCATATCAACTTCAGATCAAGGGTTGAGATGAAAAAAGAAAAATTAATAGTACTAGCAAATAGAAACATAACACATGGCAGGGAGGATATACTGGCTGAATCAGTGCACGACGTGTTGCATGGGTGGACTAGTTGTGGTCCATATGGATAAGTTAACACCAATTGGTATGATGTGATTTGTTGTTACAGCTTGTGTGGTGTTCTGATGGGAAGAATGGATGAATCAAGTCACGATGAGTGGTATGATTGTTAACTATGTAGTGTAACTCAGAATGAATGGTGTGTTGACATGTGGCGTGGCCCTACATCACCTATTACACACTGCATTGGTCCTGCATTAAAAATTCATAAAAAGTCCAAAAAAGTTCTAGAAAATTCTCAAAAATTATATTTTCACCTCTTTTCATATTTTAATATTTTTAATCCAAAAAATAATATTTATTAAATAAACAAGTAAATATTGAATAGAAAAGTGCATTGATAACTTTACTTTCATAGAGTCATCTAGTGGCAAGGTTCAACTAACCACAACAAATAACTCAAGAAAAGAGAGAAAAGGAGTGCAAAAAGAATTTTTAATTTTTGGACAATCAAAATAAGTTAAACTAGCATTTTTGCATTTTTTAAAATAAAATTGAATTTGATATGCAAATCAAACATAGAGAAATGAGGACAACAAAAGTAACACAAACCTAAAGAGAAGAAAACACGTATAGAACAACTACATGATAAAATAGAAAAGGAAAAAACATGCTTAACATAAAAGAATCGCATGAAAGAGTGATAAAAAACTTCCTTTCTTATAGGAAAGTGTTTGTGAGGGGAAACAAACTCAAACTATAGTCTTTGGTTTATGTAAGAATTTGGTGTATACGACACTTGAGGGCCTTCTTGTTTGGATACTCTCAAAGATTAGTCGAGTGATCCATATTCGCATGACCAGGTAAAGTTTTAGAAGGAGTTTTAGACCTTTCCACACTATGCCTAGGGTTCATAATGCACCATCTTGATAATGCTCAGGTGAACCACAATAGTTACATCTTAAGAAAATAGATTAAGGTAAGTGAGAATGAGATCTCCTAGTAGTGCTCTAAACATAACTTTGACACTATTTATCAATATGGTTAGAAATGCCATAGAGATGGCACAAATATACACAAGAGTGAGAGAAATGGGGTTTTTTTGGCTCTATAGAGTACTAGGGTAGAAAAAGAAGAAGAAGATCTAACATTTACTCTCACATAAGGATGAAAAGTTAATTTCTCACAGTAAGGCCTCAAGTGCCCACGCTCACCACGATAGTGATAAACAGAAGAGAAACGAGTAGGTAGGGGCGAGTCCATTACTAGCATAGTAGGAAGAAGCAATATGAGTTGAAGTGTTCACCTTGTTAGAGGAAAGAGGTTGAGACGCAATAATAGACTTATCTTTAGGGGTGGTTGCATAACTTAGGATCAAAGATAGTTGGCTTGATAAAATTAAGAATGGCACTAGCAAGATTAAACAACTTTTTTTCATATCTAAGATCTCGCTTGTCTCCAATGGCTTTAATACTATCAAAAATCTCAATATCCTTCATTGTTCATAACATAACCTTGCAAACTATAATCAATGAGTGAGCTAATGCTCTTGAAATTTCAAGAGCTTTTCACCTAGAGCTCAAATAAGGTTTTCTTTCTTTTGTATAACAGACTCCAAAATGATAGTAGAATTGCTTAGATTCTTGACATTTTCATAAAGTTTCTCAACCTCTACATTCATCACAGAAGATATGTGCCAAATAATATTTGTTAGTTTCGAGCAAAATTAGCCTCTTTCATAGATGGGTAATTTGGTCATTTTGATTATTAGAAGGATTAGAACTAATAGTCCTTAGAGTCACATCACTTGACTCACATTTTCTCAACTCTTCCTCCAAATGTTTCAACTTGGAGTAGTTAGCATTAAAATCCACCAGAAGATCATATTATCTTCTCTATATAATGTCACATTTGTTAGTGAGATCACTTTGATCATAGCCAACAAAGGACTTCTTTTCCTCAAGAGTGGTCTTCATCATGTTTAACTCTCAGTTCTTTTCTTCAAGACTCTCCAAAGTAATTTTCCTTGATTTTTTATGAATTGATATGCACTTTAAGGAGTTCATTATCAGTGTCTAGAAGCTCGTCTTAATCATCTTCATCTTCTTCAAAACATCGATGGCCCTATAAGGTTATAATGGAAGGATATTTTGGAGACTTAGAAGCCATAAAGGCTATACAGTTACACTCATCCTTATCAGCACTACAACTAGTATATGAAATAGTAACTTTGACATTCATCATCTTTTTTCTAGAGCAATTTTATTTAGAAGGATAGTTGATAGAAACATGTCATGGTTTTCTACACTCAAAACACTTTATCTAGTTAATATAATTTTTCCAAGCTCGATATGAGGTTCATCTTCAAAGTCTTCTATCTTTCCATACCTCAAATATTTCCTTCAGGAGGTATCTTTTCTAAATCCACCAAATGGATTCTTTTTGTTCCTAAAGAACCTATTAAAATGATGATCAATAAAATCCATTTGCTCTTAGTTTGGGCTAGAATTCTCATTATTAGACATAACTTTGCTCACATTCATATTGCTACCACTTTCTTTATTGAATTAAGAGAAATACTCTTTCCTTTCTGAATAGTAAGTTGGCTTTTTCTTGGCAGAAAATGCATCTTATAGGCTCGGTGATACATGAATTTTGTATTTTAAAAACGTACAAGTGCACGAATCACTTATAATAAACGATAGGAATACTCCTAGACCAATCTCTCAAGGAATTGTAGTGGTTTTAAATAATTTTTCACTTTTCTTAAAAACTTAAACAAATTGGTATAGATCAAGGAGCATCACCAAATATTCCTTAGTACGTTCCAAGTAGGTCAATTAATCAATAATAACTCAATGATTCAATAATAGACATAATTACAAGTTATTTGGACTATTTGGGCATGAAGTAAAATGAATGACGAAAGAAATTCTGAAATAGTAAAGTTTCATTGAGCAATTTTCAGTATATTTGATATATCTTTTCTATTCAATATCCAATTGAGACAAAACAAATTACATTACAAATACAACTCAATGTTCTACAATATTGATAGAGATATCATTTTCTTAATTTGGAAGTATACTAGTTCAAAAAGGGATTTCAATCAATGTTTAGAAATTTGCCAAATAACACCTTTCTTAGTTTTATAGTTTATTTGATAGGTTTGACATTTCATTTATTTTATAGGATTTTATATTCAATTTTTAGTAATAATTTTTAGTTTTATATTTATATTTTATTAACTAGGATTTGTGTTATATTTTAAAGCCTATAAATACCTATTTAAGGTTCTAATTAATAAACCAAACTTTGAATATAATTTTAATGTGTTTCTCTTTAATTATTTTGAGAACTTTTACCTAACTTATCAAGAACAATCTTGTGACGTTTAAAAAATTGGCTTATCACTCACATCTTTTCATGTTCTTGAGCATGTCATCTAAATTAAACATCGTTCTTTGATACCAAGATTCCTATCTTGTTATAGGTAGCGAATCGCAGTCCTCATTTTTTTCAATTTTACAATCATATTTAAAATTTTGCTAGTGAAGAGATCAACATTGATGTTGGGGTCTCACTTTTTTAGGTGAGGTTCTTATCATTTGGTATCAGAGCAAAGCTTTAAATCAACATAATCTATCCCATTATTTTAGTTTCTTGTAATTGATTTTCATTTCGTTATTTTATTTCTTTGCTAATCTTGTTTACCTAAAAAAACAAAAAAAGATTCTATTGCTGCTAAAAGAAACAAAATTTTCATGAAATTGATCTTAGTTTAATTGGTACTTGCTATCTCAGTTTGATTAAAAAAAGATCTTGAAAATATTTCCAAATAGAGATTATTTCTTTTCTATTTTAACTTTCCTAAATTGATTATTTGTTCCTTTCATTATTCGTATTCTCTTTCCTTGTTTCCTTTAGTTTCCTTTTCATTCTTTCTTTCCATACATATACTTTCCTTTTGCATTATTGTCCATTATTCTTGATAAATTTTGAAAACACAAAGCAAAATTACAAAACAAAATTTCCTTTTTATTCTAGTCATGTGTTTGGTTTGTGTTGTTTGCATTGTTGTACATTTATCTTTGATTAAGTTTGATTTAGATCGATAAAGAACCCAAAGAGAGGACTTGAGTGTACATGAGCGTGAATGACACAAAAGAGACTATAAAATGAGATAAGTGTGATTAATACTATATTTGACCATTTTATGTTCTAGTTGCTTGTTCTTGTTACCATGTCTTCAAGATGGTCCTCAGATAAAGACGTAGGGACTAACCCAACATTCCAATTCAACGTAGTGGCATAAGAGATGAACCAATTATGAGAAGCCCTTTTGGATAGATTTGAGAAATAAGACTTAACAATAAAAGAATTGAATGAAAGGATCTACAGAAGTAGAAGGCCAATAATGCACATGCCTATCGATGATTTTGATGACCATGAAGGTGACGATGAGTATGAAGAGGACTGTGGTTTAATGTAAGGAATGGGTAGATTTATGCCAAGAGGAGGGGGACGTGGACGAGGCCACATGAGGGAACCTAGGTGATAAGAATGAATTGACAACAAATTGAGTAACATCAAGATGAGGATTCCATCTTTCCATGGCAAAAAAGACCCTAAAATTTATACAAAATGCGAGAAAAATACGGAGTTGGTGTTTGATTGTCACAACTACCCCTAATTGAGGAGGGTAAAAATGGTTGTAATAGCATTCACTGATTATGTTATTCCTTGGTAGGATTAACTTATTTTGAGCAGGAGAAGGTATGGAGAAAGGCTCATTAACACATAAGAAGAAATGAAGGTTGTTATGAGGAGGCTATTTATTCTAAGTCACTACCACCAAGACTTGTTTCAAAATTTAAAAAATAAACAGTCAAAAAGATCCCTACCTCGATCGGAGACATTAGTTATTATTAGATTATAATAAACAAGGAGATCGATCACTTATTCCCAAAAAAGAGTGAGTGAGTATAAGAAGAAGAGAGGGTTAGAAAAAAAAGTTAATTCAAGAAAAAAGAGATTGAGTTACAAAAAGAGTGTGATAGAAAAAAAGAAATTAAGTTGCAAGAAGAAAGTCAAAAAGAGAGAGAGAATGAGATAGAGATAGAGAAGGAGTTGAAAGAAAATAGTGATTAAGAAAAAAAGAGGTTGAGTTGCAAAAATAGTGCGATAGAAAAAAAGTATTTCAATTTAAACAAAAGAATGACCAAAAAAAGAGAGATTGAGTTACTAGGAGAGCGTGAGCTAAAAAATAAATTGATTTATAAAAAAAAGTGTGCTAAAAAAAGAGGGAATGAGTCAAACAAAATGTGAGTTAAAAGAAAAAGAGCTATAGGAAGAAAAGAGTGAGAGAAAGAGTGACGAAAAAGAGATGCTTGATAAGAGAGCTACGAAAGAGAGTATAAAAGAAAAATAAATTTCAAATAATGAAAATAGTTTTATACAAAAGGTAGAATTTATTGGAGTTGATAAACACATTGATGTCGTAGGGGCCAAACATCCACTATATTCTATACTTGGGCCAATAACTTCAAAGTCATCATACATATTACTACATTATGCACTTAAATCATCATTCTTGACATAAGAAATTTCCAATATTACATTCAAGATTCAAAGATGAATATTTTTGAGGAAAAAAGGAATGATGCAAATCAAGGAGCATCAATAACGATTCTATGGTACATTCCAAGTAGGTATTTTACTCAAGAATAAATCAATGATCCATGGAATACGTATGGGTATAATTACAAGTTATTTGGATCACTTGGATATGAAGTAAAATGAATGACCAAATAAAATCTAAAATATGAAAGTTTCATTAAGCATCTGTTAGTATATTTGTCATATCTTTTTTATTCAATATCTAATTAAGGCAAAACAAATTGCATTGACTCAATGTGCTACAATATTTGATAGAGATATCATTTTCTTAATTCGGAAGTTTACTAAGCCAAAAAGGGCTTTTAATCAATGCCTAAAAATCTACTAAATAATTATCTTTCTTAGTTTTATAGTTTATTTGGTAGGTTTAATATTTACTTTATTTTATATGATTTTATATTTAATTTCCAACAATAATTTAGAGTTTTATATTTATGTTTTATTTTCTAAGGTTATGTTATATTTTAAATTCTATAAATACAAATATAAGGTTTTAATTAATAAACCAAACTTTGAATATAATTTTAATGAGAGTGTTTTTCTTTAGTTTCTTTGAGAACTTTTATCGAATATATCAAGAATAATCTTGTGGCATTCAAAACTTGACTAATCACTCACATATCCCTCCTATTCTTGAGTGTGATGTCTAAAAATATCATTCTTTGATGCCAAGATTTCTATCTCATTATAGATAGCGGGTCGCGGTCCTCATTTTCTTTATCTTTAAAAATCTGATTTAGAACGTTTCTAATGAAGAGATCAACATTGATCTTCGAGTCTCACAGGTGAGTTCGTATCACAAACTATTAATGCAAATAAAAACTAAATATACTATCACAATGGTTGAATATTGAAATCCTTAATACAAAATAATTAAATAACTAAATATAGACGGCTCAAAACAATATCTAGGCAGATTATGATTATAAATCAATAGAAAATTTATGAAAAATTTAGCTAGTTAACCACGTTTTCTTAGAATTATTTAGGTTAATTGAAATATATAACTTGGATTATTGATTTTTCCTTTTAAATACGAAAAGTCCTTCGATAGGGATCATTTTATTTGCTAATGAAACTAATTAATGGCTTATGATTGGGATGTTTAATTGATTTATTAAATTATGCATAAGGAAATAACAAACCGTTTAACCCAATGCTCTCGATCAAGTTGCCTATTTAAACTCTTGCTCAAGCTATCCAAATTAGATCAAGATTATGTGTCTAAAACCAAATTCTCAAATTTTCAATCTATTATGAAGAATAAATGTCCAATAAATTATTCACAAATAAATATTTAACAAACCTTAAATCAAGAAATAATCTTTATTTAATTAATTGTAAAAATACTCATATAAATAATCTAAACGATCATGGAAACTGAAAGTTTTTAGTTACATATGTAATTAAACTAGGAGGTAAATAATTAATTAATTGAATTATGCAAAATTAAAATTTCACAAGCGACCAGTCACAGAATTGTGTGTAAATAAAATAATTCAAAAATAAATAAAAAAATTGACACATGATATTTTAAATGGACACATCCTAGGTCACAATAATGACCTAATAAGAAAACCATTAGTCCACCAGACTACCTAACTATCTATTATGAAAATAAGGTTCAATTACATGGTTAAGACTTAAATTATCCCCAAAATAATGCCCTCAAGTAATCTACTAATAAGCTAATGCTTTCCTTCATAGTCTTCACAAAAAAATGTGTATGACTTTGGATCAACGTTCTGAAAAAATTGAGTCACACGAGTAATCGAACCCATTGAATCAACACCTAAAAAGTTAGCACAAAAAGTGTGTCATAGAGCATATTCAACTATGAAAAAAACCTAGCTAGATGTTTTAATAAACAATCTGTTAAGCTAAAACCAACTAGCAAACCATAGAACAAAAGTTGAAGCATAAGTTCAATAAAGATAGCTTCTTTAAAGTTAAATAATCAAATTAAATAATTATGATATTATGCACATAATTATTTGATCCAAGCATTCAAGAACATAATAAAGAAGAAGCTATATGAATATAAAATCAAAATATCATAAATTAAATAGGCTAATATTTGATAGATTAATTAAAGAAGGAAGCCAACAAAATATATCTTGTTTTTCCAAAACATTTTGATAGTGAAAGCATAAAAATAATTAGAAAATTTATAAGGAATATGGTTGTTTAAAATAATGAGCAATTAGTTTTATTTATATGAAAAATTAAAACCCTAATCCTATGTACTTGATAAATATGTTTTCTATTACAAATATGATTAGTAACACACATTAATCAAGAAGACTCCTACTTACATACGAGCTCTTTATTTAATTAGTTTCATTGAGATTTTTGGCTATCTCTTTGATTGACACGAATTGTGTACAATTGGTACGTAAGTATACCTATCACAAATAAGTAATATAATGATAAAAAAATATCGTTTCTAATAAAATAATTTTATTAGAAACTAAGTTTCAAACTAAAAAGAAATAAAGCAAAATTTTTTATGTTTGGAGAAATCAAATTTAAAAGAACTAAAAATAAATAGTAGTAATTAATTAACTCAAAATTAGTAGCTAAGAAGATATATGAGAAAATATCTAGCAATACTTAATCTCTCAATTTTCTAAACATATGAGTCACTAAAATTCCTCCAATATAATTACTAATCAATTACATGATCAATTGAATCTAACCTACCACGTCAATTAAATTGCATACTACACATTAAGTTCATCAATTATCGATCACATGCATAAGAATCATACATATCTGCCTATAAACTATGTATGTTATTTAATCAAGATAAACAATTAAATAATTTTCTCAAATATATTTAATTGTCTCTATAGATCAATTGTTAGCCAAACAATTAATAAAATAAAAATAAGATTAAATAATATAATTAAATTGAAATCATAATTAGGATAAAATATTAAATCATCATATATTAAAAACTAAGTTCATAAGATCTTTATATTATTAATTTTAGTTATAAAGATCATATTTTTCATAAAAAAGATATGGAAAATGATAAAGAAAGGAAAAGAAGAATAAATACAATCAATCTCTTAAATTATAACACCAATCTTCTCTTGAATTTCCACAAAAATTATATCTCCTTTTCAACTTTTTCTGTATTTTTTGTAAATTCAGCTAGTAGGGTTTTTTTGGAGTAATTATGGAGTTACATTAGGCTTAGATGGAATATGGATCATCAGATCAGTATCAGATTAAGGGTTGAGATTAAAAAAAGGAAAATTAAATAGTGTTGGCCAATGAGATCATGACACATGTCATGCTAGAAACAATGGATGAATTAGTATGTGATGTGTGGTGGGGTAGACTGGTCATTATGTGCCACGCTGTGATTCGTTGATCTGAATCGTGTGTCACCCCAATTGAAAGAATGGATAATCCTGTGATGGCATATGGCATGCTTTTTGACTATGCGATGAAGCATGAATTGAATATGGTGTCGACACATGGCAACACCAGGTATATGTGGTACACTCTGATTGGCTTCCCTTGCTTGCATGGAATCCACATGGCTATGACTAGATAATTGTACACGTAGGGCACTCCGATTGGCTTCTTTTACTTCTTGGTGTTCACATGTCATGTTCTAATTGGTCCTAAATAAAAAAATCCATAAAATTTTCAAAATATTCCAAAAAATTCATGAAATATATATTTTCACCCCTTTCCACTAAAAAGTTCACATTTTAATATTTTTCACCTCAAAAGTACTACTTATTGAATAAAACAAACAAATATAAAGCAAAAAAGTGCATAGATGACTCTATTTTCATAGTGTTATCACACCCATAAACTTAAATCTTTGCTTGCCCTTAAGTAAAGTCGAGTCTAACTAAATAAAATTACGTGGGCATACATATATATTAATACATATATATTTAGCTAAAACTGTCTCCCTCGAAATTCATGCAATTCTATGACAAGGAGGTTCATATATTCATCAATCAACATTCCATCAATAAAAAGATATGTAAGGTTTTTGAGAATTGATTCATGTGTGTGTTTTGCATATGAATTCCTCCAATGCAGTCATGAAATCCACCTATATGAGCATCTAATCAATTCAATCTTAAAACAAATTTCATAAGTCTATTTTTCACATTACTCTACACTAATATAAATATGCACTTAGCTAAAGATCAATAAGGGCTTTACATGCTTGTAATATAAGGCTTAAGTGGGGGTAGAAAAATGAAGATATTTAGGCTCTTTCCACAATTTGGCTTTCTTTTAATTCCTCATGTATTTTTTAACTACAATTAATCTTTTACTTGAACTTTTAGTGCAATCTATCTTATTATTCTTTTCATATTTGTTTATTCCATATCTTTTTGTAACTTCAAAACACCCCCAAACTTATTTTCAAACTTTATTTTTTTATTTAGAGGGATAATTGTGTTGTGATTTTTTTAATATAGGGTGCATTACAATTATTGTCACTTTATAGCATAACACATAATTGCATTTTCTTTTTGTATAAGCTAAAGGTACAAAGGTAACGGTAATGCTTATTAGTTAGGCATAAAACGTGGGTTAAAGATATGAAAGGTTCTTAATTGGGCTCAAATAGGCGACTAAAGATATTAACAATAGTTAGCTTGAAATGCTCAATTGATCCAAAGAAGGCCTAAATCATTTTTTATGCTAAATACTATTTAGGATTTCACCTCAAGGGATGATCAAATAGATTCTACAACATGGTAGATCTCATCAACTTGTATAACTCACCACAAATTTTCTCTCAATAAAAACACCAAAATTAATCATGAACATATGCATAAAAATTTGAATCAATCTATTCAATACTAGCAAGTATATCACATGATTAATGTAAGTATATTAACGAGCATGTTACATTCCTTATCCCAATTAGGAAAACCAATTTCTATCATCAGGTTCATACGTTTCATATCAAGCATGCATGCATTTGGTTTCCATGTATTTATCAATTTCTACCAAAATCATGATTAGAAACATCCTAATAATAAAAAAATTTCTAAAAATGAAAAATTCATACTCAATGCTAAGGTAGAGAATGAAGTGCCCTCCTCCAAATTTAAATTGCACATTGTCCCCAATGTACACATATTAATATGAAAAAAGTAAAAGGAAAGAAAACTTCCTTGGTTCTAACACACCATATCTATCATTAAAACTGATCAATCGTGTTACACTATTGCTCTTTATATTTATTCACCTACAAAACAAAAACAATAAAAAATATAAGTAAAATAATGTTGGGTTGCCTCCCAACCAACGCCACAAGTAGATGGTCATATCAACTCCTAAGGTACATCCCTCTATGTCCATTTACTATTGATTTTTCCCAAAAAAAGTTTGAGTCTTGAATGTTCAATAATACTTTATATTCCTGTTTAAAAACAAGTGTTCAATTCTCTTATCATGCCATATTTTTGTCCTTTTTTTTACTTTTTGGCATTCTTATAAGCATTCCACAGTAGCTCATATAATTTATGTATAAGTAGCATCCTCGTCACCTCTCTATTGGGCTTTTTCACTCGCTTACTTGATTGGGGATGGTAGGGTAAAGTTGTGAAGTCTAACCTTGGTAGCCCTTCGATAGATTGGTAAGCTTAGATCCTATCTTAAAACTCTCCACAACCACATTAGTTATACACATGGAGGGTGTAGCTTCAAAATACTTCACATATTCAATAATATCAATCATAGATTCCATACTTTCTAAATTAAAACATATTGAGTTATTTCTTGGTTGGCTTACTTGATTGTTCACAATATCATAGTCTTAATTATGGGTAACTTAACAGATTTTTTTAAGCTATCATCATGATCAGTAACAGCTATCCTAAAGCATTCATCAACATTATCAATATCAGGTGATTCAAATGCTTTAAAAACTTTAATTTTTACTTGTTTATCTTGCATTCTCATTGTAAGCTCACATTTTTGTACATCAAGGAGTGCGTTTTTTGTTACGAAGAATGGATGACCAAGTATGATAAGAATGTTACAATCTTCTTCCATGTTTAATACAATGAAATTTGTCAAAAAGATGAACTTGACTACTTTTACTATCATATCTTCTAACAAACCTCGGGCTCGCTTAATTGATCTATCTACCATTTATAATATTACTGAAGTGGGTTTGACTTTACCAACCTCTGATCTCTTGAAAATTGATAATGGTATAAGGGTAATTCTTAAACCTAAGTCAAATAGTTTTTTCCCAAAGTTCATGTTCCCAATTGTGCAAGGAATGTCAAGGCTACCCTAATCCTTCAATTTGTAGGGTAGTTTTCTAACAAGGATTGCACAATAACCTTTAGTCAAGATTATTGTTTCATTATCTCCAAACCTCATTTTCTTAGACATGATGTCTTTTAAAGTGCATAAGAAGGCATCTGTTCAAATGCATCTGCAAATGGTATACATATGTGTATTCTTAAAGACATCCAAAATTTTTGAAAACTACGTATCTAACTTTTTATTTTGTAGTCTTTGAGGGAAAGGAATAGTGGGTTTGTAGAGGTTGCTCTTTTTTGCATAGTTATTTCCTTTCCAATGCTCTATTTATCCACTTGTTCCTTTTCATCCCTTTTAGCTTCATGTTCCTCCCCATCCCTTTAAGTATCATATTCCTCCCCATCCTTTTAAGTATCATATTCCTCCCCATCCTTTTAAGTATCATATTCCTCCTTTAAAGTTTTATCACTCCACAAGGCTATAACATTGCAATGCTCTTTACCTTATCTTCTTAGGTTTGTAATTGGGTCACTTTGAAGGTTACTTTGAGGCCATTGACTTATGACCTGTGCAAGTTTCCCTATATGAGTTTCTAAATTTTGAATTAAAGCCTCTTAAGTGGATAGTTTTGTATTTATTGACAAGATGAAATCTTTCATCATCCCTATTAAAGCCTTTTTTTCCTCAGTATATGTCTTCTTCTCTTGGGCTTGTTATTGTTATGGTTGTTGAAAACCAGGTGATGAAAATGATTAATAGTTGAATTTAAACTAGGTAGTGGAAATAATTAATGGTTGAATTGATTACCACTTTCATTATTGTTATTACTGTAAGAGAAATTTGGATGTTGTCTCCATCATGAGTTATATGTGCTCGAATATGTATTATTGTTTTGGTTCACATTACCCACATAGCATGCTAATTTAGTATTATTTGGACAATTATCAAATAAATGAGCTCCCCTACAAAAGATAGAGGGCACCCTTGAATCTTAGATTTGATTTATACTTGCTGGTGAGTTTTGAGCCTTCAAAAGATTCACCAAAGATGACACTTGAGCTATAAGTGTCATGATATCATTTACCCCATCCACCTCGAATACTCTTCTTATGGTTGCCATTTTTTCCATTGGCCATTGATAATTATTGCTAGTTATTTTCTCAAGTAAATCATAAGTTTGATTGTAAGAGTAGGCTAGCAAAGCTCCATTCATGGATACATCAATAATGGTTATTGTTTAAGCATTGAGACCATTGTAGAAAGTCTCATTTTGATCAAATGAGGGATGCTATGGTGTGGACACCTTCTTAGAAATTTTTTGAATCTTTCCCATGCTTTATATAAAAATTCCCCTTTGTATTGTTGGTAGGAGGAAATGTCATTCCTAAGCTTGGCATTATTTATTGGTGAAAAATATTTCATCAAGAGTTTATCCAAGCTTGAGCACGGTCTCGCATAGAGTAAGGGAACAATCTAAGCCTAAATCCTTCCTTGGTCACACCACTAAATTTATTGAATCTCCAACTTCAATAAACAATTTAAAATGTAAGTGAGGATCCTCTATTGGTAATCCGTTGAATTGTCCAACTATTTGTAATATTTGAAACATCACTATCTTTAATTCAAACTTATTAGCTTGAATGTTTGGCCTCATAATACTTAGATTCAGCCCTTCTAATATAGGTAATGCATTTTCATTCACAACTCTGTTTTTACCATCCATCAAAGGTATATGATTGTTCAAATTTAGTTTATTATTGTTTATTTCTAATGGATTAGCTATTTCTTCCACTTGGATGAAATTTGTTTTCTTATTGATCTCAAAGTATGCTCACTTTTAGGATTTAAAGGTAAAATTTCTCCCTCATGGAGTCTGCTCAGGCAATAGACCCAAATATGTTTCTAATAACACTAAATGAGATGTCAAAAATAAAAATAAATAAATTAATTAATTAATTAAAATTAAAATTATGAAAAATAAATAAAGAAAAATAACTAAAATAAAATATAGTAAAAATTAATTTCTATTATTTATAATCCTCAATAACATCACCAAAAAATTGTTCGACACGAGTTGTGTGAAATGAGTATACAAGTATACGTATCAGAAAGAAGTAATATAATGATAAGAAAATATCATTTTCAACGAGATTATGTAATTATAAACTAATTTTAAAACTGAAAAGAAATAAAGATCAATTTGTTATGTTTAGAGAAAGTAAAATTAAAAATAAATAACAGTAATTAATTAACTCAAAATTAGTAGCTAAGAAGATATAAACATAACAATTACTAAAATCCTCCAATATAATTACCAATCAATTACATGATCAATTGAATCTAACCTATCATGTATTCCTTTGTCAAATAAACTACACAACATATAGTAATTAACCTAATCACACTCTTATGTCAATTAAATTGCATACTACTCATTAAGTTCATCAATTATGTATCACATACATATGAATCATACATCTCTGCCTAGAAGTTATGTATGTTATTTAATCAAGACAAAAAATTAAATAATTCTCTCAAATCTATTTAATTGTCTCTATAGATAAATTGTTGGCAAAATAATTAATAGCATAAAAATCAGATTAAATAATATAATTGAATTGAAATCATCATTAGGGTAAAAATAGTAGATCATTACATGTAGAAAATTGGATTCATAAGGCCTCTAGATTAATAAATTAGCTAGACATATTTTATTCATAAAACTCAAATTTTTCATAAAAAAAGACATGAAAACTGATAAAGAAAGGAGAAAAAAAATAATCAATTTCTTAAATAGTAGCACTAATCTCCTTTTGAATCTCCACCAAAATTATCTCTTTTTGAAATTTTTCTATATTTTCTATTTTCTTGGCACCAAAAATAGATTAACAAATTGTAAATTCAACTAGTAGGATTTCTTGGAGCAATGAGATTGCAACACATGACATGTGAGAAACATTGGACGAATCAAGGCACAATGTGTGGTGGGGAAAATTGTTGTGGTCATCGCGTGTTGAGTCAACAACAAGTGGTGTACTACTATTCACAGATCTGGATTATATGGTGCATTGGTGGAAAGAATGGATGAATCCTGTGATGATGCATGACATATTCGTTGATTATGTGGCAAAACGTATGTTGAGCATTTTGTTGTCACGTGGTAATTCATGCATTACTTGGTACATATGGCACGCTTTGATTGGATCCCTTTACTTGCATGGCATCTATGTGTCCTATTATAATTGGTCCTGCATGAAAAAATTTGCAAACAATCCATTAAAATTCCAAATAATTTTCTAAAATTTTTGAAAAATATATTTTTGCCCCTTTTGCCCCTTTTTCACTAGAAAGTTCCTATTTTAATATTTTTAACTCCAAAAGTACTATTTATTGAATAAAATGAACAAATATTAAACAAAAAGTGCATTAATGACTCTACTTTCATAAAGTTGTCACTCTTAGGCTATAATTTGGGCTATATCTTATCTAATATTTTAGCCTATATCTGATCTTATATTTTACCTTATAATTTAGGACATATTTTAAAAATATTGAAGCACATTAAAGAAAAAACTAAATGGTAATTTCATAAATTGTTTCAAGTTTAAATAAATATTTTAAGTTTAAAACTTATGTGCTCAATTGATCTAAAATAGGTTCGATCAATCGAACCAATAACTTGATCGATTGAAAACCTTTTCGATCGATTCAACAACGATTAATAAAAAACATGAGAGTAGGTAAATCGAAGATGTTTGATCCTCGATCCTCGATCGATCTTACTCATTCTATGAACCGATCTAGTACTCGATCGATCAACTAATATATATACCAGATGTTCCTTAGTACATAATATTGAATCGAAGCTCAAAAGTTTCTTCAACTTGAATAGAAAATAAGAAAACATACCCTAGTTCACATTTAAATGTTTTGCTCACAAATATCACTAAACACTAATATAATTTACAACAAAAAAACTAAATTCCCATAATTAAATTTAGCTAGCCATGCTTAACTTAAACTCCATGATCATTGGTTTAAAATTAGCATTCAATCAAGAAAATAGAAAAATATTAATCTATAAATAAAATACTACTAATTATATCTAAATACCAACCTTGAATGAAAGTTATTTCATGCTCTAAAATTGTGATCTTGATCTTCAAAGTGTTATTGAATCATTAGCAATCTTCTCCTCTCTTTATGGATCTAGTAAATCTCTCAAATAGCTGCCTCTTATTTGTTCCAAGTCTAGTCTAAATTGTGTCTATGACAAAAAAATTCTAATTTTACGGCTAAATTGTATATTGAAAAAAAAACTTTTTTACCTAAATGAATAATAGAATGTTATAAGTAAAAATGTTAAACATGACTTCATAATAAGAATTTCACTTTCCACTGTGGCACACATTGTTTCCCTGCCATGACACAGGACAGAACATCACTCACAAGAGACAACCAGAGAGGACTAGGCTACAATGCACTTTTTTTCACACCGTGGCATGAAAAGTTTAATGTGCAAAGTATGTTTTCTCGAGTGGTTTCCACTACGACATGCTTAATTGCAATAAGCATCCATTTTGTTGAAATTTTTGTACCTCTTACATATTAGTTGATTCTTGTTATAAGGCTTACATACTTTAGTCTTTTCTAGCTCTTAAGGCGCTATTTGAATGCTCTAAGCGTTGTGTCTTCATGTGTTGACATTTTTGTCTATTTTGAAGCTAAAAATACCTAAAATACCACAAAATATACCCATTATTTTAAATAGATAGATTTTCATAAATAATTAAATAAAATGCTATAATTAAACCTATTCATTTATATTAAGTACAATAAAATCATGGAATATGACTGTTTTTCAAACACTTAAGACTTGATCACCAACCAAATCTGAGAATTCCATACGTAGGAACAATTACATGAAGGTCAACTGTTCTTCCAATTGAAATAGGTAATCGAGACCTAGATGTAATGGGAGACGTGAACCCATAGAATCTTTTCACATGCTCTATTTCAACTCAACCAAGTAAGCCTTACAAACATGAATTAAGAAAATAACACAAAAAAACAACCATTAGTAAGGAAGAACAAACTACGATAATTACACTAGTGATGGTATATCTCATAGGCTCCTATCTAGATAAAATACATATAAACACTAAACTAATAGTTATAGTACCAGTACAAACAATCATAGATAGGTAGTAAATAAGCAATAGATATATTATCAATAATCAAAAAGCAAGCAATAAATATTAAAGGCTTCCTGATTGGAGTTTAGACCTTAGTATGCAAAGACATACACACTTTAAACTTCAATTGTATTAGCCAAAAAATATAGCATGTACAATAAACCAGATATAATGAGATAAATCCACACAAACCATAACCTATATGGTAACATCCTTAGGTTGCTTATGGAAACCACTCAGCAGTAAACAAATCCACTAAGTAATAAAACAATTATAACTCTGACAAAAATAAAATTCCCATTACCTCTATCAATTGGGACCACTACCCAAATTACCAATTGCTAACCTCTTTTACTACCTCTACAACGACTTGGTTTGACATATGAACTTGAATTTCCTCCAAAGCAAGAACCATTTGATGTAGTGCGATCAGCTACTAACAATCAATAAAGTGTAATGTGAACAATCTATAGTGAGGACCACCCCTAATCACATATAAGTAATAACCACCATGGGATACACAATCAATCTATGAATTGCACACAACCAAAGTGGGACACACAATACACTACTTATTACACATATCCAAAAGATATGGGAACTCAACAATTAAGCCTAACCCACTCTTATAGAGTAGTTCTCACATAAGAAAAAAGTTGAAATAAGGTGACTATTAGCCAACACAAGGATCAAATCCACACATGATCCTCATATAAGAAAAATTTGCATGAGGTTAATAACCAACCAAAACATAACTCACAACCACACAAGTTCTTTACATAAACCCACTTGTAAATACCGCCTTAAGTACTCACCACTCAATAGCACAACTTTGCTACCTAACAACACGCAAGGTAATAATGATCCAGAAAAAGGAAAATGAGATGTCAATTTGGTAGAGCTCTATTACATATTTTCTAGATAAACAAAAAGAAAGTGAGTATTTATAGAAATCACCTAAGCTCAACAGCCAACCTCGACACGACATCACCAAGGGTCCTTTCCAACCATCTTGTCGGGGTCTAGTGAGAGATCCAATGAGGCCCTTATCGGGGTGCCAAAAATTTTATTTTTTGATTCAAATATTGCCAAGTAATTTTCATAAATACCCACACTTGAAATGAAACAAAAGCACGAGCAAAAATGTTGGCTAGCTCGCATCTTCACTCATCAAAAACCACAATGTTCAACCTAGCATGCACACTATGAAAACTAAGCTTGTAGTGCATGTAAACATGTAACCATTTTATAGAAGGATCAAAAAATATCTTATTACAAGTGTATAGGATGGCCTTTTCAAGTAAATAGGGCGGTCACTAGAAGAAAAAATGTAGGACAGTTACTAACTATCTTATATGTTGAATTCCTTTAAGATAGATGATTATATGATGGTCAGTGTCCATCCAAAAAGACTTATAGGATAGTCAACGATCGTCCTATTTTGTTGTTTTTTTGTAGTCTTGAGTGTTTGGTACTTTTTGCTTGTTGTGGTTTGCCTTGTTCATTTGTATGTCATATAGATTTTTTTAATTGTCTTTAGGACTCTTAAGTTACATGCATTACTATAACTAGAGTATTATATTTAGTTGGTATTCCCATTGTTTTAAGTTGCTTGCTGATAAGTGCTTGAAAAGCGATAATATTTTATGTTTTATTTTCACTTAAATGTAATAAATAGATTTAAATATGCATGATTTAATCATTATTTTTGCAAACTTATGTATCCAAAATCATGGGTTTCTCTATTTTTTTCAAGTATTTTTAGCTTCAATTTGATAAATTGATCAACACATAAAGAATCATACCTAAAGCACTCATTTGTACCTTAGAAGATTAAAAGAACAATACATGTAAGGCTTATATGTGATTCATCTAGTTTGTAAAGGGTGAAAACAAGAATTCAAATCAAGAATCACAAGCCATGGCATGGACTATAGTGGGCCGCGGAACACTCCTTATTGTTTTAAATCAATATCCATGTGGTTGATTTTGTGCCACGTGTTGGAAACATTGAGCCACTATGCAACCTATTCAGCATAAAACAAGGCAAAGCATTACCAAACTCAGGCCACAGTGGTAGAAACATTAGATTGCGATGCATGAATGTTTCTCTCAATCGAAGCCCTTTTGGCCAACCATAACTATAAATAAACATTTTCTGTTTTTGGTTTTGATAGATAGAAGAAGTGTAGCCATATTTTTAAAGTTTAGGATTTTATTTTCAGAGCTACAATTTTACTTTCTTGATCTATTACTTTCATAATAGATTTAAAATCTAAAAGTTAGGTTTTAGAATCTGATTTTGACACCTTAAATAATAGTGTTATTTCATCGTTGATAACGTTATGTGAGGTGCTATGGGTGAGAAAACTATCTTAGAGCCTTGTAATCTCTTTAAGATGTTAGGTGCTGATTCCCAAAAAAAAAAAGCTCTAGAATGAGAAGAGCTCGAGTCTATAAAATTGATTTTGGAACTGAAGTATGTATGGAACTTGAACAATTGACCAAATAAGTTGTAGTTTTTGCTACTCAAGGCACTCTTAACAAAGAATAATGTGGAGTGTGTAGTACTTTGGGACATGGTACTAGAACTTATCCCTACTAAGAAGAAGTTGTTATAATACTTGAATAGGTTAATGCAATAGAGGCATACCAACCTAGACCTAGGTATGAACCAATGTAAATACCTGCAATCTAGGGTGGATAAATCATCCTAATTTCTCCTAGAGGCAAAATAATCCCCATTTTCCCAGAATTCTAATCAATAGGCCCAACAATACTACCACAAAATCCTCTTAACAAACCAATCTTAGTGGATAATTTGAATGCTTTCATTCAAATTAACAAGGACAACCAATTTAAAAAAATCAAAGGTTGGACTCATTAGAAGCATCCATGAAAAGGGTGGAGAGACAGGTTGAACAACTAGCTAAACACTTACAGAAGTAAGAAAAAGAGTAGTTATATGCTCAGAATGACAAGTGAACTCAATAACGTAGGAACATTGAGTTTATTAAAAATGAAAGTCCCCCAAACATCTTGCTAAGACGATAAGCAAAGTCTTGGATGAGAGATAACCCATTATTCCTTTTTATTTTATTTTAATTTATTTATTATTTTATTTTATTGTTAAAATTGATTTTATTTGTTTTTATTTTTATCTATTTTATTGTAATTATTTAGTACTTAGATTTTATTTATTACTTAGTATTAGATTAGTTATAGTGAAATTATTTTTATTATTATTATATTTACTTTAATTTTAATTATAAGTATTTACTATTTAATTTTTACTTAATGCTTAGTAGTATATTAGTTATAGTTATAGCTATAACTAATTTATTAAAAAAAACAATTGAGTTGCAAAATGGGGCTTTCAGGATGACAATTGGTGTGAAAAATTCAACATTGCTCACTGGCATAAACTTAGTGTGTTGTGGCCCCTGGGTTATTGAAAGTTTGGTATGGAATTATAACTTTTCGTGTTGTGGCATGAATAAACATGCACTGCGATCCATGTTCAATTTTCTCACTAAAATTCTTAGCCTTATCTATTCCAACAAAAATTTTCTTATATTTTATCTTCTTCTTCTCTCAAATCCTAATTTTTATCTCCTCCAAACACACCAAATTCCCCCAAAAATGCAGCGTTTTCCTTCAATCCTTCCAATTTCTTCACAATATTCTTTTCCTTATTTGTTTTCTAACCATGCTTTCACAGATTTTGTCAAATCTCTATCAAGAATCTTCAAGTCTTTATCTTCTAGAAGGGGTGTTATTTGAATCTTCATCTTCTTCACAACAATACAAATTAGTGACCATAAGATTTTAGAATAATTTATTGGATTAATTTTTTTATTTGTGTGAATTAATTCTGAAATTTTGGATTAAAAGACTACCAAACCCTATTTGGACTAAGTGAAGGTGAGGAAATTTTTTTGGATTAATTTATAGTATTTTGTTTTTTGAACTTCTGAAATTTCTATGAACACCTAATATTTTAAGAGTAACATTATTCAATGGCCCCATAACGAAATAGAAGTGAAAAAGGAAATGACAAAGAGATCCTTGTGGACTATAATAGAGCTAAGTTTGCAAGTATAGATGCCAAACTCATATTTGATAAGGCCATCAAAATCAATAAGAATTTTATTATAGAAAGGGGATTAGTATTTAAGCATAGATAGAATTGTCATTTTGAGGGGATAACAGATGTCATAGTGGCACTAGGATGGAGACGATTCGTAAAATAACCAAAGGTTGTTTTTGAGTCAATCATTTGCAAATTTTATGCTAATATTCCCGACATTATCAACAACAGGGTAAAGGTTCGGTGTGTCCTAGTCTCGTTTGGCCCATCTGATATAAATCTTACTATGGGTTTTTAGATGTGGGCTAGGGTGAGTATGAAAATTATTTAAATAATATGAACATATACTAAGGTAATAGAAACCCTTACTATAAAGGAGGCTGAGTGGGAATATTCCAGTCGGAAACCCAAGGGTTTGAAGCAAAAACTTTAAGTATGGTTTCCCGAATTTGGCAATATTTCTTCTACTCCAAAATTATGCCCACTACTCACTACAGCTCTATGGATAGAGAACAAGCTATATTACTCTTGGTTATAGCATCCACAATGGCCATAGATGTTGGAGCCATAATACACCAAAGGATAAGATTGGTTGTAAACAATCACCATTTGAGTTATTTCTTCACCCAACTCGTTATATCTCTTTATGTTAAAGTGGTGTGAGTTATCCAAAGAATGAGATGTTATTACAACTAGGTGACTTATTGACTCAAGAATACCTAAATAAATCACCTCGGGCCCTAAAGGAACCCAAAGGGATAAAAGGGTAGCTTCTTCTTTAAAGTTGTCAATGAAAGATTAAATTAATCACTTAAGGGAAGAAGTGACTTACATGAATAAATATGTCCAAGACTACACTACCCAACATACTGAGTATACAAGTCAATAGTATCAGGTTTAAAGTGAATATAACCATAATATCCATGAGATGCAACGCTTAAATATCTCTCATCTCATAGTTGATACTAGTCATTTAAGACAACACAATAATCAAGCATGTGATTTTATTTTTAAACCACCTGAGCACTTATATAGTCATGACTAAGGACTGGATGATTGAGCTCAAACTTTACTCTATAGTTTTATTATATTTATTATTATGTATTTTTTTTAACTTTTAAGTTTAGTTGTTTTTGCTTTTGGATTATATTTTGTGTTATGCTATTTCCATTTAATGTAGTTTATTTTATTTCGTGTTTTTGAGAACTCATTTATTTTATTTAGGATTGTTAAATTTATAATTGTTTGTTAATATGTGATGTATAAAAAGTTCACATCATTCTATGTGTGTGATATATTGTTTGAGATGATGGATGCACCAACTTACCATATCACTACTTGATTACATTGAGTTAAATTAAATGGGTAACTTTTCTCTTCATTATCTTTATTTTTAATTTAAATTTGATACATTAAGGCTAATATATATTCTAGGTTAGGGTGGAAGAAAAGTTACACATAAATTTAGGCATTTAATATTTTTTAAATGTTTTTACAATTATTTGCTTTCATTTACGGTTCATTATAGTTGTTTAGAGTATTTAGGATTAATTCTAATTTTTTAAAAAATTATCATACTTTTGATTAATTTAAAGTGAATGATTGAGTCTTTTATACTATTAGGTTGATGTCTTAAATATGTCATAGAATATTGTGATAATTAGTTTTTTTGTTATAGTTTGGGTTTCATGCTTGAATGTAAATATTGAGATAAATTTGAAATTGGTATTTATGAATCAAATAGTAGAGACTATCTTGTGAAAATATTTTGAGCCTATATATATGATTTATAATATTTTTCTTCTCCTTTAGATACTCTTTTTATTGTTTCAAATTGTTAGATGATCTCTATAGGTTTTGCATTGAATGTTAGGATTTTTAATATCTGATGAAATGTCATGTACTCATTTTTATTGCTTAGATTGAATGATTTAAGTAAAAATTGAAAGTATATGCACATTTGATTCATGTTTGACTTCAAGAGAGAGAGATATGAGGTTCTCTAAAGCCAACAAAAAGAGCCAAAAACTAGCCACTCAACAAAATCATACATATGAACCTGGGTCCACTATTTAAAAAGGAATATATATATAAGAGTATTAAAAAATAGAGAGAAAAATAAATAGTATAACTAAATACTATGGTCCTAATTAAGTTCTTCAAAGTTATGAGAATAGTTATTACAAAAGGAAAATAGGAAATAAATTTCCTTGAAGTCATTGCATTTTCATTCATTCTAAAGAATATACTTAAAAATTTTGCTTAATGGTTTTAATTGATGCATGAGAATAGTATTGTGATTTCTTCATAAATCCTATCATTTGATTCCTTTCATGAGATCAAAGTTATGCACTTTTTGAGCCCATCTTGTTTAATCATATACAAACTTATTAGCTCATTTATTTACATAATTTCTATTTATGTATACCTTTGTTGAGTGTTTGCACCCATAAGATCAGTGTAATATTGATAATATGACTTGTGAGGATTATAGTCAAAATGAATTCAAATTTCTAAAACTGAAATTGGGTAAGCCAAAATGAATTCAGATTTCTAAAACTGAAATTGGATAAGTCAAAATGAATTCAGATTTCTAAAACTGAAATTGGGTAAGTCAAAATTGATATATTTTTTATGGAACATGAATTTGGGATTTGTAATTGATTTTTATAATAATTTGTAAAACTTTAGGATGTTGATCTAAGTATTGTTGTAGATTTTGATTATGAACTTAAAAGAGGTTAAAGCATGAAAAGTTTTTTTATTTTTATTTTTATTTTTTAGTTGTTATTTTTACTTTTAGTTTTCATTTTTCAAGAATTTTTTTTTTATTTTTGTTATTTATTTTTTAGTTTTAATTTTGTATTTTAGTATGGTTGTGGGTATCATCACTTAAAACTCTCACGGGACTTAAACTCGTTCACTAGGAAAAACTAAGGGTTTAAAGGCTTATTGCATAAGCTAAATACAATCGTGTCAATCTACATAAATGATTTAGGTTAGTTTAATTTTTTTTATTTGTTTTTTTGTTTTTTATCATTTTCTTTGCTAGAGGCTAGCACAAAGCTGGTTAAGGGTTGTAGTGAATGCTTGAAAAGTATTATTATTTTGTGATATTTAAATGTATGTATGATTTTATCATTATTTATGTAAATCTATATGTTTGGAATTACAGACATTTTCAACTTCAATTGATAAATTGATCAACACATGAAGAATCATATCAAAATCACTCATTTTCATCTAAGAAAATTAAAAGAAATATACATGTAAGGCTTATTTATGATCTAGCTAGTTTGTAAGGGGTAAAAAAAGAATTTGAATCAAGCATTGCAGGCCACGACATGGACTATTATGAGCCATGGTACACTCCTAGTTGTTTTAAATCAATATTTATGTAGTTTTTTCTGTGTCACCTCATGGAAACATTTACCTATAACACGACCTATTCAAGGTAAAATGAGGCGAAGTATTATGAGACTCGAGCTGTAGTGGTGAACGTTGGGCCATGATGTTCTAATGTTTTTTCTCAATCGAAGCTCTTTTTGGCCAACCTTAGATAGAAGAAGTGCAACCATATTTTTAGAGTTTAGGATTTTAGTTTTAGAGTTGTAATTTTATTTTCTTAGGTTCTTACAATAGGGTTGATTCAATAACAGTATATATAAATCATTTGGAGGTTTTTTCAGATCACGGATAACTACATAATATATCTATATATATAAAAGAATATAGTGAGGTATTGATTTTATTTGCATTTAGTTATAACAAATCAATCTTTATGTATTTTTTTTAATGGTATATTTAAAAATATCATTTATTAAATCTTAATATGTCTTGATAATTAATAATATGTGATGTTATTTTTGTCGCCATGTTTGTGCAAATTAATTTAGGTGAATATTTTTACAAAATAAATTGAGATTATTTCTTTATTCAAAATTTCTACAAAATTTATTACTGATTAATATATTGACAACATAGTTTTCGTAATAGATTTAAAATCTAAAAAATATGTTTTAGGATTTTATTTTGATACAATGAATAAGAGTTTAAATATATAACTCTACCAAAAGCATTGATTTGAATAGTTTGGTATTTCCTTAAGAATAAAGCATAATTTTATCTAATCGATTACTAATCCTCACCAATAGAATTTAATTGATTTGGTTAACAAAGAAACTGATCTCTGCCAAAAGACTTTTTTATATAAAAAATAAAAAATCAATAATCTTAATTTATATCTTTGATAACCTAATTTATTTTAAGAAAACATGATTAACTAACTAATTATTCATGTTTGTTTTTAAGAAATTAGTTAATGGAGAATTAACAAAAATAATTAGTTAGTTAATCATGATTGCTCAGAATAAATTAGGTTATTAAAGATATAAATTCAGATTATTGATGTTCTCTTTTTGGTGAGGATCAATTTCTTTGTTAACCAAATCAATTAAATTCTATTGGTGGGGATCAATAATCGATTAGATTAAATTATGCTTTATTCATAAAGAAATACCAAACTATTAAAATCAATGCTTTTGACGAGGCTATATATTTAAACTCTTATTCAATGTATCAAAATCATATCCTAAAACCTAACTTTTACATTTTAAATCTATTACAAAAAATAAGTCATCAATATATTTTGTGTCATGGTGTGAAATGAACATATGTTTTCTTTGATTCCAAAGCCCTTTACATTTGTTTTTCCAATAAATAAACATATTAGGTTTTTAGGTTCTTAGATTTGTTTTATATTTTCTTAGACATAACATAGATTAGATTAGAACAAATCATAGGCAACATTTGGGAGATTTTTTAGATTCAAGAAAATAAGAAAAGATCTTTAAAGATTCAAGAACACATTAGATCAAGATCATAATTTTAGAAAATGTCATCCATACTTTATTGGTATTTAGATTTGATTAGGATCTTTCATTTTCATATTAATCTTTTTATTATTTTCTTAATTGAATGTTGATTTTAAACTACTAATCATGGATTATAATTTAAGTATATCTAGCTGATTTTAATTACTATGAGAATTTAGCTTTGTTAACATGATTGTTTTTATTATTTAGGTGAATATTTTTATAATTAAATAAATAAAGATTAATTCTTGATTCAAGTTTTGTTACAAAATTTATTTATAAATAATTTATTAACCATTTATTCTTCATAATATTTTAAAATTAGAGAATTAGGCTTCTAACACGTTTTTCATATCTAATTTGGACAATTGGAATAAGAGTTCAAATTAGTGACTCCATCAAAAACATCGATTTAAACCGCTTGAATGACATAATTTAATCAATAAGTTAAACATCTCCATCATATGACATTAATTGATTTGATTAACAAATAAAATGATCATCAAAAAAAGAACTTTTTTATGTTTAAAAGGAAAAATCAATAATCTGAGTTTATATTTTAATTAACCTAAATATTTTCAACAAGTATGGTTAACTAGCTAAATTTTCCATTCTCCATTGATTATTAATTATATCTGCATTGAGTTTTTTTAATCAAATCTATATTTGGTTATTTTAATTATTTGTTAATAGTTTAAAATTTTAAAAATCAACCATTGTGATAGAATATTTAGGTTTATTTTTTTCGTATTTATTTAAGTTTTTGATAAAGGTAAAAAACTATCTAAAACCATTACAATTCCATGAGAAATTAACCTTGTGAGTATACTTGTTGTTTATTATAAGTAATTTATGCACTTGTAAGCTTTTTATAACTATAAAATTTGTGTATTAAGTTTTTGTCACCGTTGTCAGGAAGAATTTGAATTACATATTTTTATCAAATTTCTTAAAAATTTATTATTTGTGAATATATGTAGATTGTTTAGTTATTTTTGTTTCTTGTTTCTTGTTAATTTTTATTTTTATTTATTTTGTTATTTTCTTTTATTTATTTATTTATTGTTAGCATATTGTTTAGTTTTTAATAAATAAATAATTAGAAAAACTAATTAAATATGAGAAAACAATTTTGGGCAACAACATGAATCTTTTGTGGGCCGCGATATGGGGCTCTTGGAAAAATTAGGTTGGATAAAATATTTTTGCATTGTAGCATTAATGTTTTATGTGTCAGCACATGGGTCTCTGTTTGAATACGCTGAGTCATTTTTCTGTTCGTGTCATGACATGAAACAAAGTACGCCACAGCCTATGAATACTTTTTCACACCCCAAAAAATACTTACCAAACTTTCTCTCCTTTTTCTTTTACAAATCCTATTTTTTCCCGCCACAAACACAAAAATCCCACTAAAAATTCATCTTTTCTCCAAATCTTTCAAATTACTTCTCATATTTTTCATTTTCAAGTATTTCCAAACCATCTTTGCAAGGATCTTCTTCAAATCTTCAACAATTTCTCATCTCTAAAGGGGTATTTCACAACATCTTCATCTTCTTTAAGGTGTTTTGTACAAAATCACAATTAAGTGAAATAAATTTCCCGAATAATTATTACTAGGAGTTATTTTTTGAAATTGTTTTGTAGTTATTTTCTAAAATTTTGAATTTAAGAGAATAAAACCCTAATCTGGTCTAGAAAATGTGAAGAGAAATTTTTTGGTATGATTTCTAAAATTTTATGGATATTTTGTTTTTACGAACTTGATATAAATGGCTCCTAAAAGAAAAAAAGTAGTGAGAAAGAAAAAGATAAAGAGGTTCTAATATAATATAATTGAGCTAAGTTTGTTAGTCCATAGGCTAAAATAAGATTTAACAAAGCAGTTGAGATTAATAAAAAAATTATTGTGGAATGGGGATTGGATTTTGAGCAACGATAATATCCATTCGAGGGGATTATTGATAAAATAGAGGCATTCGATTGGAAACAATTCATTAAGAACCCAAATGCTACTGTTATGTCAATAATTTAGGAATTTTATGCAAATATTTTTGATGCTATAAATAATCGAGCAATGGTAAGGGATATGCTTGTCTCATTTGGCTCGTCTAATATAAACATTTTTTTATGGTTTAAGAGACATTGGCCAAGAGGAATATGAAAATTATTTGGACAATGTGGACTATGAGGAAGTAATGGAAGCCCTAATTATGGAGGGATTGAATGGGATATTACCTATGGGAGACACAAATCTTTTGATGCTAAGTACTTAAACAAGGTCTCCATTATTTTGCAATATGTTTTCCATTTTAGACTGATGCATATCACACGTTATAACATTATGGATAAATAGAGGGCTATATTACTCTTTACCATAACATCCACCAAGATTATGGATGTTGGGACAATAATCAACTAGAGGACAAGATTTTTTACAAATAATCATTGTTTGAATTATTTCTTCCCCCAACTAATTACAACCCTTTTGTGCTAAAGTGAAGGTATAATTTCCAAAGGTGGAGTTTTGCTACAAACTAGTAAATTATTGACTCCCAATTGTATAAGCAATCTCATATACAGGACTAAAGCCGCCCAAAGTGATAAAAGAGACACCTTTTCTTTGGAGATTTCAATCAAAGACGAAGTTCAAAAGCTACAAGAAGGGGTAAATTATATGAAAAATTATGTGCAAGTAAGAATACCTAAGAATATTGGATTTGATTTTGTCTTTAGACAACCTAAATTTGTACCTAGATATGAAGAAAATCTGGTTGACATGGAGAACTGAGCTTCATCCTTTGTTCAGACTTATTTTTATGTACTTTTATTTTTATGTTTCCTATTGTTTTACATTTGATGTAATTTACTTTATTCTATTTTTATTTATTTTACTATGAACAATATTTATGTTATTTAGAATTGTTAATTTCGTAATTGTTTGGCATTGTGTGATTCATGAGATACACAGTGATTCTCTCTGTGTGATAGAAATTGAACTTGATGATGGATGCAATATGAGTAACCACATCACCTACTTAATTACATTATGCTATTACAATTGGGTAACTTTTCTTTTCTTTTTTCTCTTTTGCTTTGATTTACTTTTGAAATATTAAGGACAATGTAGATTCTAGGTTGGGGGTGAAGGAAAAGTTACTTATGAAATCATTCATTTTAAATTTTATTAAACATTTTTTTGCTATTTTTTAGTTGATTAGGGACATTTAGGTCCAATAAAGTTTTTTAAAAATATTTTGATACAAAATTATCATGCATTTAGTTAATTTAAAGTGACTAATTTAGTCGCATATTTTTTGTTTGATGTCTTAAACATGTTCAAAGATTATTGTAAGAGTTAGTTCTTTTCACAATTTATGTTTTATGCTTGGATATTGAGATTAAGATAAACCCAAAATTGGTATATAAAAATCAAATAGTGGAGACTACCTTGTGAGATATTATAAAGCCTATATCATTTTTTCTAAGTGATGATTTTTTCTTCTACTCTTTTAAAAACATTTCTTATTATTTCAATTTGTTCGATGATTTTTATTGGTTTTGTATTGAATTTAGGATTTTAAACATCTAATTAAGAATCATGTACTTATTTTCATTGCTTAGATTAAATGATTTGAATAGAAATTGAAAGAATTTACCTATCTTTATTCATGCTTGACTTCTAGGAAAAAAATAAGTAAATATGGGGTTCCCTTAAAAAAAGATCCCAAATAGTCACTCACAATATCACATATATGTATATGGATCCATTCTCTAAGAACAAAAGGACAAAAAAATAGTATAACTAAATATTGTGGCTCTGAGTTCGTGAAAGTGATGAAATGATTATTACAAAAAAATAGGAATAACACATTGAAGTCAAAAGCATTTTCATTCATATTAAGGCACATACTTATATTATTTCTCAATGATTTTGATTGATGTATGATATTGGTAATATGACGTCTTTATAATCCTAGCATTTGATTTATTCATGAGATCCATGTTATGCATATTTGAGTCTTTCTTGTTTAACATATGTGAATATTTTTGCTTTATTCTTTAGGTAACTTATGTTTGCATATAATTTGTTGAGTGCTCAACCTATAGGATCAATGTGATATTGAGAGTATTCCTTTGAAATGTTGAATAAACTTGTGCTTAAGTCTTAAGTTATGAACTGAAAAGAAACTAAATTTTTCTTATTTAAGTTTGTAGTTTTGTTATTAATCTTTTATTTTAGTTTAAATTTTAGGATGTTTGTGGATATCACAATTGGAAGCCCTCATGAGACTTTAACTCATCCACTAAAGTCACCGGTTTATTGCATACACTAAATGCACCCTATTAATCTATGAAAGTGATTTAGGTTAGTATAGTTTAGTTTATTTACTTTCTATTTTAGGTTTTTAAATCGCTTTACTTGCTAGAGACCGATAAAAAGCTAGTTAGGGTTTATGATAAGTGCTTCAAAAGCACTCATATTTCGTGTTTTTATTGTGCTTAATTGAAATGAATAGATTTGATTGAAGAATTTTATTTGATTATTTATGCAAATCTATCTATTTGAAATCAAGGGTATGTTTTGTTATGTTTTAGGTGTTTTTAGCTTCAAAATAGATAAACATATCAACACACGAAGACACAACACTCCGAGAACTAAAATAAAACCCTTAGAGCTAAACACAATTAGCTTTTCACACAAAAATTCAACCAGCTGTCAAAACGAGAGAAAAAGTTTAAAGAAGGATTGAATAAGACATAATTTTGAGAAGATTCAAGAGAATATTAGTTTTATAAATCAAGTGATTGAGTGTAACTCTTAGAATTCTCCTTTCTTTATCAATTTTAATGCTCTTCTTAATGAAAAATATGAGTTTTATGAACTTGAACATGGGTAGCTAATTTATTAATCTAGGAGTCTTATCAACCCAATTTTCTACATATGTTGATCTAATAATTTATCCTAATTATGATTGCAATGTAATTATATTATTTAATCTGATGTTTATGCTATCGATTTCTTAGCCAATAATTGATCTATAGAAGTAATTAAATAGATTTGAGAGAATTATTAATTGTTTTTCTTGATTAAATAATATGCATAGTTTCTAGGGAGAGATATATGATTCTTATGTGTGTGATCTATAATTAATGATCTTAGTGGGTAGTATACAATCTAATTGACACGAGAAGGTGATTAAGTTAATTACTATATAATGTGTAGTTTACTTGAGAGGGGAATGCATACTAAGTTAGATTCAATTGATCATGTAATTAGTTGATAATTATTTTGGGGTATTTTAGTTATTCACATGCTTATAAAATTGGAGGATTAAGATTCATAAATCATCTTTTTCGTATATTTTCACAGTTGTTGTGTTTTATGATTTGAATGATTAGTTTTCCTTTATTTTACGTCTTTTATAAATTGCTATTATCGAAATTGTATTCAGAATAGTCATATTGATACTCTATTATAAGTTATACAATTCCTTATGGGATCAATATCAATACCTAGGTAGATTATATTATTTGCACGACTCATACACTTGCAAGTAGCATGTCAAAACACTAAGGCATGTAAGCCTTACATCAAGAACCAACAAAAGTGTAAGGGGTACAAAAGAAAAATTCAAGAAAAACAAAGCGTTCCATGGCGAGAATATAGTGTGCTATGGTGGAGACCTCTTGAGAATTTTACTGAGTAAGTTGAATATTTCATACCATGGCGTGAAACAATGTATGCCATGGTTAGGCCTTCTCTGGTTGTCTTGTGCAAATGATTTTTAACTTTATGCCACAAGGAGGAATAATGTGTGCTAAGGCGTGTGTATATTTTCTTGATTCCGAAGCCCTTTACAACAACTTTTCAAATAAATAAACATATAAGGTTTTTAGGATCAGCAACTTTATACACTATATTTTTCTAGCCGTTCAGCTTAATTTGTTATATTAATTTTATATTTTCATAGACACAATATAGATTAAACTAGAATAAATCACAAGCAACATTTGGAAGATTTTCATGATTCAAGAAAAGATTAAAAAATCTCTAGAGATTCAAGAACAACTTGAAGATCAAGATCATAATTTTGGAACAAGAAATGTCATCCATCCTTTATTGGTATTTATATCTGATTAGGATATTTTATTTTCAAATTAATCTTTCTATTATTTTCTTGATTGATTGCTGATTTTAAACCATTGATCATGAATTTTAATTTAAGAATGTCTAGTTGATTTTACTATGAGAATTTAGCTTTGTTACTATAATTGTTTAGATTATTTGGGTGAATATTTTTAAAATTTGAGATCATAATTTTTAATTTAAGCATGTCATAACTGATTTTGCTTTTTTGTTTGTTTCGATATTCTTTGTGAGATTGACTCTTTTTCTATCTTAGTAGCATATATATCTTTTATGAGGGTGAGAGTTGTATTTTCTTAACAAGTTAGTATGCTTTCATATTTCTTATATGGAATATGAAGATGTGTTTTGAGGAGTTTTAGAGCCAAGGATGCATAAAAATTTTATTGCCTAACATGCATACATTTAGGAGTGATGTGTGTGTAAAATTTATGATGTTAGGGGGTGTGTTGTGATTGTTTTACATCCTTGGTGTTTATGGTTATCCTGTTTATGATTTGTTGTTGTGTTTATATGTTTGGGGTGATGCTTATATGTGTTCTATTCTTTATGATATCACTTTGTATGAACCATGAATAAGGAGGACAATTAGTATTACATGTTGTATGCAAAGTATACATTCTCTTGTTTCATATGTCAACTTATGTGTTTACTACCCTTCTTGCTTTGTAGTGCTTCATTGTATTTTTATTACATGTAGTATGTTGCCTAGTATTTATTATTAAGATGCCTGAAACATATTTTCTTTGGTAGATTAGGATGTCTTTCCTTATGTGTGTACATAGTATGGGGTGAGATTGCAGAAATGAAACTACCCAAGTGTCATTGAGGGAAGACATTTAAGCTACTAGAAGTGTGTTGGGTCTGAAAAATAATGTGTCATCTATAAAACATAAGACATCATAAAGGAGTATCTCTCATATTATCAAACATCAAGATGAGTTGTAAGAATATAAGATGGAGTGAGGTTTTGTTAAGAGTTAAAATACTTGGTTGGCTAGTGAAGAGCCGCATTATTTTGAGGATCTTAATATGGTGATATGTTGTGTGCTGGTTGGGTGTTGTAAGGTCATAAAATTATCCATAGGTTAGGAGTTTATGAGTTGGTGTGCCATGTATAAGTTGAATGGTACAAGTTCGACACATTTTCCATAGATGATAAGCCTATATGTTGGTGTGTCGTGTGTCAGATGTGTTTTTGCAAAGGTGTAACGAAGCTCATAAGTAAGGAGCCTATGTGTATTCATATCACTTGGTGATGAAACTTTGAGAACAAACTTGGATCTACTTGGACTACAATTGATGTAGAGACAACAATGGAGGCAACTTAGGCACAATTGAGTGTAGTACTTTAACTAATAGAGGTATAGTTGTATATTTCTATAATTGTGAACTGTTAATTTACTTTTATTAATGAATTGTTTTCTATCGAGTAGTTGCCTTAACCGACCCATGTGTGTTACCATATAAGACTGAGATCCTATTTGGTTTATCACATTATATGTTGTGTTATGTATGTTCTAATATTGTGATACTACAATAATCATTTACCCAATATATTTGCAAATAGGACGTCTAGAAGTAATTGAAAATCCTTTATAGATTTTCCAGTATAATTTTCTGATTTACATATTGTGTGAAGTTTACCTTGTTTAATGCATGATTACTATTCTTATAAGGAGCTTATGAAGCATACTATCACTACTGTGTTTACTGCAGATTTTTCTTTCTTATATGCTAGTTTTTTAATGGCTTGCTGAATTAAGAATATTATTATTATTTTATATTTTATTGTGCAATATACTTAATCACATTATGAGACCTGCTTGGATGAGATGAAATAAAGCTCCTAAAAAGCTTCCATGGGTTAGCGTATCCACCCCTTTCTAAGTTTCAATTACTGATTTAGGTCGAAAGTTGAACTCATATACATGTAATTATCCCGACTTGTGATATTTCATTTGTATAAGAGCAGGTTACCCTTGTTTAGGCTTAACACATGGGTGTTTGAATCTAGAGTTCTATGTACATACATATAACTTTTTACGTTTGTGCCTATTGTCTTTAGTAGAGTGAGCTATTGTAAGTTCTATGAGGTTGTTACCTTCGTGCACTTTTGTTTTTTACATCCCTATTTTCATGTTCATATATGTTTGCTTTGTGCATCTCTACGAAAGTATGTCTTTTATTATTTTTTTAGCATTTTAGATTTAAATGTAGATAGCTTGTGTAATTATACGATGATGTTTTCAAGGTTCCTGTTCTGCCAAGCATGTGTTTTATGCTTATTACATATTTAATTTCACTGCTTCTTGTCATGCATAGTGTGTTAATTATTTTATCTATTACTATGCATGGTTATTTAATCATTTACTAATATTTTCCTCTACTAGTTTCTTTGATTTGCTTTGATCTTGCCAAAAGCTTACTGAATGTATGGCGACATCTTGACAAGTGTCACCAATAAAGAGTTGTTGAGGTTGACAAAATGCCTATAAATTGGGAAGACAATTCTTATTTATCTAAATTTTCAAATTCTCTCTCTGCATTTTTCTCTCTAAAAATTATTATCTTCAATTTTCAGGTATTTTTGACTTATCTGGGTTAGAAGGCGCTTTTATTTTCACATAATTATTTGATTTGATTATTAATCTTTAAAGAAACTATCATTAATGAACTTGTACTTAAACTGATTACTCTAGGGTTGATAGTTGATTTTGATTTATTTGATGTATTTATTATATCATCCATTTAGGGTTATTCATTATTAAGTCTATTCTAGAATATACACAGACACTTGTGTTTTTGTCCTAACCCTTTTGCAGTTGATTCCTGAAAGTATCTGATTGGTAAGAAACCTATTGGAATGTTGGTATAGAAACCGCTCATGCTAATATTAGAAACTATGAAAAGAGAGTAGGGGTTAGTAAGTAAAGTACACTAGGGTAGTATCCTAGGAAGTGTAGCATAAGATTGAGTTTGTACTTGAACATTTGGTTTTCATAGTAGAAAGTTAGGTGGTCTAGTAGACCGATAGTTTTTCTCTTAAATCATGGTTGTGACCTAGGTTATTTTTACCTAAAATATCATGTGTTATTCTTTCATTTCTGTACTTTTTTTTACACACGATTTCTTACTTGGTCATTTTATTTAGGTTATTAAAATATAGATTGATAAAAATTGAAAATAACCTACTCACCCATCTTTAGGTAATTAGGTCCGTATTTTATAAACTTTTGGTTTTAATCACTTAAAAGTTGTTACATTTGTAATCGAGTGATAATTAATACAGTTTATACTTATACATTTGGTGAATGGGCCAAATCCAATCAATTTATTTATGAGTGAATTATATTTGTACTGAATTTATCATTTCGTGACAATAATAAGTAAAAATTCGTCAACTAATATTTTTGTATTGAACTCATCATTTTACATTGTATTCCTTTTTAAAATCTTTTTAAATATTTTTTAACCTTTTTTATTTAGTTTTTATTATACACTAATAATATTAAAATACTCTTATATAAATACATAATACTATTACGATATTTGGTAGTTTTATTATATATTTTATTTATATTATTAGCCTTAGATAATTGGATTAATCACATAAAATTATTACACTTATTATCGAGTGATACTTCGTACGGTTCCTATTTACACATTTAATTAATAGATTGAGTTGAGTTTGGTTAATTCATTAATAAGTGGATCATGTTTGTGTTGAACTAATCATTTTCATTGGTAATAACTAACAAACAGTAAACTAATATTTGTATAAAATTCATCATTTTTCGTTCAAGATCATAATAATAATTAAAAAAAGAAATATACATTACACGTACGAATAACACAATATTAACCCAAATAATATAGAGAAATTATTAATTGTTTTAAACAATAATATAAATAACTCATTTATTATCTAAAATGTAAACCATTTTGATATAAATAAAGCTAATCTTTTGCAAAAATTTAAATTTATGTGATATTTTTATTATCATTATTTTTTTATTTATGAATATACAATTTTCATTTATTAAAAAAACAGTGATATATTATCAAGAAAAAATTAATACATTTAAATTTTATTAATAATAATCTATTAAAATAACTGCAAAAAATTATATTCATATAAAAAATATCAATAATAGTTACATTAATAATATTAATTTTTTTCTATCATATTATATTCTTTGGTCCTAATTCATATTTTTTGAACCCTAAACCCAATTTTTAAACTTATCCATAACTTTCTTTCTGATGCTCTTCCTTCACCTTATTTTTTCGCACTTTAATAACCAATTCTAAATAGATATTTAGAATTTAAAATTAATTAAATAAATTTCTATTTAAAAAAGAGAGATGAAAATATGCTAATTTTGAAAAAAATACATATACAAACTATACGAATAATAAAAAAACATAAATACACATTATTAAAATTTTTATTATCTTGTTTTGATTTTTTATCTAATTATTAAAATTTATTAAAGTAAAATATAGAGTAGTATTTTCAAACGTTTGCATTACACGCACCCCAAAACTTGTCATCCTTTAATAAACGAGAATGAATCTTAAACTTCTCATGGGTTGTGCAGAAGACAAAATGATCAAAGGGTCCACAAAGAAATCTTAAACTCTTCTCATGGGTCGTGTAGAAGCCAAAATCAATATAGGGTCCACAAAGAAATCTTAAACCCAGTGAAATAAGATGTAGGTTCCTTCTAATCCACAACCAGGTGGGGCTTCATTTAGTTACGTTAAAGCAAGGTAAACCCAAAATCTTTGGATTAGACAAAACAAGCAATAAAATGCTTGTCCGAGTTAGATAGATCCGCCGTCTAAGCCTTTATATAAAGATGAGATACACTGACTCAAAACGGCCAACACCTACTTGAGTTTATCACTCAACTGCCTTTTCTAAACAGACCCACTTGCTTTAATCGTTTGGTATTCCCTGACATCATTCATACTCTCCTCTTGGGATTATCAAATAGCATATAGTCTTTAGATTGTTAATTTTATTATCAGGTTTGAATTCGGGCTGATTTTTATTCACTCTGTATTATTTTATTTTATTTTCTTTTCTTTTATGGGATTGAATAATCTCTTTTGGGTTTCTGGGTTATACCAATTTGAGTTTTGACTATTTGGGAATATATGATCTTTTTGGTTACTATGTTTGTTTCACCGACTTGCTATTGTAATCGATTTTTTGTTCTTTGTTTTTCTGGGTTTGTTTTAATTTTTATTCTGGGTCTCTGCTGATTTTTGCTCTCTCTCGTTCTCTATCCCACATGTGTGCAGTAAAAAGCATCTCAGATTACTTTTCAGACTAAACAATTGTGATCTTTTATTATCTTTTGTATCTTTTCTTGAATTTATCGTTTGCATCATATATTTGAAGCTAATAAGTGTTGACTTGTAGCTGATAATGAAAGTTGTTTACCTCATCTACTTGCTACTTTGAACTTTTTGGTGCTGGCTTTAACAATAATCTTATGGTGAACAAAAAGTGATGCCCAAATGGTTACTATGTAATTTCTACATTTAAGCACTATGTTACATGGTCTCTTACATAGAGATTCGTAAATTTTTGAAACGTATCTAGGTGCCGATATTTTTTCCTATTTTTTTGTAACTTTTTCCAAAAAATTGGAGCTTCTGCCTACTATAGTGTAGGCATAACTGATTACCTTACAGATCATAGTGCTGTTTCTCTTTCATATTATTTTTCTGTTTAATATTCCAGAATGAAACTGATTAGCTCCTTTATTGATGCTTTATTAGGCCGTAGAAATTGGATGTGGTGAGTGAAAAATGGGTTCTTGTAAGGTGCATTGTAGTGTTCTGCTGCTCCTATCCTTACTTTCTTTCGTTGCACAAGGCTTTGCTCTTGGAGTTGATACAAACCAGACTGCACTGTTGCTAGTGAATGCTTCTGAAACTTCATCTCACCTAATACCAGAAACATTGTTTGGAATATTCTTTGAGGTCTGTAATTAGATCTGCCTTATCTGTTTTGGTTTCTTTTGAAATGGATACTAATCGTGGAAATGAGTACAATTCCTATTGTTGTCTTGATTCTTCAAATAATGCTTTCTGATCTATACTTTTTATAAATTGCAAAAGCATGATGCAATGTCACATGTTCTTACCTGTATAAATGCATGCATACATGGGTATATTGGTTCTTTAGCTCATGAAGTTAAGATATCTTTTCTCATTTTTTTTTTGCTGCAGGAGATCAATCATGCTGGTGCTGGTGGGCTGTGGGCAGAGCTTGTAAGCAACAGAGGTTAGCCCCAAAGCTCACTGAAATTCCAGCCAGTATGATGGTCTCATTTTTTTTATTGCTTCTATCTTTTGTTGTATTTTTAAGAATTTAGTGTTCAGTATGGCTCTTCAAATAACGTGCTTTAAGAATTTAGTATAATGTGTGAGTCTATTTTATTACAGATGAAATATTTGAAATATGTGTGTGAAATAGTGGCAAAACTTTTAGCATGCACACGGCATGTTTCATTTTTCTGGCACAATGTATTGTACTTATTTCTAATCATAGATTTATTATCATAATTAATTAAAATAATGATTATTCTTGTTAATATCATTATTATCATCTTTCATGATAGAATATATTATTTGAACTATGAAATTTTTTAGAGAATGCCTTGCATCACCAATCCTCATTGCTCTTTTGGCTGTAAAACCTTTATTTTAAAGTGTATCTTAGCTGCATGCAAAAGCTTGATAGCAACTTTGAAAAGCAGACTACATCAAATTATGCAATATTCGATTCACCATCTTTCATTTTCTCTCATTTTTATTAAGTTTGTAAAGTAATAATTAGTTTGGATTTAATGTAAACAATTAAGAAGATAAACATATCAGGTTCAGATCATAAAGTGAAAAGGGATTCCATGGTTCCAATGTTGGATGTTTATTGTCAGGACCAATGAAAATTTTCAGTGTTTCTGAGGAGTTATATGCATTCTGGGTGAACTATCAAGCATGGTAGTGGAACCATCCAATATGTGTAATTGTATGATGTGAAGCTGAGGTTTATCTTGACCTGTTTTTTAGGTTTTGAAGCTGGGGGCCAAAACACTCCCTCAAACATTGACCCATGGTCTATAATTGGGGTTGAGTCATTCTTGATTGTGTCAACAGACCGCTCATCATGCTTTGAACGTAATAAGGTTGCACTCCGGATGGAGGTGCTTTGTGACAGTGAAGGTGCTAATATCTGTCCAGCTGGAGGAGTTGGTGTTTACAATCCAGGATTCTGGGGCATGGTGAGAATTCTTTTTGGATTAATTGTTTGACATTATTTTCCTTCTCTTTTGTATTTATTTGTCTTATCTATTTTGCTTTATGAAATTTCAATGCTACTTCTCCAATCTGCAAATTATGATCTATTCATATTGTAAGGCTATTGGCATGTTGCGTTATTTAAGAATTTTTTATTTTATTTTATAAAGCATTATTATAGCTTGCTTTATGGGGAAATTTCTTTTCGTTCCAACTAATTGCACCTGGTTTCCACGTCCCCTTTTTGTTCAGAATATTGAAGAAGGAAAGATCTACAAAGTTACTTTTTATGTCCGTTCTTTGGGATCAATCAAGTTATCTGTCTCCATAACAAGTTCTGATGGGCTGCAAAAACTTGCAGCGGCTGACATTATGTAAGAACCATATGGATGTTCTGAATTTCTTATATTTTGTAATCTGAAGTTCCTTGTTTGATTGTGTTTACTTCTGCATCTTTTAAGTGTTTGATAGTAATTTATTGCCTCTGCAGAGCTTCTGCCTCTGAAGTTTCAGATTGGAAAAAGTTGGAGGTTATGTTGGAAGCCAGAGGAACAAGTCATAATTCAAGACTTCAGTTGACAACAAACACAAAAGGAGTTACATGGTTTGATCAAGTCTCAGTCATGCCCCTGGACACGTACAAGGTATATATTATTTTCTTCTAATCCATTTATCTATTTCAGAATATTGAGTCACCGATATCTGAATGTGAGTCATGTTACTGTGAATCTCTCATGAATAGACTTTTTGATTCAGTTTTGTCCAATTGGGTGGACTCCTCAATTATTTTCCATCTAAAGTAGCCAGTAATCCTTACATACATGATTTTACGTAAATGCAAAAGAAAAGGGGAAAACAAAATTCTGTTCTTATTTTTAAATTTCGACAATTATTGTGTATGTTACTTTGAGAGAGTGGAAATAAAGCAAAATGTTGATTCATGTTCTAATACATGCTCACACCAATATAATTTAAGCATTATCAGAGTAAGAGATAGTGAGCTCTTTCCTTGTTTTTTTTCCTTCTCAATTTTCTTGCATTATGTTTAAGTTGCAGCCTGTTGCGTCTTTTGTGTTTAAAAAACAGAGCTAGTTTTTTTATTTATGTTGCCACATTCTCAAGACTAGGAGGTGGGCAAGCATTTTCTTTTTGTATTTTTTTTCAAATATTTTAAAAATTATAATGTCTTACAATTAGATAAGCAGAATGCTGCATGAGGAAATATTTTGGGGAGCAATTGAAAATAAACATTGGAGTTTATGGCTTCTTGTATTTACACTTTCTACATGGAATACATCATGTGTCTAATTAACCTTTTTAAACCTTTATTTTTGGCAGGGGCACAATTTTCGGAATGATTTGTTTAAAATGCTTGCAGATTTGAAACCTCGATTTATTAGATTTCCAGGTAAAGATGTACCATAACTCTTGGCCTCTGCTATAGGTAGGTTTTTATGGATGAAATTTTCGTGCAGTTTTAAGCTTCACTTAAAAGTGTCACTAGCATCATCTCTTATCCATATCAATCCATAACAGCCACTTAACTCTGTGCAGTCTAATTTTAGATATCTTGAAGCCTTTGAGGCCTGCTTCTCAAAGATGCACAATTTCAGTAACTCGTATGCAGAATGAGCCATAAGACTAGGGATTTCTGTTGAGATGACAAAGCATGTTGAAATTCTATCCAAGGGTTCTGTTTTATTCTTTTTCTTAAAAGGCTTAGGTGCTTAACTACACAAGTAATCCTTAAGGACTTCAACTTTGTTGGATTCTACACTTTGATTCCTTTACACTCTTCAGCAATATTATGTTCACTATCTTTTTTGAATTTATTACATTTAGTCCAAATTTAGAAATTAGAGCAAAATTGCACTGCTGCGGTTAGAAATAACATGTTAATTTTTTTTTTTTGCCCTTTTTAGTCTCATAACTTTTAACTTTTCAAACATTTAGACTACCTTTATAGAGACAGAGCTACAAATATATTTTGAGGGGGTTGTAGTGTAATTTTTTTTGTACAAAATAGAGAGATGTATTTAAATATTTAGAAGTAAAAAATATATCATTATAGAAATCCACTAAGAGGCTAAGAGTTATGGTAGACTTTTCTCAATCAAAGACAATTTTCATGTCATGTTACATGAGAGAAATAGAGTAAAGTATTATAATTTATAACGAAAATTATCTAACATACATAAAAATATAATAATTTAATAAATATTAATATCATATATGTATAAATATTAAAACTAAAACTAAAATAAATGTATTAAAATATAAAGAATAAAATATTATTTAGGATTTTAAGCTTTAAAATATATTTAAAAATACATATTATTAAAAAAATAAAATACTAACAAATATACTATTGATTTTCTTGAAGCGAAAAAATAAACTAGTTTTATATAGCGATAAAAATGAATGAAAAACTATGGGAAAAATGTTAAGATTTTCATATTAAAAAATTTGGTGTAAAATAAAAAATTATTAAAATAAAATGTAAAATAATATAGTATTAGATAAAATTATTACTTGGAGTTAAAAAAAATATAAAAAACTTTGACGATATGAATGATAAAAACCTTAAAAGCTTTAGTTTAAAGTTTCTCATAATGCTTTTTTATTTTATTTTAATTTTTATAATTTTTGACACTTGCATTCCATTATCATAAACTAAATTTAAATATACGAAATATCTTTTGGATTACACCATATTGATTTAAGAAATATTTTTCTATAATATAACTATTATAGTTCTATGTGTGAAACTAATTAATATTTGTTAAACACGTGAACAAATTTATACAAAATAAATTTTAGTCACTTTTGTGTGCAACTATTTCTATGCAGTTAACTAATTAATGTATGGCAAATATGTGAGAAAAATGAAATTTTATTCACAATATATTTACGTTATTTTTGTCTACATATCTGCTAAACATTGTTGAAATATACAATGATGTACCAAAAATATGCATAGTTAAATTAGATACAATATATTATTACAAATAAAATATTTATTTAATATTAAAAATACACATGTAATTAATTTTTGTAAATTTTTTTGGCCGGGGCTATAACCCCATGTAGGCCCTGGTCCCTTGTGCTTAAATTTGGACTAATTCTTAATTTAAAAGGTTGTTAAATTTGAAAAGATAGTGGAACTCATATTACAAATTTTAGTCTTTAGGGACTAGTTGTATAGTTAAGCCTTCTTGAAAATAAGACAAAGGCATCATAGTTTAGGGGAAAGTTAGACATATTAAAACCAAAACCAAACCTTTTTCAAACTTTCATCACCAATTGATATTTTATAAATATATGCTGTAGAGAATGGGTTACCTTTCAGATGGCTCTACCATCGTGCCATTTATTGGTAGGTACTTTCCAGTGCGGATTTAATAGACCCTGAAATTCTTCCACACAAATAACAGACAACTTTGTTTTGCATTAGGTGGTTGTTTTGTTGAAGGTGAATGGTTAAGCAATGCATTTCGCTGGAAAGAAACCGTTGGTCCCTGGGAAGAAAGACCTGGGCATTTTGGCGATGTTTGGAAGTACTGGAGTGATGATGGACTTGGTTATTTTGAGTTTCTCCAAGTAACTGTCTTTTAAACTGCAAGTTTCAAGATATTTTAACTTCAAAATTTTCATCTTTCTGCTTTTTAGTAGAATTATTTTAATAATCTGTTTACACAGCTAGCAGAGGACCTCGATGCACAGCCAGTGTGGGTCTTCAACAATGGTACTTTGTGTCCGTTATAATGCCAAACTTATTTCTTTCGTAAACTGCAATTGACTTTCTTTGTCATTTGTGAACTGATCAATTTTACAGGAATCAGTCATAATGATGAAGTGGACACGTCTAGTATCTTTCCATTTGTTCAGGTATTCATTTGAGTGCTTTTAGTCAAAGAAAGCTATTCATTGAATGTGATCGTGGAGAATAAGATATTTTAGAAGAAATTTCTAACTCTAGTTCTATTTGATTCTGAAATAGTTATAAATCTGAATTATACGACTCAACTTGACGTAAATTTCTTTGTGCATGGAAGTCATCATAATCAAATATTTGTGAATCAGTCGTGTTCCTTCCAAGATAATTTGGTGTAAAGCACTAAATGTTTTTCATGTTCATTTCTTTTAATGGAAGCTTACGTAAATTTCTAGATGAAGACATGTACATCTGGATATTTTGTGTCTTTCAGATGCTATGATTGATTGGTTAGATTACTTCTATGACTTCAACTAAAGTTTGGATAAAATGGGGTGGTATAAAATGACAGGCTTGAAATATTGCAAGCTTGGGGTAGACAAGTGAATGATAGACATTAACTATGGTTTATTCTGATGACTGTCAAATCATCAAACTTTTGTAGGTGTAAATGAAAAGCTATGCTCAATATTAAATACCTTTATGATTTTTTAAATGCCTACTTTTCTAGTGGTGCTTAATGGCAATATTGGAACCTTTAGTTGAACACATTGTCTTGATAAAATGAATGATATATTCTGTGGGTTCTGATTAATTTCAGATTTTTTGAAATTCTCAGTTTGGTTATTAGAACAATATTCTGATAACAAAATGTAAATTTGTTTCGATTCAAGATACATATGTTTTTCAATTTATCTTTTAATAATAACCGTTTCTAACGATTGCAGGAAGCCCTTGATGGTATCGAGTTTGCTAGAGGTGATCCTGATTCTAAATGGGGATCTCTTCGCGCTGCCATGGGACATCCAAAACCTTTTGACTTGAGATATGTTGCCATTGGAAACGAGGACTGCAGCAAAAAGAACTACAGAGGTTTGCATATTCGTTTTCAGTTTTTTTGCTCAAACTTAAAGCTTCAATATTTTAATTTGTGCATTATTTCTTACACAATTGAACCTTCCCTTAAAGGTTTACACAAGACGCAACAAAGATAATGCATTCAATCGTTAACTAATTTGAAAATTACAATTAAAGCTTGATTAGAAATCAGCCACTAAGAGGACAGTTGAAAAACTAAACTTTAGGCAGGATTCAGGGAGGGATTTAAGGAAATGTGATTTACATTTAATTAGTACTTTTGTTTAGGCAATAATCAAGGGCGAATAGCCTATAAGTGTATCTATTGACAAAGGAAATCAGAAGATATTCAGTAATTTTTCTCTCTTCTTTATCCCTCTTATCCTAGATTTCTTTTTTCTTTTACCCTCTATTTTGCTAATTTCAGCTTCTACATAGAAATTCTCCTAACAATTTGGTGCTCTCGTCACTTCCTCAACCTCCACTATGGCACCACAAACTTGCTCACAAAACACTGAGGATGAGATTTTTGAGAAATTACTAGTACAACTTAACATGGCCATGGAAAATCGTGACCAACTATTCCAGTAGCGTGAGCAAGAACGGGAACAACGCTTCTTGGCTACAATGATTGAGCAAATACGAGCTAATTCCTCCACTCCAGCGCATCAACCTTCATCGAGTGTTCTTGGCCTGGGCCCACAACGACCACTGCGCATAATAGAAGCTCATCCAAAGACACATGCGAATCACAACCTTCGTTTAACATTCCCTCGATTTTCATTTGGTGACCCTGCTGATTGGCTTTTTAGCATTCAACAAAACTTCATGTACTACGCAACTCCCTTGGAAGACAGGTTACTCCTAGCCTCCATGCACCTCGATACACCGGCGTCTTGTTGGTTCCAAAGCATGGCTCAAGCGGGCCGTCTTATAGATTGGAACACTTTTGTTTCCGGTCTGCATAAGCGATTTGGTCCATCAGAATACACCGACCCAGTTGGCCAACTAATGAAGCTTTCACAATCGGCTTCAGTGGCAGAATATCAAAACCAGTTCAAGGCGCTAGCTAGTAAAGTAACTGGCCTTACACCTAATCTCTTAAAAAGTTCATTCATTTCAGGACTCCAGTCGAGAATTCAACGCGCAGTAAAAACATAGCGACCTCGTGACCTTGATAATGTATTTGCTTTAGCTCGGGTTTTCGAAGATCAGTTCGCTGATACTCGATCAGCACCAAGACCTTGGGTTGCTCGGCCAACCCCACAACCTATAGCTCTAGCCATTCCTAACCTAACAACTAAACTCCCTGTCCGTCGATTAACAGCGACAGAGCAACAAGATCGAAGAGCAAAAGGGTTATGTTTTAACTGTAACGATCGTTTCACTCCAGGCCATCGCTGCAAAGGACGTGCTTTGCTCCTTTACTTAGAAGGAATGGAAGACAATTCAATAGACAACTTGGCGACGCCAACCGTCGATTCGCCACCGCAATCAGAGGAAGAGCCCAGTCCAGAAATTAGCCTTAATGCTTTTTTGGGGCAACGCTCGGCCAAATCAATGAGTATGCAAGGAAGCATACATGGCCATAAGATTCAGGTGCTTATCGACAGTGGTAGTACAAACAATTTCATTTCTAACCATATGTCATCTTTTTTGGCATTACCCACAACACCCACCCAACCATTCAAGGTACGTGTCGGCAACGATGCTTACCTACACTGTCATCAAATCTGCAATGAGGTGTCGTTGTTTCTGCAATCTCACACCTTCCACCCGGACTTATTCGTACTCGACATTGAAGGCACAGATGTTGTTTTAGACGTTCAATGGTTGGCTACATTAGGTCCCATCTTGACAAACTATGCAACCCTAACAATGGAATTCAGCCTACAAGGACAGCATATCCAACTACATGGCGACGACTCTTCCTCAGCTCGTCCACTTTCTCCAGCAGGCTTTAACAAAATGATCACATCAGGGGGTGTAAGCTCATGTTTCATGTGTCTACAGGCCACGCCGACTAGCGAGGACACATTATCCTTAGTCAAGAGCACTGAGAAACAACCACCATTTCTGGCAACACTTATGGATGAATTTCAAGACGTATTTGTTGAACCAACCGGGCTACCTCTAGCCTGCTCTATTGACCACTGCATTCCCTTACATCCAGGCACCGAAGCGGTGAATGTTCGCCCATACCGTTATCCTCACTTTCAGAAAATGAAATAGAAAGGCAGGTCAGTGAGCTACTCCAAACAGGTGTCATTCGTCCAAGTCGCTCAGCTTTTAGTTACCGGTGCTATTGGTAAAAAAGAAGGATGGTACATGGCGTTTTTGCGTAGATTATCGTGCCTTGAATGCAGCCACCATTAAAGACAGATATCCCATTCCTACGGTTGATGAACTAATTGACGAGCTCCATGGTGCAACAATTTTCTCCAAGCTTGACCTTCGTTCGGGCTACCATTAAGTGCGAATGTTTGACAAAGATGTGCACAAGACAACATTTCATACACATCATGGCCACTTTGAATTTTTAGTCATGCCATTCGGACTTACAAACGCACCATCGACCTTCCAAGCTCTAATGAATGAGGTATTCCAACCATACCTAAGAAAATTTGTGGTCATATTTTTTGATGACATCTTGGTTTATAGCAGCAACCACGAGGAACACGTTGGCCACCTTCGCCAAATATTTTCAACACTGCAAGATCATAACTTGGTGGTGAAAAGATCCAAATGCACATTTGGAAGCCCTTCCATTGAATTTTTGGGTCATATTGTCTCCATACAAGGGGTTGGCAGCCGATCCCTCAAAAATCAAGACCATCACTGCTTGGCCAATGCCTACCAATCAACGTCAAGTTCGTGGTTTCCTTGGTCTCACGGGCTATTATCGCCGTTTCATCCACCATTATGCATCCATAGCAGCCCCCCTCACGGATCTCCTCACAAAAGATGGTTTCAATTGGTTAAACTGGGCACATCAAGCTTTCACCACACTCAAGTCAGCCATGACATCAGCACCAGTGCTTGCATTACCAGATTTTTCCTTACAGTTTGTATTGGAGACAGATGCTTCTGGTATAGGCCTAGGTGCAATCCTCATGCAGCAATCACACCCGATCGCCTTTTATAGTCAAAAACTCTCCAAAACAATGCAAGGCAAGTCCACATATGTTAGAGAGCTATTTGCGGTTCAATCGGCAGTGGCAAAGTGGCGCCAATATTTATTGGGAAATCACTTTATTATTAGAATAGACCACCGTAGTTTGAAACATATGCTAAAACAGGTTATTCAAAACCCAGAACAACAACAATTCCTATCCAAACTAGTGGGTTATAGCTACTCCATCGAGTACAAGTTAGAATCTTCGAATGCAGTTGCAGATGCTCTCTCTCGTGTGCCTGAGTTCATTGACAATACTCCTTCCACCATCGCTGCTCACGAAACAGATGACACCACATTTGTTTCCAAACTTGGCAACATAAGCAACACAACTGACCAAGTCCTCCTAGCCATTTCCAGACCCCTTAGCTTTGACTTAACAATTTTGGTGCAAGAAGTGGCTAATGATTCATTTTGTCAGTAAGTTATAAAAGAATTATCAGCCAACAAATCTAAAACAGCAGGCTGGTCCTTCTCACATGGGTTACTACGCTATAGAGGTCGCCTATACTTTCTAGAAAACTCAACCTTGATTCCTCTCCTTTTGGTTGAGTATCATGCATCTCTTCTTAGGGGTCACTCTGGTGTGCAACGCACTCTCCAACGAATAGCACCACATTTTTATTGGAAGAAAATGCGACAACAGATTAACGATTATGTGAGCTCTTGTGACGTATGTCAAAAGTGCAAACCCACAAATCAACACCCTTATGGATTGCTGCAACCAATTGTTCCTCCAACTTCCCTGTGGGTTGACCTATCGATGGACTTTATCACTCATTTACCCCCATCCGGAGGCCATACCGCTATATTGGTAGTGGTTGATCGCTTCTCTAAAGGAGTGCAGCTAGCTTCCTTACCATGATGATACAACGCCTCCCGAGTTGCATCCATTTTTTGGGAGTTAGTAGGCAAGATCCATGGCATGCCTAAATCTATTATTTTCAATCGTGACCCAATCTTCCAAAGCCACTTTTGGCGAGAACTTTTCAAGCTCCAAGGATCAAAGCTTAACTTCTCATCTGCATATCACCCAGAATTAGACGGAAAAACCGAGCGTGTCAATCGGTGCATCGAGCAATACTTGCGAGCATTTGTTCATGACCAACCAAATAAATGGTCCAACTTACTAAGTTGGGCAGAGTACCACCATAACACGACCTTTCAAGCTTCGGCAGGAATGACTCCATTTGAAGTTACATTTGGCCATAAACCTCCATCAATGCTCAATTATTGCATTGACACCTCTGCCTTCGAAGCAGTCGAAACAGCCCTTCGTTCCCTTGACATGATATTATCTCAACTAAGAGACAACTTACTAAAGTCACAAACAACCATGAAATTCTACACCGACAAGAACCGCATTGTAGTATGTTTCGAACTAGACCAATTGGTGTTGTTAAAGCTTCAGCCCTATCGCCAATTAATAGCACGCCAACACTCAGTTCACAAGCTTGGATTGCGTTATTACGGACCATTCAAAGTAGAGAAACGCATTGGAACAGTTGCATATTGCCTGGCATTACCACCAACTACTCGCATTCATCCAGTGTTTCATTGTTCTCTCTTAAAGTCAGTCATACCATGGGCAATCAACATCGCCTGTTACACAATTGAACCTTCCCCTAAAGGTTTACACAAGACGCAACAAAGATAATGCATTCAATCGTTAACTAATTTGAAAATTGCAATTAAAGCTTGATTAGAAATCAGCCACTAAGAGGACAGCTGAAAAGCTAAACTTTAGGCAGGATTCAGAGAGGGATTTAAGGAAATGTGATTTATATTTAATTAGTATTTTTGTTTAGGCAATAATCAAGGGCTAATAGCCTATAAGTGTACCTATTGACAAAGGAAATCAGAAGATATTCGGTAACTTTTCTCTCTCTCTCTTTCTTTATCCCTCTTATCCTAAATTTCTTCTTTCTTCTACCCTCTAGTTTGCTAATTTCAGCTTCTACACAGAAATTCTCCTAACATTATTCTGTACTGATTCAGTATGTAGCACAAGATTGCATCTGCTTCTGTTTTCTTGCTCAAACTTCACGCTTCAACTTTTTAATTCTTGCATTATTCTCTACTGGTTCAGTATGTAGCAAAAGATTTCCTCTGTATTATTGAGTACATATTTGAATACCACTTACATCTTGTTTTGACTCCAATGATGACATTTAACAAAATCATCCCACAAATTTCTCATCTCCCAAAGCCACTTCTTGCATTCATTAATTGCATTTTGACAATTGTAATGAAATGAAGAAATAAAACTTGGGGAGACATTCTTGAAAATACTAATTATACCCAATAAAAAAAATACCCTATTTTTTTAAAAAAAAACTTTGGATTGGATGGGAATGAAAGGATGATTGATGTAGAACAGATAGAGAAATAGGAGAGAGAATAAATAAAAGGAGTGAGATAATATAAGAATTAGGATTAGGGATTTAGACATAAGAAAGGAAAAATAATAGATCATTGGAGGAGAAACTAATACTGTATTTCAATTCATTGTAAGCTCTTTTAGAAGTACAATGATATGTCTCATTTATAGGATTAAAATAACAAACTAGATAAATATAAAATAATTAATAAAATCTTAATCGATAATCTAAATAACTAAATAATAGTTCTAGATTATAAATAAGAAATTGAAAGATAACTAAATAATATCTTAATTAGGGGATAATAATCACAATCTTGATAAACACTAACTTAAATAACTATAATCTCTTTCTTTTGCATCAATAACTTTGACACAAATCTTAATCTTTTCTTAAACTCGTCATTGACAGGAAATTACCTTAAGTTTTATGATGCTATAAAACAAAAGTATCAAGATATTGAAATAATTTCTAATTGTGATGGTTCTTCTCAACGGTTGGATCACCCAGCTGATATGTATGATTACCATGTAAGTTTCTTGGCATCATCACTTTTATAATTTTATCTCAGTAACATTGTCACTTGTGTTGCACAATAACACAGGCATATTAGTCATTTTGGTAACGTGAGATAACAATTTTTTTGCGTTATTGGTTAGATTTATGCATCTGCAAATAACATTTTTGCTGGACGTCATACATTTGATAGTATCCCACGTTCTGGTCCAAAGGTATGGTGAAGTGCATATGTTAAAAATTAAGTTTCCTCTTAATTTATCTTGTTAATTGTGTTGGCGCTGAGCACACTCCAGGCTTTTGTGAGTGAGTATGCTGTGACCGGAAAAGATGCGGGCACTGGTAGTTTTCTTGCCGCATTGGCGGAGGCTGGATTCCTTATTGGGTTAGAAAAAAACAGGTCTGATATAATACTCATTTATCATCTCCTCTTCTCGATTTCAATTACTTATATCCTATTTGTTCTGAATCAGTAATATGTTCATCTTTATTAAAGTTTTTGCTAGCTTCCCTAATCAGAAACTCGGAAATGTACTAAAATTTTCCTTTTTTTTGTCCCTTTTCCAAATTTCAATGCAGCAATGTTGTTAAAATGGTGAGCTATGCACCACTCTTTGTGAATATCAATGACAGACGGTATGCCTTTCAACCTTTTTTTTTTTGAAATATCTTTTTGTTTAATAGTTCTTGGGACCTACATGATTACTAGTACCCTTACTATTACATTGTTCATTTATTCCACTGATTGGAAACTTTTGATTTCATTTAGGTGGAACCCGGATGCAATTGTCTTTAACTCCTCACATATGTATGCCACCCCTAGTTACTGGGTTCAATGTTTCTTCACGGAATCAAGTGGAGCAAGCATTCATGATACAAAACTCCAAACGAATTACTCTGCTTCTCTTATTGCATCTGCCATTTCCTGGAAGAACTCAAAAGATGATAAAAATTACTTGAGAATAAAGGTATAATATCATGCTCAAATATTCTGTTTTAGAAATTTTTCAGCATTAACTTGCAAATAATACTTTAAATTTGTGTTTCGCTGGATATGTGTCTAGAATACTAAACACAGATAGTCGTATTTGGTTTTGTATCTGCCATGTCTCTAGATTGTGAACTTCGGAAGCAACACAGTATATCTCAAAGTTTCAGTCGATGGATTGGAATCAAACTCAGCAAAACTCTCAGGGTCAACCAAGACCGTTTTCACTTCTACTAACCTAATGGATGAGAATTCTTTCAATGATCCAAACAAGGTATTGGACCCATTTCCGTACTCCTAAAACATTCATATCTTGAAAGTAATGTCTCATAACTTTAAGTATAACTCATAGACATTGTTTTTGACACTAACTCACTGAAGCATCATTTTGAGTCTAGACTTTAAATAGCATATAAAGTTGTACGTAATCGAAATGGTCCTAAAATAGCATATTAATGGTACATATGTTAACGAAGGTATATAATGTAAATGTAATGTTATGTACTATTGACATGTTAATTTGGAGCTAATTCGATTATCTAAAACATGTACATAATATTTATGGTGCTTCAATGCCACCAATCTGCCCTCTTTCTGCATATTGTGTTGGCACTTTCAGATGGCAATGTTTTTTTCCCCTTACAAGATTGTGTTGCATACATGGTAAAAGAAATTTTCCTCGTGCACATATTTCTAATTGCTTTATAAAAAACAAGCAGAGTGATTAATTGGTTATCCATTTCGCAATTCAGAATAGATTCACAGGTCAAATATTTAGTTACAATATGTTTTATTTCCATCTTCATATGTTTCTGTTTTCTTCAAATGCAGGTGGTGCCAGCCCGAAGCTTCTTTAAGCATTCTGGCACAATCATGGATGTTGTACTTGCTCCACATTCCTTAACTTCATTTGATTTATTGAAGGAATCAAGCGACATCACAATTCCTGGAACTGGTTCTGTTTCAAGATCATCTATTTAAAAGAAAATAAAGAGAATAAATATGTATAGCTATGTGCAATAATCCATGTAAATCGGTTGGCATCTTGCCTTCCATTGCTTGCCAAAAATGTGGCCTGGCCATCGTAATGCTTAAATGAATGACAATGCAAGTTTTAGTCTTATGCTTGATTTATATAAACACAGTTGTAATTGGCTTCTTAGTGTGGAAAGTGTCACCTAGAGTCAGAATTCCGAGTCTAGAACATACCGTTTAAAATTGCTAGTTATCGTCTCTAATGTTTTAAGTGTTTGCTGTCCTTGGCTAAATAAAAGCTGGAAGCTAAAAGGAATTACTTCGTATGTTTTGTATTTCTGAAGTTGAGGGATGCTAGAGGTACTCGTCAACCTTACTCTTTTTCCTACTTGCTAGCCATCCTCAAGCAACACGTGGAAGCTTAGCTTTTTAAAGTAACAGTGCAAAAACTTTTTTAGTATAAGGGACATTATATTCTGATAAATTACAAAGAATGTCAATAGTTACCAGCAAAATGTACATTATTATTATTATTATTATTATTATTATTATTATTATTATTATTATTTATTTTATTAATTATATGTTACTATTATTTGATAAAGTAATCATTAATAAATTATTGTTATGATAATTATAATTTAAATTGTGCTAAATTATCACTATTATTTTTATTGATAATCATGCAAAATAAGCTCGTTGTAGCTTTATTAACGTTGTCAAAATTGTAAGAACAAGAGCTTTAGAGGACTCAATTAGCTAGAGAGTAGTCTAGGGTCTTGCCATTCACGAGGACGTGGCAAAAAAAGGAACAAATATAAATACCAATTGATACGAACCTTATCTAGAGGTGTGAGACGTGAATATCAATGTTTAGATCTTTACCATAGCTTTTTTAAATGAGATTGAAAGTGAAAGAAAAATGAGGATCTTGATCTGCTATTTATATAAAGATAGGAATCAAAGGTATAAAGAAATAAGGGTAGATGCTACACTAAGAATAGAGGGAAGGTTGTGAGTGATAAGTCAAGATTTGAATCCTACAAGATTATTCTTGATAAGTTTGTATAAAGTAAATTATATTCAAAATTAAATGATTCTATCCCTTAGGGTTACATAGAATATAAAACCCTAGTTAATAAAATAAATATAAAATTCTAAACATTATTTGTTGGAAAATAAATAAAATAATAAGATAATTGATAACTGTATTTTATATAATTATTTTCATTTATTTTATTAATTATAATTGATATGTTCTTGATATTTTTGGTTAATTTAAGTTAAATAAATTAATATTTACTTTTTATTTGTTAAAGAATATATTTTTAAGAAAATTTAATAATTTGAATCGAAAACGTACTTAATTGTAAATTTATGTATAAAAATATAATTTTCAATAAAAGAGTGCTTAATTGCAATTTATAAAAAATCTAAAAATATAATTTAAATTAAAGTTGGGCTTAATTTTAATTATTAAAAGTTTAAAATTTAATTTAAATTAGAAAAGGGTTTTATTGTAATTAAATAAAGTTTAAAATATAATTTGAAATATATTTGTGGGGTAAAATACAATTAAGAAAACTTATTTTTCTATGCAGGAGAGAAGAATCCACGCGTCATCATCCACGCGTACAACGTGGACCGTCCGATCAAAGCATAAACGGTTAGGATGCGCACGTGTCCTTCATATCCAACCAAAGAGAATGGGTGCTGGGTTTCCTCTATCACGCGGCTCGGTGCCCGAGTGGGGCCCACATGTCGCGTAGGCCGGCGTGTAGTGTGGGACCCACTTGTCTGACACGTTTTCAAGGCATGATCGCGTGCGACCGTTTCACATGCGCCCGGATATATAGTGAATAGAAAAGTGCCACGTGTCCCACTTTTATATTTCAGCTAATCATATTCTGACACCTGGCAAGGTTTTGGTGAGTGCAAAAACACAGAATCACGCACGCGTTCCAACCGTTGTCCCCCACCTTCGCGTGCCTCTACTCCTCTGTGCTGATCTCTGCATGCAACCGGTTCTTCCGCAAATGAAATGCTGCCACGTGTGCATTAATCCTTGCAGCTAATCAGACGCCGACACGTGGTAGTGTGAATTAAAAAAAAACAGAGACGCGCATGTTCCCAGTTTGTGTTTCGATATCAGTTTTTGCGTTTCGATACCATTTTGTCCCTTACGAGTATTTTTAAATTAATTTCCCCATAATTAGTTGTCCCCCGCGTGTATTAAAAAAATATATTTTTAAATGTATTTTTTTAGAAAGTTGATGTTATAAATAGGGGATAGTATGTAGGAGTTTTAAAGTTTTTGGGGATTTTTGGAATTTTTGTGGTGTTAGGGGCTGGACTGTGGAACACGCAGAGGCCATTTTTGGCTTCTGTTGTGTTCTATGTGTAAAAAATATTTGCGCTACGAGATGTTTTAATTTAATTTCTTCTTCATCTAAATTTTCTGTATCTGTTGTAATTTTATTTTAAATTTATGAAGTAATTTAATTTTTCTAGAGTTGCATTTGATCTAAATTTATGAAGCTTTGATTTTAATTATTTTTGATAGATTTATAAGACGTTTGATTTGTTTATTCTATCTGTGTTTAATGCTTTTTGATTATTTACGAATTTTATCAAATTGATCCGTGACACTTAAATAAACTTGGAAGAGACATTTTTGTGTATATTGTTCATAGCTAGAATGACATGTATGATGAAGGATAGGAATATACCCTAATTGTATGTGTGGCCATTTGAAAACTTAGAACGTAATGAATCTTGGTGAATTTAATTCTCATAGAGATATAATGAATTAATTTAACGAGTTGTGTTTATACGGAGCTCGGAAGAGATGTATGAATAAAATTAGAAGTTTTCAGTTGACAAATTAAATGTACTAAAAAATATAAATCAAAAGAAAATAATATTATTGGAGTTGATTGATTTGGTGAAAAACTGCAATCCTAGATTTCTTTTATTTTTAAACTCTTTTCTTTAACTTGTTCCAACCAACGATTGTTTTGGATAAAATTAGAGAGAAATAATTTTAGTACTCAACAAACTATAGTAACAAATATCCGTGTGAACGATACTTTACTTACAAATCTTATTACTTGTGACCATGTATGCTTGCACGTTTTATGTTCTCCAAAAGAGACAACAAGTTTTTGGCGAGTTGGATACTTCAAACTATCAAATATACTCGTTGTAGCTTTATTAACGTTGTCAAAATTGTAAGAACAAGAGCTTTAGAGGACTCAATTAGCTAGAGAGTAGTCTAGGATCTTGCCATTCACGAGGACGTGGCAAAAAAGGAACAAATATAAATACCAATTGATACGAACCTTATCTAGAGGTGTGAGACGTGAATATCAATGTTTAGATCTTTACCATAGCTTTTTTAAATGAGATTGAAAGTTGAAAGAAAAATGAGGATCTTGATCTGCTATTTATATAAAGATAGGAATCAAAGGTATAAAGAAATAAGGGTAGATGCTACACTAAGAATAGAGGGAAGGTTGTGAGTGATAAATCAAGATTTGAATCCTACAAGATTACTCTTGATAAGTTTGTATAAAGTAAATTATATTCAAAATTGAATGATTCTATCCCTTAGGGTTACATAGAATATAAAACCCTAGTTAATAAAATAAATATAAAATTCTAAACAATATTTGTTGGAAAATAAATAAAATAATAAGATAATCAATTTGCTTAAAATAAAACCTTAAAAGCCAATGAGTGCATCCCAAGCATAAATAAAAAAGGAAAGGAAATTATTTTTAATATTTCCCAATTTCTAGCCACAATTTGTGTTTGAAATTGAAAAATTTGTATCTTAGTGAAGATTGTAGCCCATTGAGTATTATTTCTAATACATTTTGATTTGGCTCAATTCAATATTAGATGGAAAAGATATTGCGATAATATTGATGGATGATCAGTGAAACTTTTCAAATTGGGATCTTACTTAGCCTTTCCTTATTTCAAGCCCAAGCAGCCCAACACTTATAGCACACATCCAAACATCTTGTAAGTGATCCCATTAAGTATTTTTGAATAATATGCCTAACTTAAACATGTGATTTTGGTGATTTTTCTTAATTCTCATAATTCATCCTACTTCTAAAAAAGATTCGTCCTCGAATATTTGTTATAATATTGGAGGTTGTCTCCATTACGAAGGATGATTCAAGTGCATAATTCATTAGTCTCTTGGCTGGTCTCTTTAAAATTATTGGTCAAAGTGTAGAATATAGTGGATGCTTGACCCCTTGACTTCAATGTATCACTCAACTCTAATAAAGTCAACCTTTTGTATAACTTCTAAGTTTTGCAAAAGAGGAACAACACTAGGAAAAGTGAGTCAAATTTCATTAGTCAAAACTTCATTCTCTTTTGTATCTCTTCCCAAGCATCTCTTTTTCACTCTTTCCTTATTATTGATGACTCTATGAAAGTAGAGTCATTAGTACACTTTCTTGCTTAATATATGCTCGTTTTATTCAATAAGTAGTATTTTGGGGTTAAAATGTTAAAATATGAACTTTATAGTGAAAGGGTGAAGGTATAATTTTTGGAAAATTTCTAGATTTTTTATGAATTTTCTAAAGCAAGATCAATTAAAAGTTGTCACGTGAACCCCACGCAGGTAGGGGAGCTGACCAGACAAGTCACATGGGTGCCACACAAGCAAAGAGAGACATCATACAACAATGCATGTACTGTGTGATGTAGTGGCATGCCATGTGTTAGCACAACGTTTATATCGAGTATCACCCTACAGTCAAACATCGTGCCATGTGTCGTCATCTTATTCATCCATTCTTCCTACCCGTGCACCACCCAAGCTATAATCGCGAATCACAAATCACCATATGTTGCTGAGTCAACGTGCATTGATCGAGACCAGTCTAGCATGCCACGTGTTACACGTTGATTGGTTCTGACTTTCCTCTATGCCACATGTCACTTTTATTTGCTGTAACTGCTAATTTTCCTTTTTCTTATCTCAGCCCATGATCTAAAGCTAATCTAATAATATAGATTTCACTTAAGCTTAATTTAAACCTATAATTGCCCCATGTGCCCTAATGAGCAGAAATTAACATAATTTTTAGTAGATTTTGGAGTGAAGAAGAGAGAAAAATACTAAAAAAATTCAAAAAAAGATACAATTTTGGTGGAGATTTAAGAGGAGATTGGGTCTACAATTCAAAAGATTGATTGTATTTCTTCTTCTTCTCCTTTCTTTATCAAATTTCATGTCTTTCTTTATGAAAGTATGAGTTTTATGAACAAAATTATGTCTCATTAATTTATTAATCTAGGGATCTTATGAATCCAATTTTCATCATGTGATGATATAAATTTTACCCAAATTATGATTTCAATTTAATTATTTTATTTAATCTGATTTTTATACTATTAATTTTTTGGCTAATAATTGATCTATAGAGGTAATTAAATAGATTTGAGAGAATTATTTAATTTTTTGTCTTGATTAAATAACATGTATAATTTCTAGGATGTATGATTCTTATGTATGTGATCCATAATTAATGAATGTAATAAGTAGTATGTGGAGAGTAATGCCGTAACAAGATTGAGCATTTTGACGACAGAGTAGTATGCCAAGACTAAGAGAGTTTTCTTTCCTTTTACTTTTTCATATTTATATGTGCGCATTGGAAACAATGTGAAATTTAAGTTTGGGAGAGGGAACTTTATTTTCTACTTTAGTGTTTAGTACATATTTTCAGTTTTTTGGAATTTTTTATTTTATTTTTAAGATGTTTTTAATGATGATTTGGGTAAAAATTGATAAATATATGGAAACTAAATGCATGCATGCTTGATATGAAACATATAAACTCAATGATAAAAATTATTTGTCATGACTAGGATAAGGAATGTAACATACTCGTTAAGATACTTACATTAATCATGTGATATGCTTGCTAGTTTTGATTGGATTGATTCAAATATTTATTAACATGTTCATGATTGGCTTTGGTATTCAAATTAAGAGATAATTTGTAGTGAGTTATGTGAGTTTATGAGATTTACCATATTTTAGAATCTATTTGAGCATCCCTTAAGGTGAAATTCTAAATAGTATTTAGCAAAAGAGATGTTTTAGGCCTTATTTGGATTGATTGAGCCTTTCAAGCTAACCATTATTAATATATGTAATCACCCATTTGAGCCCAATTAAGAACCTTTCATATCTTTAAGCCACATTTTATGCCTAACCAATAAGAATTACCTTTACCCTTACACCGTTAGCTTGTTTGAAAAGGAAAGAAATGAAATCATATGCTATGCTATAGAGTAAGGTTAAATGATAAGAAAAGATACACTAAAATATCATGTAAAAGCTTAATTGTAGTTAAAAATTGCATGATGAATAAAAAGAAAGCTAAGGTATGGAAATAGCCTAAATGTCTTCATTTATCGACCCCTACATAGTCCTTACATTAGAAGCATATAAAATCCTTATTGATCTTTAGCTAAGTGCATATTAGTGGAGAGAGATGTGAAAAATAAACTTATGAGATTTGTTCTAAGATTGAATTGATTAGCATGCTCATATATGTGGATTTCATGAGTGTATTAGATGATATCATGTTCAATAAATGCACAAATCAATATGTCGAAACCTTGCATATCTTTGAATTGATGGAACGTTGATTGATGAATATATGAACCTCCTTGTCATAGAATTGTACAACTTTTGATGGGGATAGTTTTTCATAAATATGCATATTCTTCCCATGTCAATTTATTTAGTTAGACTTGACTTTAATTGAGGATAATTAAAGAGTTAAGTTTAAGGGTGTAATGACTCTATGCAAGTAGAGTCATTAGTTCATTTTTCTACTTAATGTTTGCTCATTTTATTCAATAAGTAGTATTTTTGGGGTTAATAATATTAAAATATGAACATTATAGTGAAAAGGGGTGAAAATATAATTTTTTATGAATTTTTTAATGTAGAACAAATTAGAAGCTATCACGTGGATGTCATGCAAGTAGAGGAGCTGACCAGGCAAGCCATATGGGCACTACAGAAGCAGAAAGGGTCAATCGCACAACGTCGCATATACCATGTGACAACTCTATGCCATGTGTTAACACAACGCTCCTTTTGAGTATGACCGTGCAATCAAACATCATGCCATGTGTCATCATATTATTCATCCATTCTTCCCACCCTTACACCACGTAAGCCATAATCATGAATAATAGATCACCACTTGTTGTTGAGTCAATGTGCATTGACCAAAACCAGTTAACCATGCCACGCATCGCGTGTTGATTGGTTTCAACTTTCCTCCATGCCATGTGTCACGTTTCTATTGGTGGGAAGTACTAATTTCCCTTTTCCATCTTAGCCCTTGATCTGAAGCTGATCTTATGGTCTAGATTCCACCTGAGCTTAATTTAACCTCCTAATTTCCCTATGAACTCTAATGTGCCAAAATTAACATAATTTTTATCAAATTTTGGAGCAAAGAAGAGAGAAAAATATAAAAAAATTCCAAAGGAGATATAGTTTTAGTAGAGATTCAAAAGAAGATTAGTATTACAATTCAAGAGATTGATTGCATTTCTTCTTCTTCTTCTTCTTTCTTTATCAATTTTTATGTCTTTCTTTATGAAAAAATGTGAGCTTTATGAACAAAATTATGTCTAGTTAATTTATTAATCTAAGGGTCTTATGAACCTACTTTTCAGCATGCGATGATCTAAATTTTACCCCAATTATGATTTTAATTTAATTATATTATTTAATCTAATTTTTATGCTATTAATTGTTTGGCCAACAATTGATCTATAAAAGTGATTAAATAGATTTGAGAGAATGATTTAATTTGTCTTGATTAAATAACATGAATAGTTTCTAGGTAGAGATGTATGATGTATGTGATCCATAATTGATGAACTTAATGAGTAGTATGCAATTTAATTGACATAAGAGTGTGATTAGGTTAATTATTATATGGTGTGTAGTTTACTTGAGAGAGGAATACATGCTAGGTTAGATTCAATTGATCGTGTAATTGATTGATAATTATATTGAGGGGAATTTTAATGATTCACATGTTTAGAAAATTGGAGGAGTAAGCATTCTTATATATTTTTTCATATATCTTTTGAGCTTTCAAATATGAGTTTATTAATAACTATTATTTATTTTTAGTTCTTTTAATTTTACTTTCTAAAAACAAAAGAAAATTGATTTTTATTTATTATTTTTAAAATTAGTTTATAATAATATATTTTTTTTCATAAGAACAATCATTTCTTATCATTATATTACTTGTCACAATACATATATTTGCATATTCATTATACACAACTTGTGTTTGATCATTTGTACATCACACTTTTTTTAAAACTCAATCTCTCTTTCTAGCTACTCTTTTTATGCAAATTAGTCTATATTTTTAATTTAGTTTCTCTTTTTTGCTCACTCTCTCTTTTGAGTTCAATCTTTTTTGTGATTCATTTTCTCTTTCCAACTCCCTCACTATCTTTTGCACAATCTCTGTTTCTAACTTGCTCTCTTTTTGCATCTCACTTCTCTATTTGAGGTTCATATCATTTGGAATGATGAGAATCAAGGAGCATCACTAAAGTGGCACATTTCAATTGGCCCTATTATTCAAAGAATCACTTAATGAGCTCATTTATAAGTTTTTTTAGACATGTTCTATAAGTGTTAAGCTGTTTAGGCTTGGAACACAATGAAAGGCCAAGTAAGATTCTAATTTGGAAAAATTTCATTCAATAGCCATCAGTATTATCGTCATATATTTTCCATCCGATATTGGATTGACGTGAATAAAAATTCATTAGAAAAATTACACAATGGAATGCAATCTTAATAGATATACAAATTGTCCAGTTTAGATTAATACTGAACCAAAATAGGTTCATAGGTTGTGATCAGAAATCTTGAAATATGGAAAACAATTTTATTTCCTTGTGTTCCAAGCCTTCTATGGTAGCTTATATGGCCTTGGATGTTTCAAAGTAGTCCAATTCAATTTCTCCACCGTATAAGTGCTAGAAAAATTAGTAAACATGGACCCATTAGTTATCATGCTAAATATTTTATAATTAACTTAATGAAATATGTTTACAACATGAAAAACAAAACAAAACTAAATTTATTGTTATTTTTTTAAATTTCAATAGTATAATATTTTTCTCCTTTTTTTAGCTCCAGATTTATTTTTCTTTTCTCAATTTTTTTAATAACAAAATAGAAAAATTATTGTTACTATGAAAAAAAACGAAGGAAATAAAATTACAACAAAGAAAATAAAAAAAAGGATAGATCAAACTTAATTTAGTTACTTGTTCTAATATCAGATAATACAAACCTTACCTAGAGAAGTGAGACCCAAAGATCAATGTTGAGATCTTTATTAGGACCATTCTAAATCATATTGAAAGTTGAAAGACAAACGAGGACCTTGATCTATTATATATATATACTAAAAATATTTATTGAGATGTTAGAAATTCACAGCGTTCTATCTGTGTGAACTTTAATGATGAACATGATAGATGCACCTACATTTCTCCATCACTAATTGTATATTCTCAAGAAATAGGTGATCGTCACACAAATTGTGTGTGCAATGAATACACAAGTATATGCATCACAACAAGTAATATAATGATAAGAAAATATTGTTCCCACATAGATTATTTTATTAGAAACTAATTTTTAAAACTAAAAAAATAAAAATCAATTTTTTTTGTGTTTTCATATTTTAAGGAAGCAAAATTAAAAACAACTAAAAGTACAAAATAAAAATCAATTTTTTTGTGATTTTATATTTTAAGGAAGAAAAATTAAAAATAACTAAAAGTAAATAGAAATAATTAATTAAATCACATTTGGTAACTAAGAAGATATATGAGAAAATATCTAGGAACACTTAATCCCTCAATTTTTTAAACATGTGAACAGCTAAAATCCCCCAAATATAATTATAAATCAATTAACAATATGATCAATTGAATATAAACTAGCATGTATTTTTCTCTCAAGTAAACTACACACTATATAGTAATTAATTTAATCACACTTTCTTGCCAATTAAATTGCATACTATTCATTAAGTTTATCAATTATGGATCGCATACACATAAGCATCATACATTTTTGCCTAAAAATTATGCATGTTATTTAATTAAGACAAACAATTAAATAATTCTCTCAAATATATTTAATTGTCTCTATAGATGAACTATTGGCTAACCAATTAATAGCATAAAAATAAGATTAAATAATATAATTAAATTCATAATTAGGGTAAAATATTAGATCATCACATGGTGAAAATTGGGTTCATAAGATCCCTAGATTAACAAATTAACTAGACATAATTGTTTCCATAAAACTCATATTTTCCATAAAGAAAGACATAAAAATTGATAAAAAAAATAGAAGAATAAATACAATCAATCTCTTGAATTGTAGTACTAATTTTCTCTTGAATCTCCACCAAAATTTTATCCCCTTTTGAATTTTTCTCTCTTTTTAGCTCCAAAAATTGACCAAAATTATGCTAATGATGGCTCCTTAGGGTTTATGGGGTGATTAGGGGATTAAATACAACTTAGGTGCAATCTGGACCATTAGATCAGCTTCAGATCAAGGGTTGAGATCAAAATAAGCAAAATCAACAACACCAACCAATCACAACGCAACATATGGCACACATAATTTATTGAGTGAATCAGATAGCAATGTGTGGAAGGGGAGACCGGTCTGAGTCAATGCATGCTGAGTCAGTGCCACACGGCGCAACATGATTTTATATACGGATGACATGGCACATGATTGGAATGGTTGGAGGAATAGAAGGGTGACACGTGGAGTGAAGGTTTGACGACGCTTTAAACTCGTATTGAACACCATGCCTACATGTGGCATGCGTTACTTCACTCCTCGTACACGGAAATCTATGATTCATTGTCCCTACTTGCGTGGCATTTGCGTGGCTTACCCAGTCAGCTCCTCTACTTACGTGTCAGGACATGTGGCAACTTCTGATTGGCCCTGATTAAAAATTCATAAAAATTCCAAACAAATACCCAAAAATTATATTTTCACCCCTTTTTGCAAAAAAAAGTTAATATTTTAATATTTTTAACCTCAAAAATACTATTTGTTGAATAAACAAGTAAATATTAAGTAAAAAAGTGCACTAATGATTATACTTTTATAGAGTCATCAATCTGTAAATTTTCTTTTCTTTTCTCTTTATCTTTAATTTATAATTGTTATATTAAGGAAAATATAATTTCTAGATTGGGGTGGTGAAAAGTTACCATGCTTAATTTCAAAACTTTTAACAATTTTAAAAATATTTATGTTCACATTTTCATTTTTATTGTGTTTGATTTTATTTTCTCTTGTGTGGTTTAGTAATTTTTAGAATTTAAGGATTTGTTTTAAAAACTTTCTCACAAAAAATTATCATTTCTTTAAATCAAATTTAAATAAATAGTTAAGTCTTTTGCATTGTTACATTAAATTTTAAAAAATATCATGAAGTATATGATAATTAGTTAGTTTTTATCATAGTAGTATTTTATAATAAAGTGTGAAAATTATAATGAACCCAAAATGAGTGTTTAGGAATAAAATAGTAGAGACTACCCTTGTGAGATATTATTTGATCCTTAATTTCCTTTATTGTGAATGAAATATTTTCTTTCTACTCAAAACACTTATTCTATTTCTTTAAAATTTTAGATGATCTCTATAGGTATTAGCATTGAATGTATGAATTTTCTCATCTTAATATAGTGTCATATATTTATTATTTCATTTTCTTAGATTAAATGATTTAAGTAGAAATTGATAGTATATGCCTTTATCTCATTCATGCATGACTTATAACAAAAAGAGACATATCTAGGGTTACCTAAACCAAAATCAACAAAAAATGCCACAAAATTAACCACTCACCAAAATCTTTCAAAAATGTACAATCTGTATATGGGTCCACTCTCTAAAAAAATGTTGAAAAATCTCTTAAAAAATAGAGAGATAAAGAATATATAGTATAATCTACATACTATAACCATTTTAGCCTTAAATAGTTGTGAGAGTTGGTTAGTACAAAAGAAATATAGAAAATAAGTCCCCTTGAAGTCATTGCATTTATTTTTTCTACACTTCTAAAAGGCATATATCTTAAAATATTTTCTTAATGAGTTTTATTAATACATGAAAATAATATATATGATTTCTTTATAATTTATACATTCGATTCCTTTCATGAGATCGAAGTTATGCATTATTTTGAGCGTATTTTCTTTTATAAGTATGCGAACTTATTAGTTCATTTCTAAGCATAAACTCTATTTGCATATGCCTTAGTATGAGTACTTGAACCCATAGGATTCAATGTTTTGAGAGTATTGACTTGTAAGGATAGATTCGAAGCAAATTCAAATTTTTGACATTAAAATTGGATAAATTTAAATTGAAACATTTTTAAAATGAAGTGTGAAAATGATTTTCTACTAATTATTATTATAAACTATAACTGTTTAAGAAGTTGAAAATAACATATGCTTTAGATTTTAATTATGATCTTAAAGGAGATTATAAAGCATGGCACATTTTTATGTTTTGTTTTATTTTATTTTAAAGTTAATTTTTGATTTTATTTAGTTTTATTTTTTTATAATTTTAGTTTTCAATTTTTTTATTTTTGTTATTTCTTTTTAATTTACATTTAGCTCAATATTTGTAGGTATTATTACTGAAAACCCTCACGAGACTCAAACTTGTCCACTAGAGTAACCTAGGAGTTTAAAGGCTTGTTACATATGCTAAATGCATCCGTGTCAATCCACGAAAGTTATTTAGCATAGTTTTATTTTTAGTTTATATTTTAGTTTTTATCTCTTCTCTTGTTAAGTGACAAGCAAGAAGTTGGTTACAAGTTGTGATGAGTTTTTAAAAAATACTAAAATTACCATGATTTAATGTATTTTAATTGATTAAATAAATTTATATTTGTATAATTTTATCATATTTTTATATAAATTTGTCTTTGCGGAATCACAGATATTTTTATTATTTTTCAGTTATTTTCATTCAAAAATAATTTAAAGATTCAAAGAAAAATATTGAAGGTAAATACATCACAAATATGTTGAGAAAAAATGAAAACAATTCAAAAACAAATGAAAAATTTGGCAAAATGGTAAAAAATGCCCCTGCTCGCATGCATCTGCGTGTGCCATGCTGAGTCTAGCCAACACTCCAGCACCTTTCTTGTGCGCAATCATGTGCATGCCCCTGTATGCACACATCTACCGAGTCCCATGCGCGCCAGTGCCCCTACACATGTACCAGCTTACCCAACCCATCTAAGACCAATTTTTGAGATACTTTCCCACTTTTTAGCCTTTTCCTTACCTATAAAAGGACCCTTTCCTCCATGGTAAAAAGCACACATTTTCTTAGTCCTTCTCTCTCTAGAAATCTTTCTTAGTTTTTTTTGTTTTAAAGTTCTTTTTTAGAAGAACTAGTTTTGCTTTTGTAAATTTCTAGTTTTTGATTCAATAAACGGAAATGCAAATCCATATGGAGGTTTTCTAGAAACGGAATTAGCATCAAAGTTTTGTAAGAATTCTTTTGAGGTATAATTTTATAGTGAATTCTTTATAGTTATTTTTATGTTTTATTCTTATATGTTATATTTAATTTGTCGGTGATTAAATTTAACATGGTTGGTTATTTGTAAATATGATATAATAATAACGTTGTTATGCTTGCGAAATATTAAATAGGTAAAACATGTCTATAAAATGAATTAATTTTGTTTTTATTCAAGATTTTATATTAAGGATGTTAGAGAGAAATATATTATTTTTCATTACAAACTTAAATCTGAAAATTAGATTTTAAGGTTTAATTATACGGTTTGATTTAAGGTTTAATTATCCGGTTTGATTTAAGGTAGTGCCCTTTTATTGTTGGTATTGCTTAGAAGTTAGAGTGAAGCTCTATTTCAAAAGTTTTTATAAAAACTATTATTCGAAAATGTATTGGCAACATATTTTTAGTAATGATTTTAAAACTTGAAAGTTAGTACTCAGATAATTAAATTCTTAGTGTTAATTTGGACATTTTGAATAAAGTTTAAAATGTCTAACTCTACTAAAGGTGGAATTTAAATGGTTCATTTTCAATCTCTTAGAAAAAAAGAAGTAATTTAATTAACCAAATTAATTATTGACCCCACCTATAGGTGTTAGTTGATTTGTTTAATTAACAAAGAACATCTAACACCACCAAATTTGGTATTTATATAATAAAATAGATAATCAATAACTATAAATATATATATATATATAATAATAATAATCTAAATAATATGAGCAAGCATAATTAACTTAATTATTATATGCATAAATACTATACTGTTATGAATGATAAAAATTTACATAATTATTTATTGAATCCATATCTATGTTTATTTTTTTATGTTATTAGATTAGGAAACACACAAAAAAATCAAAATATCTTGATAGGATAATGGCTATGTAAGTTAAATTCCCCAATGTGTAGTTTAGAGCTAATAATAGTGCTAAGCATCTCTTTCGTGTGCGACCAGATCCCTATGTGCTCTTGGCATAACAAATTCAAAGTACATTTATCATGGTTATATTTTTTATCTGTATACTTATAATAGCATGCTATCATATTCTAAAGATTAGACATAAATCATTTTCATCCAAATGTTATTTCAATGTAACTTATAAGATAGTATATTATTATATTTTAAAGATCAGAAATAGATCATTTTCATCAGCATGTTATTTCATGGTAACTCATAAGATAATGATTTATTATATTCTAAAGGTCATACAAAAATCATTTTCATCATATCGCTATTTCATGGTAACTCATAAGATAGTACATTCATTATTACAATTCATGAGAATTCGTCTACATTTCATACGCAATTTGCATAAGTATCAAGTACAATTATTTTATAAACTTATCTACTTACTGATCTTTCAATCTCACCCTTTATATTAATTTTCTTTCCCTAGGTAATAGCTTTGAGAAAACATAGTGTGACAATAAATTTGGATGCATAGGATCAATATTTTTTGTACAATTTAGATGGTTTGATCTCTTTAATCTTTGCCTAGTAAATTTTGGTTGGTGTGTATATGGATTAGTAGCTAAGGTTAGAAAGCTTTATAATTTGGTGAATATAATGTAGATATCAATTACTTTATGCTTGTGTAAAAAAATAGGTATAGTACTCACGCTAAAGGATGAGCTGATCATCTTGCTAAAGAACCAGGTAGAGTACTTATGCTAAAGTACGAGCTAATGACCTTGGGGAAGAACTATTTACAATGCTCACACTAACATATTAGCTAAACACCTTGATAAGGAACCATGTAGAGCACTCGAGCTAAAGTACAAGCTGATTACCTTGGTTAAGAACTAGGTAGAGAATTCGTGCTAAAGTGTGAGTCAATCACCTTGGTAAAGAGCCATCACGCTTGAGTACGAGGTGATCACCTTGGTAATGTACCAAGTAGAGTGCTTGAGTTGAAGTACGAGCACTAAATGTTATACGATTTAGAGAGTGATTTCTTGTGCACCCCTCCATGTGAAATTTAAAAAAGAACTTAAACGGTTGTAGAGTAACTAATGAGAAATTTGTGAATGATATTGATATCTTTTGCAAGTAATAAATACTCTTTCACCTTAGGCTTATTCTCAAACTAAAAGAGTGTGGTGACTTGAACATTAGATATGACTTAACATTAAGTAAAACCTGACACTAGGTATGATCTAGAAAGAACTAACCAATTAAATCGGCTTGTATATGAAAGCACATGCCAAGAGCTTTGTAACTTATCATTAGCCTAAAATGGTAGTCTCAAAAGATATAGAACATTAGCTGATCACATCGGTAAGGAACCAGGTAGAATGCTTAGACTATTACTTTTGTCTTGAGAAGCTAGTATGTCTAACTTATTGCAAAAAAGGTAATCTTAAAATAAGTAAAACAGAAGCTGATCACCTCGTTGGTTTAGAAAATATTAAATACAACCTAATCTATACCCAAAAATTGTGTTTTGGTGAATCCATAGTGCAATTTTCTTAACGAGTAGTATTAGAACACTTTTTGTAATTTTTTTTGCATATATTCAAAGATAGGGTTATGATGCATCAATAGTACAATTTTCATAGCATATAGTAACAAAGTCGTTTTTGCTAAGCAGAGGTTTTTGCCTAAATATCATCTATTTTGATAAATTGATTAATTTTTCTAATTAACAATATTTTCTCCCAAAACTTATGGTTTTAAATCAAACCACGTACTTAACAATAGACCAAAATATCTTTATTTCATAACTTAAATAAAATAGGACCAAGGTAAGACCCTATCATTTCTCCACCAATCACCATCAACTATCTCACCATAGCTCCAGCCATTTACCGATGATTTCATTGGAGCTCCGTCTATCCATTGACAAACTAACCAAAGCTCCAATTTTAATGTTTCATAATGAGATAGAGGTGATGTAACTTGTTACATCCAAAGATAGAGGTAAATGTAACATATTCATATAAAGATACATGTGGATGTATCTGGTTACATATAAAAGTATAGGTTAATGTAATATGTTATATAAAATGATATAGGTAAATGTAACTCATTAAATAATGGTCTTGATTGGTTTTAATATATTTTTCAATCACTACTAAACTGATGCAACTTGTTAACTTTTCCTTTTATTATCAACTTACTTTTTTCCATAGGTGGGTATGATGGTGCAATGAACTATCATGAATGTTTTGGTAAATGCTTGCTTGAATTGAAAGGGAACAATGTAATAATTATTACATACTAAGACAAAGATGAATATAATATTTTACATACTACAAATAGATATGTATGCAATATATGATGAGCAAGATCGGCACAAATACTTTGGTTTTATATTTGTAAAACTCTCCCAAGTGCACGAATCATTTTATAGAAAATGATAAGTGTACTCCCAAGGTCGATCTAAGGAAGAATATATGTGGCTTTAATTTATTATTAAAACTTAAAAAAAATTAAATCCTAGACATCCTGTCACGATATTTTGGTTTTTTGAGTTTCATAATCTAATAACAAAAAAATAAACATAGATATAGATTCAATAAACAATAATGAAATTTTTTATCATTAATAAAAGGGAAGTATTTAAGGATATAATAATTAAACCTTAAAATCTAATTTTTAGATTTAAGTTTTTAATGAAAAATAATATATTTCTCTCTAACATCCTTAATATAAAATCTTGAATAAAAACAAAATTAATTTATTTTATAGAGATGTTTTACAAGCATAACGTTATTATTATATCATATTTACAAATAGCCAGCCATGTTAAATTTAATCATAGAAAAATTAAACATAACATATAAGAATAAAATATAAAAATAACTATAAAGAATTCATTTTAAAATTATACCTCAAAAGAATCCTTACAAAACTTTGATGCTAATTCTGTTGTTAGAAAATCTCTAAATGGATTTGCATTTTTATTTATTGAATCAAAAACTAATATCTATAAAAGAATAGCTAGCTTTTCTCAAAAAAGAGAAGAACTTTAAAACTAAAAAGTAAAAAAACTTTGAAAGATTTCTAGAGAGAGAAAGAGTTAAGAAAATTGTGTGTTTTTTACAATTGTGAAGAGGGTCCTTTTATAGGTGAGGAAAAGGCCAAAAAATGTGTGAAAATATTTCAAAAATTGATTTTGGATGCATTTGGATAGGCTGGCACCTGTGTGGGGTCCGAGCGGGACACGGTGTAGGCGTGTGCTGGCATGTGTAGAAATTGGTGCAGTGTGTGCTGGTTGTGTATGAGCATGGGTTAGGCATGTAGGGGTTGTGTGTGGGTAGAAGTGTGCTAGGCATATACTTGCTGCGTGAGGGCATCTACTGGGCATGTGCGCATGGGAATCGACATGAATGGGTGACTGCGTGTGTAATTTGGGCATTTTTGAAAATTTTGACCATTTTGACCCATTTTGTCCAATTTTTCCATCTCTTTGACTTTTCTTCTTTTTTCTCTCAACATATTTGTGATGTATTACCTCAAGTATTTTTTCTTTGAGTCTAAGTTATTTATGAACAAAAATACCTGAAAAACAATAAAAATACTCGTGATTCTGAAAATACAAATTTGTATAAAAATATGATAAAATTATACAAATATAAATCTATTTAATCAAGTAATTTTAGTGTTTTTTAAGTACTCATCAATATAATACATACAAAGACAAATATTGATATAACTTATTACATACAAAGATCGAGGTGCAATATAACTTATTCGATACAAAATTACAAGTATATGTAATAACATACAAATATAGAGATGAAACTAACATTTTACATATGGTAGATTACAAAAATGAAAAAAATTAAATTACATTAAAAATTGATCATTGTACATATCAAGATAGAGTTGATGTAACATATTACATACAAAATTAGTATAAAAAAACAAAAAAACAACCACAAAAAATTAAAGATTCAGGTACTATAAAACCTTGTTGTTAACTACAGATTCAAAGAAAAATTTCTTTCTTTAATTATGTCAAAATTTCCCTCGCCAAAATGTAATGGAACAACATCACAAACCAAAACCCATTAATCAAAAAGGAAAAAACCATAACTAAACACACCCAATATAACTAAATAAGACAAGCTTCCTTTAACAAAACCTAGTTGTAACAACTTCAATCATTATTGGAATCTAAATAAGTGGTAATGACATAAATATTACCAGAAAAAACAAGGCTATAGATCCTTCGTAGCAAAACAATTCAAACTAGATACAATGCATAAAATCAAATGTAATAAATTGAAAATAAAAAAAGCAAGAAAAAAGAGACAAATGCACAAATAAACCTGAGAAGATTTGTAAACAGAGAGAGTACTACCAATAGACTCCTTGCTGTTAGCACCTTACCTTGATCTCAATGAAGTATTAATGATATTTTTATTTCATCTTGAGATTCCTTAAAGTCACCAGAAGATGCAAAAGGAAAGAGACGAGTGTCAAGGAGTTTAAAAATACCATCACATATGTTAGAGAGCTTAGTTTCAAATTTAGATGGATAGTCACGAATCATAGGGACATGATCCTTGTTGCCATAACTATTTTCCTTTTGTATAGATGGATCAGGGTGATAGATTATTACCAACGAGGAGACTAGTGTAAGGATCTAGCATTGATATTACTTCTAAAATATAAAGCCAAAAAAAGAGTAAAAATGACTTGAGGATAAACAAGTTAAAAAAATGAAATAAAACGTTGCCGTAAAGTGAGAAAGGAAGAAAGGGCTATTAGGTCAAAAGCTATACTATAACACTTCAATATCTCTTTTAGTGAACATACCTAAGAATAGGTCTTTGGTGTTTCCATAGTGCAATTTTAATAGTAGGAAGTACTAGAGCACTTCTTGCAACAATTTTACCCATATTCCCAAAAATAGGATTTTGGTGCATCAATAGTGCAATTCTCATCAAGGGTGGCATCATAGCACTTTTAATATTTTTTTGGCACATATTCAAAAATAATATTGGGATGCATTTGTAGTGCAATTTTGATAACGTGGTGTAAGAGCACATTTTGTAACTTTTTTCAAAGCAAATAAATGATAGCAATCAGTTGGTGCACTAGGGTGCCTAATAAAAATGGAAAGAAACTCTTTAGCACCTTATTCAAAATTAGAAAAGTGGTCTTTTTTTGTTTTTTTTTGACAATCACGTCATCTACATATAACTTCATATTCCTCCCTATTAATGCTTGAACATTTTGTTTGTCAACCTTTGATAAGTGGCTCTTACATTTTTTTAACCCAACAAGCATTCTTTTCTAACAAAATGTCCCTTCCTCAATGATGAAAGTAATTTTTCTTTGTTCTCTTGGGTACATCTAGATATAGTGGTAGCCCTAGTATGCATCTATGAAACTCAACTACGATGGCATCTACTAGTTGGTTAATGTTTGGTAAGGCAATAAATAATTTGGGGTGGCAATATTGATATTAGTCAAATGGACACACATGTGATGATAACCTCCATCTTTGTTTGCTAGTACCACATTCGGGAGCCATGGATAAACCTAACCTACTCTCTTGAGGGAATTTGTGTTACTTTTAAAGATGTTGCTTTTTCCCTCGTAATCTCCTCTTTCTTTGTTGGACTAGTTTTTTAGTATGATCGATATTCAGCTCATGTGCGATTATCTCAGGGTTAAGATAGGGCATATCTTTTGGCTTCTAAGAAGAAAAAGGTCGACATTTCTCTTCAAGAACTCTACCAATAGCCATTTAGTTTTGGAGGGTAGCTTTGAACTAATTTTCAAGGATTTTTCTTCTTTGAAACTTCACACCAAAATTATCTCGTAGTTCTCAAGAGCCTATATAATCACTCAATTATGTGTGAGGCTTATTATTTTCGGGCTTCAACGTTGAATAACCTTTTGTTGCTATCTTGAGTTAGGGGAAGATATGGAATTATTCATGGCAACACTTTACAACTCCTTGCCATTTCTTGATCACCCATTATTCTTTCAATACATTCATTATTATATACTTGATTAGTTGATGATAGGTTGATGGGGCCATTATCATCTTGTGAATCCAAGGTCTTTCCAAGATTACCTTGTAAGAAGTGGAGGTATTCTGAACGAAAAATATTTGTGAGCACTATGGCTCTTAAAACAGAGACAAAGAGTTAAATGATGTTCATCCACATAGTGACATTTCCATTTAAAACCGCTAGTGGAATTTCTTGTTGGCTTATCTCTTTAGGGTTTATGCTATGTCTAGAAGCACTAAAAAGTAAAGAAAATCATAATAACTATCGTTATCCACAAATACCCTTCACACTTAATGTGCAATTTTTATTACGACCAAGGGATTATCATGAGGTAGAAGAGCCTCCATGCTTTCAAAAATAATAGGGAAAATAGGTCCTTTTTGTCTCAAGGTAAAAATAGGCTGATGTGTGTTACTTGCTTTCATATTATCCCTTTTTTATGAATTTTGGGTGTGACTTGACATGGTAGTACCACTATGAATGGTATAAATCATATAGATATCCCCTTATTGTGGTTTCTTTGGTATATTTTCTTTCTTTCGGGGGAGCTTATAGGAATCATCTTCCTTCACTGATTCCCTTCTCTCTTATCCTACATGTGACTTCCATTTAAGTGCTCCCATTTGTGATCATGGAAATATTTGGTCTAATGTCCTATATCCTTATGGAATGTGTAATATTTATTAGTCTCTTTAGAGGGCTCCCATAGGTTGCGTCCATTTAACTTAGTCCATTCTTTCCATCCTTTGGATCACTTCAATGACATGTAGAGGTGGGCCTAAAAATGGAGGTAACATCCTTTCCCATGTCCTTTGTCTTTCTATGTGTGCCACATCTAGCTTAAAGTGTGAGGGATTTGGATGTTTATCTAAAAGGGTTTTTCTTCCCGTAGTCTCTATTTTAGGCATTATTTGACCTCTTTGGAGGCCTATACATAGAAGTCCTTGATTATGACTTCAACTCCCTTTGAACTTTAACAAATGTTTGTGCTTTTTACACACAGCATCAAGTGACTGTATGGTGGTTTTTATGATTTCTCTAAATAAGCTCGTGTCCCTTTTAATGCCTTTCCCGAAGGCCCCAATGGTGATGGAATTAGGAAACTATAATATTTCCATCTTCTCCATTTTGAACCTTCTCATGTAACTCTCCATTGTTTCATTATTCTCCTAGACGATGGAGAAAATATTGTGTGAATATTTTCTAATGGGCTTGTCACCTACATAGTTGGTTATAAAGACCTTGACCAACTCATTAAAAATTTGACACTCTTAGGAGGCAATTCAATTAACCATTTTTACGTAGTATCCTGAAGAGTAAAGGCAAATATTTCACATAACATGACTTCCTTCTTTTCCTTTGGCATACATGTAGGTGCCATTGCCATCTAGAAATGTATGACATGTACCACATGGTTCTTGGTCCCCTTGTAGGCTAAACACTTTTGGGTGAAGAACTTAGGGGGTTGAACCATTAGTTCAATGCCATTGGAAAAGGGTAACAATACCAACTAATCAAACACTACCTCATTATAGTTCAGATGGAGTCTTTTTCCTGGCTCTTCAATTGGTTAACCATTTTTTCTCCATCTTCTCCTCCATATTCTTGATCTCTCATCCCAATCACTATATGAATGGTCCTCTTGTGTTTGCAATCTCTTATTTACAAAAAAATTCAGTATAAATAGCTCTTTTGGAAATGGTCTAATTGGGTGTTATGGATTATACCTAGGTCATTGGGGTGGACCTATCGATTCTTGTTGCTCTTGTGTAGGTCTAGGTTGATAATAGTTATAACATCTTTTATATTCGTGGGATGTTTGTAGAGATTTTTTAGGATATGATGGTTTAGTATGAGGGGTTTTGTTTGAAATGAACTCTCAGTTCCTTTTGAAAAAATCTCTTAAAGAAAATGTGATCATAACTCTTTGTTATCACTTTGTTATTTAATAAAAGCTTGTAACAAATCTTATAGCTTGTTACACCCCAATCCTAGATGGGGTGCAAAATGATTTGTGTAGTAAGGTACATAGTTGTTAATGTCAAATTGAGGAGTAAGATGTGTTAGGTTATTTTGGGGTTGACTTCTTCTTGACTTGAAATTGGTAGGGTGGTTGGTCATTTTGATAGAGGTAAATTTCCAAATGGCATGGATTGATTCTCCTGGTTTGTTAAATGAAAAGTACCAATTTCTTGCAAAGAACTAGAAAATTTTAAGGCCCCATAGTGGGCGTCAATTGTTTGGAGAATTACAAGTTCTATAAGATTCTAGAGAGTAGATTAGAGAGATAAACAGATCCCTCACAATGGGTACATAGGTTTATTTATATAAAGTTTTTGAGCTACACGTGTTGCTACCTGAGTGGTAAAAGCACCTTTGATTACTTCTAACATAGGAACAAGCATATTGTGCTAAGATGAGGTCATGCTTGTACATCTTTAGAATACCTAGGTCATTCGGTTCCTTGCTGAAGTTACTTCCAACCAACTTGACACATGCTTTCCAGCTAGTATAAAGGGTCATGGGCACCTCGCTTAAAAGTAGTACCTCTAGTTTTGGATGCCTTATTTGAGAGTAGTACCTCTAGTTATGGGTACCTCACTTAAAAGTAGTACCTCTGGTTGTGGGTACCTTGCTTAAGAGTAGTACCACTAGTTGTGGGTACCTCACTTGAGAATAATACCTTTCTTGAGAGTAGTACACCTAGTCATAAGCACTGATAACTGTATTTTATATAATTATTTTCATCTATTTTATTAATTATTATTGCTATGTTCTTCATATTTTTAGTTAATTTTAGTTTAATAAATTAGTATTTACTGTTTTTTATATATTTTAAGAAAATTAAATAATTTGTATCGAAAACTTACTTAATTGCAAATATATTCCCAAAAATATAATTTCAAATAAAAGAGTGCTTAATTGCAATTAATAAAAGTTGAAAATATAATTTAAATTAAAATCGGGCTTAATTTCAATTATTAAAAGTTTAAAATTTAATTTAAATTAGAAAAGTGCTTAATTGTAATTAAAGAAAGTTTAAAATGTAATTTGAATTAAAGTGTGGGTCTAAATGTAATTAATTAAAGTTTAAATTTCTACGCAGGTGAGAAGAAACGGCGCCCGCAACATGGACCGTCCGATCAGAGAAGAAACGGCTATGATTCGCACATCTATATCACACCCGACCAACCCGCGTGGGTGCAGGTTTCTCTGTCCTTCACGTTGTTTGGTGCCCGAGTGGGGCCCACCTGCCACGCAGGCCGGCGTGCAAGTGGCACCCACGTGTCTGACGCGTACAACTGTTGTCCCCCCACGTTTCGCGCGCCTCAATCCGGTGCGACAATTTTGCATGAGTCCGTTCCATCCCCCAATGATAATCTACCACGTGTCCGTATTAATCCGTGCAGCGAATCAGATGCTGACATGTGGCATGCAGATTGAATTTAAAAATATCATAAACCGTGCCCTCTGTTTCATCTTCCACGCGTGTATTAAAATAACAAATTCGATTTTTGTGTGGCCGCAGATTTTAAGGAGAATGTTGGGGTTTTGTTTTCGATACAAATTGTTACGCGTTTCTTAAAAAAATATATATTGTAATATTTTAGATGTATTTTATTACCTATAAATAGGGGATAGTATGATAGAGTTTTGAGTTTTGGGAGTTTAGAATTTTTGTGGTGTTAGGGGCTGGACTGTGGAACACGCAGAGGCCATTTTTGGGTTCTGTTGTGTTCTATGTGTGTCAAATATTTGCGCTACGAGATGTTTTAATTTCTTTTCTTCTTCATCTAATTTTTCTATATCTGTTGTAATTTTATTTTAAATTTATGAAGTAATTTAATTTTTCTAGGGTTGCATTTGATCTAAATTTATGAAGCTTTGATTTTAATTATTTTTGATAGATTTATAAGACGTTTGATTTGTTTATTCTATCTGTGTTTAATGCTTTTTGATTATTTACGAATTTTATCAAATTGATCCGTGGCACTTAAATAAACTTGGAAGAGGCATTTTTGTGTATATTGTTCATAGCTAGAATGACATGTATGATGAAGGATAGGAATATACCCTAATTGTATGTGTGGCTATTTGAAAACTTAGAACGTAATGAATCTTGGTGAATTTAATTCTCATAGAGATATAGTGAATTAATTTAACGAGGTGTGTTTATACGGAGCTCGGAAGAGATGTATGAATAAAATTAGAAGTTTTCAGTTGACAAATTAAATGTACTAAAAAATATAAATCAAAAGAAAATAATATTATTGGAGTTGATTAATTTGGTGAAAAACTGCAATCCTAGATTTCTTTTATTTTTAAACTCTTTTCTTTAACTTGTTCCAACCAACGATTGTTTTGGATAAAATTAGAGAGAAGTAATTTTAGTACTCAACAAACTATAGTAACAAATATCCGTGGAAACGATACTTTACTTACAAATCTTATTACTTGTGACCGTATATGCTTGCACGTTTTATGTTCTCCAAAAGAGACAACAAGTTTTTAAATACTTTCTCTAAATAAGTACCCCTTGGCCATTGCTACCTCAGGTCTTTATTTCTAAAAAATATTTATTACATCTTAATCAATGAGACATGTATTTTTTCTGGATAGAAATTAGATATGGTGTTCAAAATTAATTACTATTTAAATAAAAATGATGAACCTTAGAGACCGAAGAATGGAAAATGCAAGAATATACTATTCTTGGACTTGCTTAATTTTATGGAAAAAGTTCATATTAACTATTGATAATGATTTTTGTCAACACCAATGATTTGATGCACCTCTACTTTCTGTGGATGTGAGAACAAAGGACACACCATTAGGACATTGTACCACCACGGGGTGTGATAGCCTTTGACCCTATGATGCTTAAGTAAGTTATGGTAGTTAGAAGAAAGAGAAGACTAGTGTCTCTCCTTGTAATGCAATGAGATATTTAAGGAGAGAGTATAAATTAGTGTCTATAGTTACAAGAAGTTATTTCAAGTTGTCATTAATGGTGAGAAGTGGTGAATATTTATTGGAGAAAATATACTTGGTTATGACCCTTACCCATAGTGATACACTTATCTTTAATGTTAGAGCCTTTTCTGCTTAATTATCTCAATGTTGGATACTTTAGAGATTGAATGCCAGTCGTTTATCCTATTGGATATCTATTTGATAATGATGCTTATCTACCGACTTAATATTGAATGGCTTGGCCTACGAGTTACTATCTGAGTGGGACCTTTTTATCATGCCACATGCTATGAACTATTGTACACCCAACATTAGCCCCCTAGACTTACAAGGAAAATACACATGGGCTAGGAGGTCTCTTTTTTCCATTCTATCATCACTAGGGTTAATGACTTTCTAAACTTCAATAGTGGTGTCAATTCATCCCTTGCATGGTCATTACTTGCTCGTTTGTAAAATTTCTTGTTTCTTCCAAGCACTTAAAACAAATGCGATGATGTATTATTGTTGGTGATTTTTACATATTCTCAATCGAACTCTCGGTTAAGGAGTTATGTTGACATTAAAACCACCACTCACTAGGTTAACTTTCCCATTTTTGGAGGGAGGACATAGGTCTAAATATGTGGGCTTTAAGCCTATGGGCTATTCAAGAGCTTGGAACCCTTGGCTAGGTTCCTTGATGAACGGATGTGATCCTTTCTTATCCTCTATATAAAGAGAGCTCCGTCTTCTCACTTTTTTATTTTAACATTCAAAGATTACTTTTAAGAGAGAGAAAAGTGGAGGAACTTGGCATCAAGTTCTGATAAGTCTTTATTTTTTCCATCATTTTTCTAATACTTTGTAAATGTAGGATTTTTATTTTCCTAGCACTTTGTAAAAAATGTAGGATTTTTATTTTATTCCTATCCAAATACCTTGCACCTTATGACACTTACACATATCCTTTCCTATGTAAGCAATGTGAATGATGGGATGATTGATGAACATGGTGGACTTTACTGTTGAAGGGAAAAGCCAAGCATGGATCAGGATAGATTTTATGAGATGGCTATCGAGTGGATGATCTAGTGGGGGAGTGGGGGATCCATGTTTGACCGACCAAGGTTTTTCCAACCATGAGAGGTCTAGCCATGGTCCGGCCACCCATGGTGTGTTTGGTCATGGTCTAGAAAGTCATGGTGTGGATTGACATATATAATCTTGATTGTCAAATTTTATAAAAAGATCGCAAGTGCATGAATCACTTATAATAAGTGACAAATATACTCCCGAGGTCAGTCTCTCAAGAAATTTTGATGTTTTTGAAAATTTAAATTATTTTCTAGTTTAGTTAAGAAAGATGAGTCCTAAATACTCTAACAAATTTTCCAATTGATTGAAAAGAAGGATATATTCTAAATTAAATTATATCTAAAGGAAGTAAATAAGTTAAAGCAGATAAAGAAAAGTAGATAAATGAAAGTAATAAATTAAAGCAATAAATTGACTATAGCCTAACCAAGGATGATGGATGTATATGAGATTTTAGCGAGCATAACCTTTCATGTATAGAAGGAATCAAGTGATTTAAATATAAACTACAATTATTGTTTATTTTCTTTTTAAATAAAACTCCCTATAGTCATGGTGAGTTTTCAATGATATTCAATTAATTGATTCTTCTTTTATCGGGATTTGAAATTGATTAATTAGTGTGCGTGTGTGCGTGTGTATATAAATATATTTGGTCATGCTTGAAATTAAAAATTGATAAGCCTAAGGTAGATATATTCTTTAATTATAAATTAAAATCTGACCCTTCTTTAATTTACAATTAATGTTATTTTCCAACCATCTAAATTAATAAAAATCAATGAAATTGAAATAGACACTTATTCATTTTGTATAATTGAGTACTTATGATGTTTCTAATGCTTAATTCTAAAATATTTTCTTTAATTATAAGTCAAGACTTAGTTCATCATGAATTTATAATTAAGATATGAAGATTGCGAATAAGAAACATCTAAAACTTTTATTTATTTTAAACCATAGAGTTATTCTTCCAATTATTGGAAGCAAAAAACTAAAATTTCATGTACAAATTTAACAAATCATAGCTAAATTAACAAAAATCAATTTAACTACAAAAAAAAATTATATTACAAAGAAAAATAAAAGATATAACAATAAAATTACCCCTTCTTGACAAAAATGATTTCAGATGTTTGAATGGACTGTCACTACCTTCTTCAAATCAATGGATCATCATTACAATTAGATGGTTTTCTCTTTGTATATGTGCATGGTGGTAGAATAGCTAACCTAAATTCTACACTAAAACTAACAGACGGGTGGTGTTATTCTAAAAAATGAAAGCTGAATGAAAAACCTAAAAAATATTTTATTTACAAGCATTATGTGGGTAGAGAGAGCTTCGGGACTATTAAATGAAGGTTCATCGTGACATTAGCTTTTCTTTGCCGTGGCATAAGGTACATTCCACTTCACCAAATTTCAAACCAAGAGAGTCATGTCCTAGTACACATTACTCAGCGTGCCTAGTAAATCCATACCAAATATTGTGAACCATAGAACACTTATTTCTTCGTCACAGTGCGCTTCACTTTCCTTGAAAATTTCCTTGCACACCTTACAAACTTGTTGGTTGTTCATGTAAGGCTTGTATGCCTTAATATTCAGATTCTTGTTCTTCATGTATTGACAAATCAAACCTATTTATTACATTTTACCTCAATAAAATCACGAAATATTAGTGTTTTTCAAGCATTTATCACAACTCTCAACTAGCTTCTTGCTAGCCTTTAGTAAGGAAAGTGAGATAAAAACCAAAAATAAATAAACTAACTAAACTAATTTAAATCATTTTTGTAGATTGATATGGTTGCATTTAGCATATGTGACAAGCCTTTGAACCCTTTAGTTGTCCTAGTGGACGAGTTTAGGTCTATAGAGGGCTTTTAATGATAATACCCTTAAGCATCCTACTATGCAAAATTAAAACTAAAAATAAAAATAAAATAACTCAAATGATAAAATAAAAATAAAATAAAAAGTGAAACTAAAAATAACAAAATAAAAAATTAAAATAAACAAAACTTCTCATGCTCTAGTTTCTCTTAAATTTATTATCACAATTTCTAGCATAAGATAATTCAATATACCAAAAGTTCATAGTTTTTTGTTCAAATCAGTACTCATCACAAATTCATGTGCCATTATAAAAATATATCAATTTTGACTCACTCAATCTCAATATTAAGATTCCAAATTCGATTTGATACTAATCCTCACAAGATATATTCTCAATATCATACTGATCCTATGAGTTCAAGCACTCAAGAAGGTATATGTAAACTTAAGTTATGCTAAGAATAAAGCAAATATATTTGCATATAGTAAATAAGAAAGGCTCAAATGTGCATAATATTGATCTCATAAAAGATATCAAATGCTAGAATTTATGAATATATCACATTACCATTCTCATACTTCAATCAAAATTATCAAGCAAAAATTTCAAATGTTTCTCTCAAGATGAATAGAAGTGCATTGAATTCAGAGGGATTATTTCCTATATATTTTTTTGTAATAATAATCTCACTACTTTGAAGAACTTAGGGTCATAGTATTTAGTTATATTGTTTATGTTTTCTTTTTCTTTTTTTTAATTCTCGTTTTAGAATCGTCCCAATACATATGTATTTTGGTAAGTAACTAATTTGGCTCTTTTTGTTGTTCTTAGAAAACCCCATATATATAGAAGTCCAACATGAATGAAGATAGGCACACACTTTAAATTCTAATTAAATCATTCAATCTAATCAATGAAAATGAGTACACAATTTTTCATCGGATGTTGAAAATACTAACATTCAATGCAAAACATATAGAGATCTTCTAATAATTGGAAATGATAAGAAAAGTATTTAAAAGAGTAGAAAACATATTATCATTCAAAATAAAATGCTTAAAGGGTCAAAATATTCTCACAAGGTAGTTTTCAATATTTGATTTCTAACTACCAATTTTGGATTTATCTCAATCTCAACATCCATGTATGAAATATAAACTATAGATAAAAAAACTAATTCTCATAATAATCCATGACATGTTTCAGACATCAAACAAATAGTGCAACAACTCAATCATTGACTTAAAATTAAGTAAAACAATGATAATTTTGTAAAAACAATTTTTAGTGGACCTAAATTCCCTAAACAATTAAATAAACTAAACAACAACAAACACATGTTTAGTAAAAAAAATTAAAAATATACAATTTCATATGTAACTTTTCTTCCACCCCAATCTAGAATCTACGTTGTTCTCAATGTATCAAATGTAAATTAAAGACAAAGAAGAAAAAAGAAAATAAAAGTTACCCATTTCTATTAGCTCAATGTGATCAAGAAGGTAATGTGGTTACCTGATGGTGCATCCATCATCTATCTCAGTTATATCATAGAGACAAAACACTACGTACATCTCATAAATCATATTTGATCAAACAATTATGAATTTAACATTTCTAAATTAAAATAAACATGGTTCAGATTAACCTAAAATAAAAATACAATAAAATACTAAGTACACCAAATCTGAAAACATAATAAAAATAAAAATAAAAAATAAAACAAAGTACATAAAAAGAAAAAAAAAATATGGAACAAAGATTGGAGCTCAGTCCTCCATATCTTCCGATCCTTCTAAAAACTTAGATGTAGATAGTAGTGTTTAGGTGAGAGAAAATTGGGATTGAGGACGAAGAAGAGAAAATTTGTGTAGTTCAAACACATATTCTAGGGTTTTTAATGTAAAATTTATTGTGGGTCACGACACACTTAGTTTCATGCCATGACACAAACAAAAATATAGAATAACTTATTTAAATAGGAAATCGTGTGCCACATCATATAAAAAATTGATACTGTAGGCGAAAGAGTTTTCTTTCAACCCAATTTTATCCCAAGAGCATATACCGCCACTAGCACAAAACCTTGCTGTGGTCCAAAGATTTTTTTAACTAAAAACATACTAAGTACTAAATTAAAATAAAATTTAAACAATTATTGTAAGACAAAAATAAAAGAAAAGAAAAAAAAACATAAATATATAAAAATAAAATAAATGAATAAAAATAAACAAGAAAGAAAAATAATTAAAACAAACAAAAATAATTTACCAGTTCATCGAAATAAAAAGCACTAAAAAAATAAAAAAGTAAATAAATAATAAAAATAATATAAACAACTAAACGCAAATAAATAAAATAAAATAATCAAAAAATAAAAATAACTAAAAAAATAATTAAATAATAAAATAAAATAATAAAATAGTAAAATAAATAAATAAATAAAATAAAATCACAAAAGAAATAATAATAAGCATAAACAATGAAAAAATAAGAATAGAAAATAAACAAAAAAAATTAACTAAGTGAAAAAAATAATAAACATTTTTTAATTTTTTAATTTTTTTAATCTAAACAACCTGTAAGTATTCACAAAAACTCACAAAATAAAAATCAAGAATATTTACAAAATCATATAAATAAAAAGAAAATCACAAAGAAAAAAGAAATTACAAAAAATAACAAAATAGAAAACAAATAAAAATTTTAAAATATTAATTTTTCGACAATGATGTCGAAAACTTGATTGTAAAAGGTTACATTTATAAAACTTGAAAATTCTCAAATGACTTATAGTAGTTATATGTATACTCCCAATGATAGTTTCTTAAAGAATCGAAGTGATTTTAAAAGGTTGAATTATTTTTTGATTTAATCAAGAAAAACAAATTCTAAATACTCTAACAAATTATCTATTTGAATGAAAAAACTATAAATTCTAAATAAAATTATATCTAAAAAAATAAATTAAAGAAAATAACTAAAATTAGATAGATGAAAGCAATAAATTGACCATAACTAAGCCAAGGATGATGGATGTATATGAAATTTTAATGTGCATAATCCTTCATGGAAATAATGAATTAAGTGATTTAAATATAAATTAAATTTATTTATTTATTTATTTTCTTTTAAAATAAAACTCCCTATAATCATGGCGAGTTCCTAATGATATTCAATTAATCGTTTCCTCCTTAATTGGGTTGAAATTGATTAATTGTTAAACTAAATATATATATATATATTATAAAAATCTTCAATTAATATATAACTTATTTTGGTCGAGCTTGCAATTAAAAATTGAGAAACCTAAGATAGATATATTCTCTAATTACTGATTAAGATTTGATCTATCTTTAACTTATAATTAAAGTTATTTTTCAATCATCTAAATTAATACAAACCAATGAAATTAAAATAAACTCTTATTCATTTTACACAACTAAGTATAGATGATATGTCTATTACTTAATTCTAAAATATTTTCTTCAATTATGAATTAAGACTTGACCCATCATGAATTTATGATTAAAGTTTTGAAGACTAAATAAGAAATAATTCTAAAGGTTTAATTTATTTAAACTACAGAATTATTCTTCCAATCATCGAAAGTAGAGGCTAAAATTTCATAAACAATTTAGCCAATCATAGCTAAATTAACAAAAGTAATTTAATTACAAAAGATATCAGATTACAAAGAGAAATAAAAGATATAATAATAAAATTACTTTTTTTTATAAAAATGATTTAAGATCTCTGAATGAGCTGTTACTATCTTCTTCATGTCTTTGGTAGTGGAACGAATAACCTAAATTCTTTACTAAAACTAACGTACAACTACCATTATTCTAAAAAGTTAAAGCTAAATGAAAAACCTAAAAATTGATTTTTTTATAGACAGAGTTTCGGTACAAAGGTCTTCGAAAAGATTTATTGAAGGCATGCCATGGAACTAGCTTTTTCACATAGTGGTACAAGGTACGTTCAACTTCGCCAAGTTGCAAACCAAAAGGGTTGTGCCAGCACTAGTTATTCCATGCCACATCACACGTTACTCAGTGTGCCCAATAAATTCATACTAAATAGTACACTTATTTCTTTGCCACAACACACTTCACTTTCCTTGAAAATTGCCTTGTAGACCTTACCAATTGGTTGGTTCTTCATGTAAGGCTTACATGCCTTAATCATTTTAGCTCCTAGGGTGAAAATTAAGTGCTTTAGGTGTTTGTTCTTCATTTGTTGACAAGTTTAGACATTTTGAAGGTAAAAACACCTAATGTACAACAAAATATACCTGTGATTTTAAACATATAGATTTTCATAACTTATCACATAACATGCTATAATCAAACATATTTATTACATTTAAGCTCAATAAAATCACAAAATATTTATACATTTCAAGCACTTATCATGGATCACTGGGGTCCATTTGTTGGTGGTCGGTTGCTCATTGAATCGAGTGATGGTTCTTAACAATCCCAACAATGTGTTTCTATCTGTAGAGGTCACTTGGATGTTTATTTCCCATAGATTGGCACTTCTAGTGATGAATACTTAGATTTAATCCCAGTTGGTATACCTAGGTACCCTTTGGGTCTCGATGAAGAAGATCCCACTTTCTTTTCTATGAACAAGTTTTGTTCTTCGATGATAGATCCTTTCTTGGATAGAATTAGGGATATCTTTAATATATTAGAATAAATAAGGCTAATGCCTAAAGTTACAGACATGATTTGGGGTAATCCCAGTCTAGTTAGAGTCAATTTATCTTCAAATCATCCCTTTGTTGGACTGAGATTTCCCTTTGCCTATAATATGCAAGTTTCTAGCATATGTTGGTACCACTCCATCCCACTTTTGCCCTAACTATTACCTGATATTGTTATATTGTTAGGTACTTAGGAAAGAATATAGACGTGAGTTGACCATGGAAGAGTCCACTTATTGGTACTTCTCGTAGCTTCAAGGTGGTAGTCACGATTCGTTTTATCTTAGACATTATGCCAACCCTATTTTGATTGTAAGGCTTCCAAACATTAATAAGGGTTGTTAAAATCACTTGTTATGGTGGATAGAGATTTTGACTTAAATCTCAATGAGGTCCTTCCACTACCACCCAATATGAAGGGAATGGTAGGACACTCTGAGACTTAACCTCACTGTGGTATGCTTTGTTTGTTTCTTACATGTTCTTTCTCTCTCTCTCTCTCTCTCTCTATCTTTGTCTTTTTTCAGTTTGGTGTAGGGTCATCCTTCCAAAAAGAAATTGGAGTTTATCACTTATCTCTACGGAACACCTTTGGAGGAGCAACATAGTGATACACTTATACATCTAGAGTGAATTTCTTACTAGGGCTTAGACCCTACAGTAGTTGAGCTAGAGAGCGATGATTCTTTAGATCTTGATAGTGAGTATTGACCTTTTCTCTTTACTTTCAATATTTTATTTTGAACACTTTGTTGGTAATTATGTCCTTTTTTGCATGCATGAGTTCTGATCTTTTAGCTGGTAGGAAAAATAGGAGTATGACCCCATTCATGTTTCTCAAGAGTGTTGTTAATGAGAGGGTCCTTTATAGACCAAATATTTTTGTAACTTGGGGGGCTCAAAAAGCAAAAGAGCCCCCACTTCTAGTGTGACTATTGTTAGAGCACCTCTTGGAAGGATAGGGTCCCGATCAACACCCATCGATGTTCTTTTGATATGAGTTACAAGGGATGCAAGTTCACGACATATTGACTTAAACGTTCCTTCTATGATCTCACTTGCACACCATACTTTTTTGGGATTTCTAGAATCTACAAAATTTGGGGTTAAGATTTGCACATCCGTGCTGTTATGGCCAGTGATGCTTGCAAAGATTATCTAGTTTTCAGTGCTAATATCATTTTCCCTGAAAAATACAACAAAAACTTGGTGTGTTAAAATTATGTGTAAATACTTTGTATAGTTTTATAAAATAGCTCGCTATACATAGGCTATACACAAGTTTTACTCGATCCATTGTGTTCATGCCTGGCATCCAAATTTTTTACGCCATGGCTTACATCATACTTAGGATGCATTGATGTCATTCTTATTGGCTTATGCAGCGGCTCACAAAAATTTCACACTGTGGCATCCTTTGTTTTGCATCACTTGGAACTCTTTATTTCTTGTATTTCGTTTTTCAAGTTTTAAAACATATGTAATGCTTTACATATGTTATCTTTTTAATCTTTTAAGTTGTAATGGGTGCATTCAGATATATTTCTTTACGTTTAATCAATTAAATACAAGAAATAACCGAAAGATAACAAAATATACTCGTGATTCTAAAAAGATAGATTTATTTAAAATGATAGTAAAACCAAGCAAATACTGATCTATTTAACCATTTAACAAATATAAAATCACTATATATTAAGTGCTTTTGAGCACTTATCACAACCCCAAACTAGCTTCTTGCTAGTCTCTTAGCAAGAATAACGAAAAGTTAAAAACATAAACTAGAAATAAAACTAAACTATCCTAAACCATTTCCATAGATTGGCATCGTTGCATTTAACATATGTGACAAAACTTTAAACCCTTAGGTTTAAAATGATACCCATAAACATCAAATTTAAAATGCACAATTATACAAATAAATAACAAAAACAAATAAACAACACATAAACAAATAAAATTTAAGACAAAGTAAAAAATAACAAAAATATAATGAATAACAAAACTTATCATGCTTTTTAATATTTTTTCTAAGATTACAATTAAAATTCATAGCATAAGTTATTTTAATATTCTAAACATTCATGATTTATTATAATAATTAGTTGAAAATCATTTTTATAATTAAATCAAAAATTTATCAATATTAATTTACCAATCTCAATGTAAGGAATGCTTCGACTCTATCCTCACAAGGAATACTCTCAATAACACTAATATTATTGGTTCAAGCATTCATTCAAAGGTATATGCGAATAAAGTTTATATACAAAAATGAAATAATAGCTTTGCATATGTTTAAAGAAGAAAAGACTCAAAAATAGTGCATAAATATTAATCTCATGAAAGGAAAAAATGATTGGATTTTATAAAGAAATCACATATTATCTTCCTACATTAATCAAATTCATCAAATAAAACTCTCAAGTAATATGCCTTTTAGGAGATGAAGAAAATGTAATGACTTCTTTGAGAATTATTTCCTATTTTGTTTCTTCTGTATATTGCCAATTCTCACAACTTTGAAGGATATTGGATCATTATATATAATTTATACTATTCATTTTTTTTCTCTCTTTTTATCTTTCTTTTTTTAAGAGAAATTTCTTTGTTTTTTTAGAGAAAGAAGCCATGCATATATGGAACATATTTTGAATGACAAAGTGAGTGGCTAATTTGTGGCTTTTCCTTTTATTGGTTTAGGTAACCCCATATATGTCTCTCTTTTTGAAAGTCATACATGAATGAAGTGAAGGACATATACTTTTAATTTCTACTTATCTTATTCAATTTAGGTAGTAAGATAAATATATGACACTCTATTAGATGTAAAAATCCTAACATTCAATGCAAAAGCCTATAGAGATCATCTAACAATTTAAAATTAATAAGAAGAGTGTTTAAAAGAGTAGAAAAATATCATCACCCAGAATGGGAAGACAATGGCTCAAAATGTATTCTCACAAGGTAGTCTCTACTATTTGATTCCTAAATACCAATTTTGGGTTCATTGCAATTTCAACATTTTATCATGAAATTATAATTTTGAAAAAAATTAACTAAATATCACATTACTCTATTAAATATTTTTTAAATTAATCTAACAATGTACTAATTTAATCATTTTCTTAAAATTAACTTAAAAGACATGATAATTTTGTAAGAAAAAATTTAAAAATAAACCAAAAGTTATTAGTTTAATAAAAATAAGTAAAAGCACACAAAATATAATTAAAAACAAATGTGATCATAATAAATTTCAACTTAAGCATAATTTTATAATGTAACTTTTCCTACCTCTTAGCCTAGAACTTACATTGACATCAATGTAAAAATTTGTAAATTAAAGGAAAAAAGTAATAGAAATAATAGTTACTCATTTGATGATCTTGTTTAAGAGTTGATATGGATTGTAGGTGCATCCATTAATCCAAACATAAATATTACACAAAAATAATATTGTGTATTTCTCACAAATTTCAAAAATTCATTATAAAATTTAAAAATTCTAACAATGTTCACAAAATATGAAACAAAATTAATTAATTAACATAAAACAAACAAAAAAATTAAAATAAAGAAAATAATATTACCTACAATTATGGGTTGCCTCCCATCTAGTGTCTAGTTTAATATCTCAACAAGATGCATCATGTTGATAAGGATTATATATCCATATTTCATTAATGTCTTTTGTGTTGTGTTCTCCTTCTAAATAAGGATTCACTTGATGCCTATTAACTGTGAACGTTTCTTGAGTCTTAGGATTCAACAACTCTACTGCTATATGTGGAAATACTTGGAAAATTGTGAATGGTCCACTCCATCTTGATTACAGTTTTCTTGGAAATAATCTCAGATGAGAGTTAAATAAAAAAACTTTCATTCCAGGAAAAATAGTCTTATAAACTAGCCTTTTCTCATGATTTATGCTCTTTGTACAACTTTGCATTTTCATAATCTTTGTCCCTAATCTCTTCAACCTTATTGAGTTTGAGTAACCATTTCTATTTTGCTTTGTCTAAATCCAAGCTTATCTCTTTAATTTCCTAATAAGTCTTGTGTTCTAGTTCTATAGGTAAATGACATACTTTCCAAAAGATTAACTAGTAAGGGCTCATCCCAATGGGTGTTTTGTATGTTGTGCATTATAAGGAATCACTTAAATTAATTGTCAATCCTTACTTAAAAGGCATCCAATGCATTCCAGAACCCTATTTGTTTATCCACTACTCACTTCCACTTGATCGAAGGTTTGATTATGATATAGAATAGCCATTTTATGTGTAAAGTTGTACTTCTTCAGTACCCCATCAAAACATTTGTTGCAAAAATGGATTTTTCCATCACTTATAATTGCTCTAGGCATCCTAAACTTGCTAAAAATTGAATCCTTTAAGAGTTTCACAACAACATTAGCATCATTAGTTTTAGTGGGTATAGTTTTTACCTACTTGGATACATAATCCCCAGTAACAAAAATATAATCATATCCAGAGGATGGGAAAGTGACTAATAAAGTAAATCCCCCATATATCAAAATTTTCAACAATTAAATTAGATGTCAAAGGCATTTAATCTCTTTTGCTTATATTACTTGTCCTCGGACATCTATCACATTGTACTTAACATATTAGCATCTGTAAACAAATTTGACCAATAAATTCTAGATTGTAATACCTTGAGGGCCATTTCGTCACCTCCAAAATGGCAGGCTAAGATGCTCTCATATTCTTCTCCAGGCACACATCTCTGTATGATTTGATCTTGAAAAATCTTGAATAGATAAGTATCATCGCAAACTTGCAAGAGTTTAGCAAGTTTTTCTTTTCCTGAAAAGATATGTTAGGTCTCAAAATACCACTACTAAGATAATTAGCTATATTAACATACTATCGATTTGGACCTACTAGAAATAATTGTTCACCAGGAAAAGTTTCAACAGTTTCTTCTTTACTCTCACCTTCAAGAGAATTAAATTTATAAATTAACCTAGATAAATAGTTAGCTACTAAGTTTTCACTACCTTTTTAGACCTTTGATTTCTAGGTTAAATTCTTATAAGAGTAAAATCCTTCAAATTAATCTTGGCTTAGAATTAGGTTTACTTGGTAGATATCTTAAAGCAACATAATCAAAATGCATAATTAATTTAAAACCTACTAAGAAAGATCTAAATTTATCTAAAGAAAACACAATAGCCAAAAATTCTTTCTTAGTGGTACAATAATTTATTTGAGCATCGTTAAGTGTTCTACTAGAAAAATATATAACATGCAAATTCTTATCCACTATTTTTTCTAGAACTGATCCGATTGCATAATCAGAAGCATCACACATAATTTCAAAAATAAGATACCAAGTAGGTGCTAAAATTATCGGGGAAGATATTAATTTTCTTTCAAAGTATTTAAGGAGACAACGCATGCACCATTAAAATCAAAATAAACATTTTTGATAGTAAATTGCATAAAGGGTGACTTATTTTAGAAAATATTTAATAAATTGCGTATAGAAATTTGCATATCATAAGAAGCTTCTAAACCCGTTAAAATGTAGAGGGAGGTAATTTTTCAATCAATTCTATTTTTTCTTTATCAAATTTAATTCCTTTTTTTGAAATCATATGTCCTAAAACAATCCCCTATTGTACTATAAAATGAATTTTTTCCAACTAAGTGTTAGGTTGCATTCAATGCAACGTTTTAAAACTAAGGTTAATTTATTCCAACAATCATCAAATGAGATTCAAAATTAGAAAATTATCCATAAATATCTCAATAATATTTTTCACTATGTTAGAGAAGATTGATATCATGCACCTTTGAAATGTGGTAGAGGAATTGCATAAACCAAATGGCATCCTTCTAAATGAAAATGTTCCAAAAGGACATGTAAAAGTGGTCATTTCTTGGTCTTCTAATGCAATGGGTACCTGATAATAACATGAAAGATCATCCAAAAAATACTAAAATTCATGTTCAGTTGGCCTTTCTAGCATTTGATAAATGAATGGAATGGGAAAGTTATCATTTTTAGCATACAAATTCAATTTCTTGAAATCTATACACATCCTTCATCGAGTTTTTGTTCGAGTGGGCACCATTTCATTCTTATCATTTTTCACAACTATTTTTCTAGACTTATTTGGTATCACATGCATCGAATTAACCCAGTTACTATAAAATATTTGGTAAATGACTCATACTTCTAAGAGTTTAAGGATTTTTTTGTTTAACCACCTCTTGCATGATTGGGTTGTCTTCTCTGGGCCTCTCTCATAGGTTTAGCATCATCCAACAAATTATTCTTGTGCATACACATAGTAGGACTAATACCTCTAATATCCCCAATACTCCAACCTATAGCCTTTTTAAGTTTCTTAAGCAGCTTAGCAAGTTCAATTTCTTGGTTTTTTGTCAAAGAGGAGGAAATAATAACTAGATAAGTTTTCTTTCTCCCAAAAGCACATACTTAAGGCGTTCAGGTAAATCATTAAGTTTTAAGTTAGGTGGAGTGGCCTTTTCCCTAGATGGGATCTTAGGTAAGTCTAAGGGTGTATTAGATTCTCTTATAAGTTCATTACTATCTAATAGATCAGGATACCTCTCAGTCTCCTCATCTAAATTTTCTTGTGCTTTTTCAATAGTTAAAGAAAATTTTATTTTTCATCCATTCTATCCTACATAAAACTTTTATTTACAAGTATATCCATTGAATCAACATTATATCATTCAACAAAAGCAAAAATAGAAGGAAAAGGTGAAGAGTTAAAAACTTTAAAGTGGGCAGTCTCTCCTAAAGCTATAATTGTTAAATTTTCATCTTTGACATCAATTATAGTCTCGGTAGTGGCCATGAATGGTCTATGAAGAAGTATTGTATGTTATTTTTCCAAGGAAGAGTTTTTATCCATATCTAGAACCACAAAATTAATAGGTATTATAAGTTTATTTCCCTGCACTAGGACATCCCCAACCATTCCCTTTGGATATTTAATAGATATATCTACAAGTTGAAGGGATTGTAGGTTTAAGACCTCTCAAACCTAATTTTAAAAAACTAGGGTATGGCATAAGATTTATACTAGCATCTAGTCTAGAATTATTTTAGCTACCTTTCTACTCCCCATAGTCATAAAACTATGGGAGTAGTTTGTGTTGAAGCACATCACTAGAAATTTCTGATACCACCATTCTTTCATTAAGATCATACTTCCTTTTTCGTAGTATTCAATTCCTTAAAAAACTTGCATAAGAGGGCATATTCTTAATCATTTCTAATAAAGGTAAATTAATATTTACTTTAGAAAGCATTTAAAACTATGGGAGTAGTTTGTGCTGAAGCACATCACTAGAAATTTCTGATACAACAATTCTTTCACTAAGATTATACCTCATTTTTCTTAGTATTCAATTCCTTCAAAAACTTGCATAGGAGGGCATATTATTGATCACTTCTAATAAATGTAAACTAATATTTACTTTAGAAAGCATATTAAAAAGATAAGAAAATTGCTTATTTAGATTCTCTCAATCGGTGTGGAAATTGACAACTAGTGTGGTTTTGATGCTTGATGATTTTTGGGAACGTCAATTGACTCCTCAATTCCTTTCTCATATGGTTTATCATTATTATAACTTGTATCTCCACTATGAGAGACTATTATTTCACCTTCTTTATTACCTACACTTAATGGTGAATAATTAGAAATTTTATGTAATGATTTATTGACTACCTTACTACTTCAAAGGATTATGACATCTTTTTTTGTTCTACTTGGTTGGGCATATTTCCTTTTTATTTCTTTTACATGCATTCCTCAAGCTGCTAAACTTTGACTTAAACCCTTTTTATCGAAAGCTCTATTAATTTGAATGAAGGTATTCAAATTATCTTACAATGTTGGTTTGAATTGACTTTTTGGGTAAGGTTGGCTTTCATATGACCTTTGTGATTGGTTTTGAGCATATGCTTGGTATTGGTTTGATTTCTAGGTAGGGTGAAGGTAATTACATGTGTTGGAATGATATCTTTGCATATAATTAGCTTTCTAAAGGTATCTGTACTAGAATTACCTACATTTGAACAATTAAAAGCATTATGTTTAATTGAACCATAAAATTCAGACAACTCTCGTTTTGACATTTGATGGGTAACGAGGATTTGCACTTGCTTAATCAATTCTTCAATTGGCAAGGCCATTTTGTTCCTCGAGTCAGCTTCATTGACTCATGCTTTTCTTTTTCTAGTACTCATTTGTTGGGAATTAGTACCCAACATCTCATACAACTCCAAATTTTTTTTACTTTCTTTTCTCCCATAGCTCTTCCTACAACATTATAAAAATGTAATGAAATTGATTTGTTAGTCCATTATAGAAGAATTGGTTATGTACTTGCAACGAAAAGATGTGGTGTGGGCATTGGTTTAAGAGGAGTTTGAATCTGTCACAAGCTTCATGGAAGGGCTCTCCATGAATTTGATGGAATGTAGTTATTTTTTCCTTAACCCTGTAGTCTTTTTATGGGAATAATACCTACCCATAAACTTACTATAGACTGTGTCCCAAGTAGTTAATGAATTCGATTTTAGAGTCTTGAACCAAGACTTGGCTTCATCCTTAAGGGTATAAGAAAAACATCTCATCCTAAGTTGGTCTTCCTCCATATCTACTTGAACTTGGGTTTGTTCATCTGATCAGCGTTCATCTTTCTCAATATTTTTTTAAATCTATGGATGTTAATAAAAATTATGAGTTCCTTTCCCAAATATCTCTTTATCTTTGTACATTCATAACAAAAATTAAGATAACAGATTACTTAATTCTAGTAAATAAGCACTATTAGAAGTAAACTAAAAAGAATAATAAACACTATTAAGGTTCAACCTAATTTAGAAGGTCGTTTGGTGATTGTATAAAAGGAGTGCCATAGGAAAATTGAGCCTTGAGATGTTTCTAAGACAACTCGCCATGTAATGGAGCAAGATTTAGGAAAAGTTCAAGGTGAAGCTCGTGCATTTCAACTAACTCAAAAAATACCATTGGCGACATTAGAGACTACCTTAGGGGCTCAAGATACCGCTTTGGTCCATGAGAACGAGCTAACTCAGGAGCTATCTATGAGCTATTATTTATCTTCAAGATGAATAATATATAGGCTCAATATTGAGATGGGTACACTTCAAGCAAGCACAATTGTACAGTATAAAGATTTTGGTGATTGTACTAGAGGGGCGTTGGACATGTGGGCTCACAATTTTGAAATTTTAAAATGAAGGTTCTGGATGGTTTATCCTAACATAACCCTTTCTACTATTATCTTTCTATATTTAGAAGAGAAGGCCTCCTGTCATGGTGTGATCACCTTTGATTTGGAGGATGAGGGCAAAATGGGATTTGGTAGCGATTGTCGTGAGGCGATCGAGGAAAAGCTAACATAGAAGATGATGCTTCTTAGAGCAAGACTTCATATGGAAATAAGTAGGATACCTCTTTGTTTTCTTTTGATTTAAATTCCCATCAAAATGCATATATTTAGTGGCTTTACTTTATAACGATAGATTTAATTTTTTAATGGACCTTTTGGATATATATGCACACACACATATGCTTTGTTGCTTCATCATGTTTGCAATTTTGATTTTTTCACTCTACTTTTATATTTTAGTAGTGACTCTTTGTCGACGTCTATTAGTGATCTCATTTGTTTCAAGATGAAGGGTGCTCTTTGAGCATGTCCCTTGTTGGGATCTATGTCCACTACATTGGTACAAAATAGTATGTACTTGTTAGTATCTATACATAGGTCAGTCAGAGCCTGTAGTCAAGATCTATCATTATTGAAGATAGAGAGTCAGTTAACTTGCTCATTGCATTGGTTTTATTATGAATTGCAGAGCCTATACTTAGGGTGCATCCTACCTTTAAACATCAACACTAGCTTCTATAGATAATGGACTCCCATCTCAGAGATGTGGAGTGCACTTTATAGGGTTAGTGTGATCTTTGATTTATCAGAGAAATAAACCCGAGGATATTGATGTGTGAACTTTTATAGTCCACACATCTTTGTCCCTTTTTCGTTTGAACTTCACCTATCCATGTTGAATTCCACGAATGTAGATGAAGTACAGTTATTTTTATCCTTTCAATTTAAAAGTGTCCCCTTTATTTATGAATTCAAATGAAAAACTAAAATAAAAATTAAGTCTATAAATTTAAAATGCAACAATTAAAATGGGGTGCACTTTTTTATGTTTTGCTCCTTGGGATTTTATTTTTTCCCAAGAGTATTGGCCATTGATAATATTTTTTGAAATGCTGCATATTTTACGCATTTAGGACCTCAAAACCTCTTAGGGTTTCTAGGCAATATGCACCCTTTCCAAGGACACATTTTATTTTGTGTAGACCTTCCCAGTTGGGACTAAGGATTCTTTCCTCTATTTTAATAGTTGGTTGTGTCATTTGCTTTAGTACCAAGTCATTTGATTGGAAGTGTTGGGGATAGACTGATCGATTGTAGTGATTGCCCATCCTTTATTGGTAAGTGATGATTGCTCAAAAACACTGAATGTATCATGACTTTATGCACTTTAAATGATAAAATAGAATTGTATCTATATAATTTTATTACCTTTTAAAGTAAATCTATCTTTTCAAAATCATAGGTATTTTTTGTTATTCTTTAGGTATTTTAGCTTGAAAATGATTTAATTAATCAATACTCAAAGAATAATAACTGAAAGCACTGCATTACAACATTGAATCTTAAAATATTTATGTATGTAAAGCTTACATATGTTCCAAACCATTGAAAGGATGTAAAAAATAAGGGTTTTAGTTGTTTAGAAGATGTTGGCCATGCTATGGAAATAAT